>VXBW01004279.1:121466-162506 GCA_013400375.1 Thinocorus orbignyianus
GCTCCCTGCGTCCCACCTTCACAAAGCTGCCCTCCCAGCAGCAGCCACCCCACCCCACCCCCCAAATGCTTATTGAGCTTCTGCAACAGGCATGAGCTGCCCCCCTCCTGGGGCTTCTCCGCAAAGGAAGGGCAGAGATTTGTTGCTTCTGTGGAAGTGGAAAGGGATCTGGGGATGTTGCATATTTGTAGCTGCAAAGGGGTAGGGTTGAGCTCACCGAGACCCCAAGCCCACCAATTGCTGTCACAATCATAGAACATGTTATTTCTATCAAAGGGGAGCTGATATTTTTTAACAGAATGTGATGAAACTGCACTCCTCCATAAAGCATCATTTCCAGACCTTATCCACTTTTCCGTGTCTAGTCAGACTGCTGCTCTCTGTCTGCCACTGAGGAAATCTTGCACGGGGAGATTAGGGATGCCTGGCACAGTAAAACGTTCCTCCAGTCACCCAGGAAACATAAGACATTTTTCTTCTTTGGAAAAACATGGAAACTGAATTGGAAGCACTACACGGATGCAGCTCTGCCCAAATAAACTCACAGACTGTCAGGATGCAGATGTTCCTGTAGACTATTACTGCTCACATGCTTTTCAGAGCATCCCAGGTAGCCTGCAAGTGCTTTTCATCAGGCATTTATGATCCCCAGTAAAGCACTAAGATAGAAATATTATAAACTATGCATTTAACAAGGAAAATAGAGGAGCAGTGAAAAATACCTAGAGGCACTGCAACGATTTGAAGATCTTGGAATCATCTCGGATTATTTTTTCCAAGCACCAGCTTTTACTACAACTGACCCTATATGTAGTCACAACTACTGCTTGTTTTCCTCTTGATTTTTAATTTTTTATATGCCTCATGGCTGCAACACCTAAAAGAAGTGGAGGGAGGTGCAGCAGCAAGTCAACTTTTCTCCTCAGGTACAGAATAGGCAAAGTCCTTGCAGCAAAGAGACTTAACGGCTCCCAAGCGCCCTACCCCTTCCCTGCCTTACCAAGGAGAAAAGCATAAGACAAATTTATCACCCCTCTAAATACCAGCATCACTGAACACCAGTTTTAAAAAGTCACCGTGGCGTTAGAGTCCCAGTCATGCCTCTGTGTCATATCATTACCACAAATCACGGTTAGGGTTTCCCAAGCACCATGTTTGTATTTCCATGCCTTGGCGTGTAGCTGGATGGAAGTGTAATTGCCCTCAGGCTGTAAAACCCAACATTAAATGCCACGCTTGTGCAAAGGACAGTTGGGCGGAAAGGATACCCAGGAATTATAAAATATCCTTTTTTTTGTTTGGTTTTTTTTTGTTTTTTTGTTTTCAGTGCTGTGATTTTATAACCAGGTTTCATGTTTGGGTGGAGAGTTTTCGCACTGGTTGCATCTCATAAAAGTCATTGTCTAAGTTGGAGCACAGGCACCACTGGGCTGCCTCAGCCAGAGGATCCCTCCGAGCCAGAAAGCTCTCTCTGGCATCAAATGCTTCAAGGAAACGTGCAGCACCTCTAAAGTAAGTTGTTTAGAGATGGCTTATCATTAAATAAACTTTCTTTGAACTTTTACATCTGCACCCCTAGATTTGGGGCTGGGGTGGTGGCAGGACTGCCGCAGTGAATTGTCACAAGCTGGAAAACAGGTGGTGGTCCCAGGGAAAGAAATCATCTGGAATATCTTTGCAATCTTCTTCATGTCTGGACATCTGGGCTTCCTCTGCAGCCAGAGACCTTTAGAGGAAGACTCCTGCGGTCATGGGGTAATTCAGGCTAGAAGGGACATGGGGAGGGTCTCCTAGCCTGATCCCATCCCACCTTTCTTTGATACCTGTCCTAGGGTGAAAGGAAATGTTATCTGAAGGCACAGCAAGCTGTCTTTTATGAAGCAAACTAGAGGGGAATTGAATCATACCATGTGCTGTGCCATAATATATGCACACAAAGGGTTGAGCAGGCAGCCTTAAATCTGAATAATTTTTCTGCCTCAATACGTTTTCTATATTTCCACTTTACCTAGTCGTCCTCCTTCTCTGGGGAAATTTCTACAGGAGTGCCAGGCAGAAGGTGCGAGACCGAGACATCTCCTAAGCTGCTGCCGCTTGATCCCTGTGATCCTGAAGTCCCGTGAACAGAAAGGGACAGAGATAGGGTAAAAGGAGTCAGCGAAGAGAAATCCGAGGTGAGATGGATCCCCCCACGCCCATGTACCCTCAACATCACAAGGATGAATCACAGCCAGCAGGATCTTTACTGTCCTGTGTGCACTGACCACTTCCCCCGTGCCGCTGGTACCTACACAAGGCTCAACAGGCAGCAGTTTCTGGATTTCTGAGTGGCTCTTTACAAAATAGAGGCACAGCAATTGCTCCTGCCCTCCAGCCCTCTGATCCTGCTCTTGCTTTGGCAGCGAGATGAATACTGATGCAGCTCACCCAGCAGCTCAGACACTGTATTATTAGGTTTCTTCAAAACCCCTAAATGTCCCATCCAGACCCAGTGATTTAATATTTTTTAAATTACCTATTTGCACCAGTGCCTCTTCATTTGATACCTTAATCCTTAATAGCAACTCACCTTTATTACCAGAAAAGAGCAAGTCAAGAGCAGATTTCTCCCAACATCCCCCAAGGTGAGAACTTATGAAATGAAATAATTTCACTTCTCAGCTGTGTCCTCATCTTCCTTAATTGTTCCTTTTAACTCCTGGGGAGCCAGCAGACCTGTCTCGTTCCTTTGCAGGCTTTCCTGTTCCTGGCAGACTTGAATTATCTATTGTTTGTTTTCATTCCTACCAAGTCTTGCTACTTCTTGCCAGCTTCCTGTTTCCCCTCTTTCATGCTGTATTTTCTGCCCCTGTTTACTGACCTCATGAAGGTTGGATTTCCATTTGTTGAAGGACCATTGTGTGGCCCAAACACCTTCCTGAACCCTGCCATTTACCTGCCTTAGCTCCTGCCTTCCTCCCGTGCCGGCTGATCAGACCCAGGCAGGCACTTGGAGCCCCTGTGGTATTGTCAGGTCCTGGTACAGCTAAGCATATGCTGAAATCTCATTAATGGCAATTAAAGTTGAGCGCGTGGTTAAGTACCTTGCAGAAGGTAGCTGTTTTGCGATGTCACTCCTCAAAGAGCATCCATGCCAAATTGTAGCATTTTAATCTCTTTATTTTTGACTCCTGACACTGCCGGCCGGCTTCCTAATTTTGTTGAAATCTCTCCGTCTAAAGGTTAGCATCACTGTGACAGGATTTGATCCTCTTCTTTCCCGAGGATGATGAACATAATTACGTTCTTAACAAGTGAATTAAATTACAGCACGATTTCTCTTCTAACAATGAGCACTCTCCCCGCACTGTGCTGGAAGTGTCGCTGAGCTGATTGTGCGCAGTAGCCTGCCCTGCGCTTCAGAATGAGTGAATTTTTTAAATTCTATTCCATGTGTTATTGGGACTTTAAAAATTATGTCTTATTCATCTATTGATGACAGTGGCCTCTCGGGTATAAATTGAAGCAATTACGAAGGATCATGCAAATTAATCAATTATTTTCAGATTATTACATTCAAGCAGTAGTCTTGCTCTTCGATTTAGTTAAACTCTGCCTCTGAGTCAATTTTCAAAACTGCAAATTAAGCTATTTATTAGCTAAGAAGATCGGGGGGATGGGGGGGGAAGTTACATTCATGAACTGAATGGACGAAGGGGTCATTTTAAAAAAGGGTTTAGCACATAAAGTGCAATATTTAAGAATGAACTGAAGTGCCAGTCGTGACCCTGGCATAAGTGGGATGTTTGGGATCATGTAAAAGGCAGCAACATAATCCCAGCTCCGTGCACAAATCTCAGCACAGCCACAACATCGAGGCTGCAGTGCTCAAGCCAGAGACCTGGTGCTTCTGGGAGGTGAGGGACAGAGGGGACACCAGGGGCAAAGGGGCACGCTGCACTAGGAGCACGATGGGACGTACGTCCTCTGTGCCTGCTTGCCTCCGGTGGATGCTTCAGGATCCAGCCCCATCATCAGCTCTATGCCGAAAGCCTATGCAGAAGGTGGCACCAACCCTGCACCCCCAGGGAGATCTGGCCTGGCGATGGGACCCCTTCAGTTGCCACAGATGCTCCCATCCCACATCCTGCCTTCCCTTCTGTGGCTTTAATCCCTACATTTGAAATTGTCCATCCATAATGGATTATCACAGCTCTTCCAGCCTAGCCCAATTAATGCAAATACTGATGATAGCTGAGAGGAAATAAAAGGAGAGGAAGGAGGCGAGCTGAGGGACTCCTCGCCTGCAATCTCATCCCTGGGGATGCTGTGCAGGCAGGGGCAGGCAGCACTGCATCCTGCTGGCACCAGACGGCAAATCTGCCCAGGAGCAGCCACAGGCTCTCCTTGTGGTGGGGACAAAGCCCAACTCTTGTGCACACTCCAGTCCTCTGCCCACCGTTCAGGCAGAGGGGTTACAGGGTGGCTGAAGGCTTTTGAGTTTTAATTTAAGTGATTCTAAACCAGCTTTGGGTTTATAGCTAATAAGACATTAGTATGCTAATTAAATTATCCATGGAGTGGTATAAAGAGGTCTTCCTGAAGTTTAATGGCTGTGTAAAAGGTAACTCTACTTGCTATGTAATTAATTCATGGAACAATAAATGTATAATTAGATTCTTATTAATATCAGAGAGGCTTTTCCTGCATTAGGATGAGGTGGAGGGACTGGTCATTTTTGTGTTCGATGTGGGAGAAAGGAGATGGCAGCTCCTGACCGCAAAGCACCTCCACCCTTGGCAGCATCCCTGCATCCACATCTTCCCCATCCTGGCCACCAGAGCCAGGCAAAGACTCCTTCCTACAGGAAGCTCCCACAGCCTTCCTCCAAGCATCCCACAGGACAAAAAGGAAGCACCCAGGTAATGAGCTTTCCCATGCATGCTCTTTCAGAACTGCTTAGAAAAGGGATGATTCAATTTTTTGAGAGCAGTAGGACAGGAGACCTTCATCAGAAAAAACAAGTCTGCTGTAGCCTCAAGTGACCAGGGGAAAAAAAACAAACAACAGCCCCTCTAGAAAAAGCAGGTTCTCTGGCCAAACCTGGTCTTCCCCAGGGCCTTGAAGTCCTCCAAGTATAGAGAAGGGATGCAAATCTGTGTTTCTTTGCTGGAAAGTGAGAGGTATAACCTCACAGCTCCGTGAAACCTCAGAGGAGCTGCTGTGTCTGTCAGCAGAGCAGCTCTCCCAGCATACATGCTGCGATCTGCTCTGTAACATGCTGGATGGCCCACCCCACCAGCTGCTTCACTGCCCAGCCAGCCCCATGGCATTTGCAGAAATCTGCCATACCTGAGGGATTTCTGAATTCAAAAGCTGAGTTTCAGCTGCCTATCAAGGGGGGAAGCATCAGTTTTTAAAGAGAGAACACCAGAAGTGGCAGAGTCTGGCAGCAGGGGAACAAAAAGTCCTTCACTCTGCCTTCACCCACCGTGTCCTCTTGTTCCGGGCTGCTCACAGCCAACACAAGGGCTTTCCCAGGTGTTCGGTTCCCACCCCACCTCTCACTGCAATCCCTGGGACCTGCAGGCTTTGGGGGCCTCCCCAGGTACCCACCTCACGAGACTGGACCACCCTGCAGAGGTGGCAGAGCCCCAGAGGAAAGAGACACCCACCTTGCAAGGGCTTCTTCATGCTCAGAGGGGCACAGCAAATGCTCTGAGAGCAAATAGGTCAAACCTACCTTCTCACTCAATCCTAGCTGCAGGGAAAAGGGTCCTTGTGTGGGAGGACATTATTTCTGGGCTTTGCCCTGCCAGGATGAGCTCTGTTTCTGTGCCTACTGAGCATCTCTCTTGGCCACAGGTACCACCTCCCTGTCCAGAGAGATTTCCTCTACCTGTATGCAGACGTGTGTACTCACCCGCCATCTGGTTGATAGTCAAAACAAGGCCAGGAAAGCAGCTCTCACCATACTCAGAACAGACTGGTCAAAACCCACAGTGCCAGCCATCCTGCCTCCAGGAGAAAAGATGACATGTGGGTGTGCATTCCCTCCTCCAGAGAGATTTCTGCACAGTCAGAGTAAAGGTGAGTCCCAAAGCTCCTGCTCCTTCTCTCTGAAGCTGAACCCCAATATTTCTACAAGTGTTACTTGTATCAGCTCTTGTCTGGGACATACCTTTGTGGAAAGGTGGATGAAGGTCAACAAATTCCAACTGAGCAGAAAGGTCTTTGAAACCAGCCAGAGGTCACTGGGGATTTCATGAGAGGAGAGGCAGAAAGCCCAGGGCAAATGCCACCAGTGAAAGCCAATTCTGGCATTTATAAGGGAAATTAAATTGCCTCTGGGGAAGAGGAACAGCACCTGTGGGTGGCGGGGAGCTCCTGGGATGGTGAGCATCACAGGATCATCTGGGGCTTTGTTGTGATCCAACTGCTCCAGGAGTGAGTCAGCATCCCTGGAAATTCTTCTGCTAGCCAGGAGATGAGTAACCTCGTCTCATCAAACACAGCTGGTGAATTTATCCAACAAGGATGCAGGACGGAAAACAGTGCCATGTCTTTCTCATGCTACCAGACCATGTTGCCATCTGCAATTCCTGCTGATTGACGCTCCTTCCCCAAAACACCTCTACCACCCTGACAGTGACCTGACACAGCAGTGGTGCACAAGAGGGCTAGACATGTTCCCAGACAGTCCCATGCCACCAGGGGCTGATCTCAGGGGCCCAAAACCTCACTGGGCTCCTGTATCACAGAACCATAGGGGTTGGAAGGGACTTCTAGAGATCATCTAGTCCCACCCCCCACCAAAGCAAGGTCAGGCAGAGCAAGTTACACAGGAACCCACATCCAGGAGGGTTTGAATGCATCCAGAGACAGAGACTCCACCACCTTTCCGGGCAGCCTCTTCCAGGGCTCTGCCACCCTCAAAGTAAAGAAGCTCCTCCTCATGTTTAGATGGAACTTCCTCCGTTCAATTCTGTGCCCATTTGCTCTTGTCCTGTCACTGGGCTCCACTGAAAAAAGACTGGCCTCATCCTCACGACACCCACCCTTTAAGTATTTATAAGCATTGACAAGGTCTCCCCTCAGTTTTCTCTTCTCCAGACTAAAAAGACCCAAGTCCCTCAGCCTTTCCTCCTAAGAGAGATGGATTTCCTGTAGAAATACCTCAGGGGAAGTCAGGGGGTTCCAGCAAAAGCAGCCACCTGCAGAGCCTTTGCTCAGCTTCCTGCCCTCAGCTGCACTGCTGGGCAGTCAAGGCTCATCATTAGCAATTAATTGGCTTCGTGGCTTGTTCATTACAGCCTCTTACCAGATCTGTGACACAAAAGCTGAAGGTTAGCCCACGCTGCGGGTGGCTGAGCCGGACACACAGCTCACTGCTCCAGAAAGGGGAAATCTTGTGCTTCTTCCAGATGATGTTTGAATGGGTAACTGGCAAAGAAAGGTTTGTCTTTTCACCATGTCAGCAATGACAGCGCCTTGTCACACGGCCGGAGTTGTGTCCAAGGCAGCTCGCAAGGGAGAAGGACAGCGGGACATCTTCTGTGGTTACAGCTCAGTGAAGCTCGTGCAGACATCCTTTGAGTTGTAACCTGCAACCTGTTCCCAACTCAGCAAACAGAAAATCAAATCAGGACACAGGTGACAGCTATCAGAAATGACCATTTTGAGGACACTGATCACACCAAACTTCACAGAGTCCTGCCAGTGATGGAGAGACAACAGACTGAGTTTTCTCACCAGCGCAGTCCCTGCTGTTCTCCCTGGTCTGTACCTCCTGCTTCAGCAGCTTCTCCCTATGACTCTTTTGATCCCTGCTCCAAGCAGGTGTCATTTCTGGGGGATAACCCCCAGGAGTGGGGTCCCAGCACGTTGGCAGAGCAGCCTTTGGGGAAGCGTTTGCTCCAGGAGTCAGGCTGCTGCTCATGGCTCCCAGCCCTGGTTAAGGAGAAATAAACCAGGGAGAGAGAAACACACAAGGACCTCAGCAGCTATCAGAACTAAAGAGGTTTGCAGTTAAGTGTGCAGCACCCTGATTTTTCTGCCCCTGAACTCAGCTGGATCTAAAGGTCACTCAGACTGTGGAAAAAAGTGACAGTATTGCAGGGCACAGAGTGTGACAACAGGAAGGAAATTTGGCTCCCAAGACCCACAGTGGCATCAGCATCCTGGCAAAAACCCAGGGCTTACCCAGGGAGGTTTGGAGCAGGTGTCTTGCATAAATGTTTACAGAACTCATAGCAGAGATGGGCTCTCATTCAGAAGGATATCTGTGGAGGGATCAGTTCCCAGGTTTCTTCAACACTGACCCAGGACGTGCTCTTCAGAGACACAAGGGATGCTAGTGTGGGATAAATCCCTGCCCTTAGAGCTATGTGGCCCCGATGAAAGAGCAGTTCCTTGCTGCCAAGCAACCTTGTTTTTTTCTTTGTCTTTTTTTTTTTTTTTTTTAATTTTTCTGTCCCTATGAACAAATTATCCTATTAGGACATAACCATATTTTCTGCTTTCAGAGTCTCTCCCTTTTCTTTCCACAGAAAACGTATTCAGGCAGATTTTTTTAAAAAAAAAAACTATTACAAATCCTCAGCAAATCATTCCCCCATCTCAGACTCGAGAGGAGAAGCAGCATTCATTTCCTTTCCATCTCTGCACACATAAAACACCTCCCAGCTCTGGTCCAGCCCCAGTTGATTCAGTGAGCTGGGGAAATGTGCATTCAGATGTGAGTATGAGCAAAGAGTGCCTGGGGCTGAGGCAGCCTAGAGGTAGCGTTCAGGGGGAACAGCTTGTGGGCAGGGAAGGGGCTCCTGTCTGATGTTCCTGCCTCTTTGCTAGGAGGTGGAAGCAGGTGCCACTCTCCTCTTCAGGTGGTTCCTTTTGCCCCTCGAAAGTGGCTTTCATGGTATTTCTTGGTTGATCCCTATGGACTTCCTTGAAGAAAAAGGATGGGGCTGGTTTGCTGCCTGCTGCCAAGCATCCCCTTCACCCCATAAGCACCCACTCTCAGGCAGATAGGAGGAAGGGGGAGAAGCAACCACAGGAGTTCTTGCCCCAGAGACACCCCTGCTCCTCACCTGAGCTGGCAGGGAGAAAGACCACAGCTGATGGGAAGTGCCCTTCCCTGTCTGCCTCCCCATCCCATCAGCTGGGGCTCTGCCACACCAGAAGAGGCACGGCACCCCTCTGGCTACCTTTCCCACAGCTGCCCTCAGCAGCAATAGATCTATTCCACCAATTTGGGGAGGGGGTGGGGAGGGTTGTGCTGCACTGAATTCACTTTCATGGTTAAACTATGGAGCAGGGGAGCTGGGACAGGTAACCTTCCTGGGGTCCTTTTCGCCTGACCAAGCTCATCTTCTCCAGAGGCTCAAGAAAGCTTTCATATAAGTGCCCTGTTGAGTGCTGTGCTGAAATTCAGGTAGATGTAACCTATTATATTTTCCTTCCATTTCAAAAATAAATAAATAAATGTGTTATCTTCCCCAAAAGAGACAGCAGGTTTATCTCTCTTGATCTTCTGGTAAAGCCACATTACAGTTTATTCCACTTCATATGTATGTTCATGCACCGTCCTTCCCTTTCTGCTATTGTTTCCTCTGTCCTAAACCCTATCTATTGTTTTGGGTCAGCACAAAGGCTAGCAGGTCTTTGTGGTTAAATTTTACTTCTTCCTTCTCAGCTAGGCATTTGTTCCTCAATCAGACGACACTAATTAGATTATATCAGATTTATTAAAAATACATTCCTCCTCATCCATGCACCTGTGACCCCATTCTCCCCACCGCTGCTCCTCCACATCACTTCAGTGTCCCTGCACTAACTGCAGAGGGAAAGCTCAAACATCCTCAGGGCTTCCAGTCCTCCATAACTAACTTTAAAAGCCATCTACCAGGGTCTCTCATTCTGTTGCTTGTTGTGGCTTTTCCAGCCTGCTGGCTCATCTGCAGATCTGGGTGAGATGCTGCTCCCTCTCCGCGTGGCACAGGGGAGATTGTCATCACATTTCATAATAGCCACCATGAGCTGGATTTGGATTTGGAAGAGACTTTCTTCCTTGTTCCTGCAGGGAAATTAATTTCTCTTAAATGTGCTGATGTGCAGATAATTTGCCCATGGGCCCAGCAGATTTGCAGTCAGCAGGCTGCCCTGGTCAGTGCCAGAGAGCAGAGTGTCATGCCAGAGGATGTCTAGCATCTTCTGAGTGATGGGGTTCTGGTCTTGGAAAGACATCCTGTGCTATCAATCCTTCACAGACTCCTCCAGAGACAGTCCGTGGGAGAGATGAGGAGTGACCAGCAGATACCAACCCTGGCAGTGGGGAGAGTCACAAGCAGGAGCTCTCCTCTCAACCAGTTTTGGTCTCAGTGTGCTCAACCCCCTCTCCAGTGAAGGAGTTTTTGCCCTTCAGCTGGTGTCTAACACATCTCCCATGAACAACCTGCAGTGGCAGCCCACGCACAGCTCCCAGAGTGCTGGAGTTGCAAGACGGGCTTCAACATCACAGCTCAGAGAAAGCTGCACTGACCCCGACTAGGATGATGTCCCTGGGGAGACTGGCCAAGTGGCTGTCAGTAACAACTCTGCAAATACTCTCATCAAGGCAAGCCAGCATTTGGAGGTCCTCTGGAAACAGCAGCTGACTCTCAGTCAGGAAGCCAGCTCAGCAAAGCCTTCAACACTGCCATTTTTGGACCCTGAAAAGTGCTTTTTTTCTCCACAGATTTCCACTTACCCAGATGGTTCTCTCTAGCATCACAACACCTGGTAGATGCTGTTTCCAGCATCTCTGGAAGGTGACTCTCCTGGACATATTGAGATTCCCATGTTCCCAGCAAGCCATTTATCTGAGGAAAAAAACATCACAGGTGCAGGCCCAGCCAAGACCATCTATTCCTCCGCCTGGAAACACCACCTTAAGAAAAGTGGAGGGAGAGAGATGTGCAGAATAACTATAATGAGTTTAAGAATTATTCTTCAATTTTCCAGCACCTTCACCACCGCTGCTTTTGCTCAAACTGAGCCCATCAGGGAAACTAAGGGGTTACCAAAATATCACATCCCCATAGTTTGGCAGCACAGAGTTGTGTTGAGACCCACTTCTGCTTACATATGCATTTAGGGTGCCCTCCCCATCACAGCCATAACTTCCAGCTAGCCTGAGGAGAAGTGTTTGTTATGTCATCTTCAATTAAGAGATGTTAATTGGCAATTTACCTCCCAATTCCTGCTCTCAGGGTGCCCAGGCACACAGACTCAGCCGGCTGCACAGAAGGTGCAAAGACAGAGTTGCAGGGTAAACTGGAATGCAGTGGTAAAGGACCATTATCCCAGAGGGTGATTCACATGGAGAAGGGTTATATCAAAGGCAGAGGAAGATACAGGTACGTGGGAAGGCAACACATCCTGCTGTGACCAGCCAAAGGGAGAGGGATGTTGGTAGAGCAGTCCCAACAGATGACCAACAGGCATCTGACACGGAGACCAGAGCAGAAATCTGCACACGCACCCTTTTGTTTTTCAGGTGCATCTATCCTGGTGAAGCCTTTGGTCCACACAGCATTGCGTTTGGTGCTGCTTTCTGCTCACTGACCTTGAGAACCTGCTGAGTGACTTAAAGCCAGTGTTGAAAGAAGTCACAGGGGTAGGTACAGGGTATGGAGAAATTAACTGGAAGTTATGGTCAGTAGATGAGCTCTTGCCCCTGGACACCAGAACCAAACCGTACAAGCCATACAGGAAAATAGTAATGTTTCACTACCGAAAGCTGGAAATCCTCTATTTCTGGGCTTACTCTTAGGTACCCACAAGAAGGATGGCCTACAACCTGCGACATGAAGGGTTGTCCCAGCTATACAGCCAAAGAGCTGGGAACTGCTCTGTCAACAATAAGGTGTCCCTGCTTGACATGACAAACAATGAAGGGAATTTCAAGAACAAGGTAATACAGATCCTGTCAGGGAAAGAACTAGGGATTTTTTCCCCCAGTAATTGGACAAAAGATGTTTGTTCTACTATAAGACCTCGTGGCACCAGTCAAAGCAGGTGAAATTGAGTTTAATGTCCTCATTAAGGCATTGAGATATTTTTATTCACCTGAGAAAAATGTCTTTTCTAATAGATTCTGAGAATCTGGGGTGAAAAGTTCTGGGAATAAAGGGCCAGCTAAAAGGTTTTCCTTTCAAGTACTGGTGTGCTCATATCCCTCTCCAGGTCGCTTGGCACCGGGGGCATGCAGGCAGGTAGCCAGCAGAGGAGGAAGCCCTGGACCACACAATTATAAAGAATACTCAAAGCAGAGCAAACAGCAGAATGGATTTCTGGGTGGTGGCCACTGCAGATCCACAGCACTGTCATGGAGCCCATTTTAAGTTGTCACTTGAAAATGCTTTGAATAGACAGGCTGCCTCTCCAGGAAAGATCAGCTTTGATCCTGTTGGGGAATCAAGCAGCTATTGCAAAGATGCAAATTTATGAAATTCCAACACCTGGTGTGTTCACGCTTAGGGAGTATATTAAGAAATCATAACATCTAAGAGTACTCCCAGCAGTGGGGAACCCAACCAAATTGTTACTGTGTGCTCCTTTCCCCAGAATCAGCAAGATCTGAAGATTTTGCTGAGCTCCCTGCCTCTCAGCTCCCAGCACAGACACGTAGAGACCACGACTGCTCCGGGAGCTGCTTTGCAGTGGGTCTCCCTAGACTTCTTCCATACCTGCCCCCTATTCTGAGGAATATCTAAATTCAAAAGCTGTGTTTTGTTCAAATATCAAGAGGAAGGGTTCACTTTGTCAGCAGAGAGCCCCCAAAGTTGCCGAGTCTGGCAGCAGGGAAACAAAAAGACTTCTGCTCAGCTCTCCCCTCAGCCACTGTGTCCTCAGAGGTGGGACCTCCTGTCCTGCTCTGTTCACAGCCAACATACGTGCACTGGGTTGCTACCCCAAGCCTGAAGGAAGCTGCATGTTCCCTGCTCTTCCTCATGGTCCCCAGGGGCTGTAGGATTTGGGGGTCACCCTGGGCATCCTCCCCACTGTAGAGGGGACCACTACCTCCCCTGAGCACATCACACACCAAGAGCCATGAAACACAAGGGGTGCATGACAAGTGAGCTTCTACCAGGTCCTCCTGGAAGATCCCAGCCACAAAGTATGGGACCCTAAGGCTGATTATGCCTGACCAGCTTCCCTAAAACACAGTTAGAAAACATAACTGGTAAACAAGCTGTGCGTGGACTCTGCCACCAGCCAAAAAAAAAAAAAAACAAACGAGGAAACAGCAGGCATGGAATGTCTGGATCCTATGGTATGTCTCATACCTCATATTCTCTCAAGGGATGAAACCCTACAGAAGAAGGAAATGTAGCTTTTCTGTTGACTACCTCAATATAGACATTATCATCCCATGGTGGGGCTGGCTTGCCACCTCTTTCAGATAGAAAACAAATCTGCCCAAGGGGTTTAGGGCTGCCACCTCACAGCTGAGCCTCCCAAGAGCCCCATGCAGTACACACAGGCACTATGGAGCTGCCTGCCTCCCCACAGGCTTCTCTGAGCCTCAAAAG
This sequence comes from Thinocorus orbignyianus, assembly GCA_013400375.1. NCBI lineage: Eukaryota > Metazoa > Chordata > Aves > Ciconiiformes > Thinocoridae > Thinocorus > Thinocorus orbignyianus. Next base: position 135,020 of record VXBW01004279.1, read on the forward strand.
CCAAACCACTTGGGGTGGGTGGGATGCAAAGGGCAAACCCCATCCCAGTCCACTTTGCGAGGGGCAGCGAGTGGAGACCAACTGCTCTCCAGGATGGAAAGAGACTTTCTTGGAGAGATGACCCCATGGAGGACCTTCTTGGACTTGTGCTATAGGTGTGAAGAGCAGCTGTCTTCTCCCACCCAGCTCCCAGGCTGACTGAACAGCTCTTTTGCACCCAGACAGCCAACCTGGCCCTGATCCCAGCTGCCTTTTTTGCAGATAAATACCTGCCTACCGGCCATGCATTAACACACATGCCTTATGGAGGCGTGGTGGAACCGATCAGCTTTTGCCCTGCAGAAATCAAAACGGACTTGCGGTAACCTCCTGCTGTGTCCCCGGGAATGGACTTGGTCCATATTTTGTGAGTGAAGAGAGCAAGTACACTGAGAAGCACTTGCTGCTGAAGCCACACTGATATTATTTGCCCTTGGCACAAGGTCAACCTGTGTTGCCCCTGCACATAGCTAGGAAAGGCAAATCCACGGTGTTCAGCAAATCTCTGTGTATAACAGGCTCATTTCTTCTCAAGAATTCATTTCAGAGGGATTCAGCGGCATCGACAGAGGTGGCACTGGTAATTTCACTGCTCATATTCAGGATGTAGCACTTCATCCTCTGCCCTACAAGTGGGTTATCCTGTGAATTGCTCTGTGCTTCAAGTTACAGAGCCTGAATTATTTTGGCTGTGGGACACAGGCTGTTCACCAGAGCTCTGCTAGCTTTGAGATTGCATCGGGACTCACCAGCAGCACAGGGAGCTTATGACTCCAACACTTGTTTCAAGCTACTGTGGCTGCAAATGACAAAAATCCTCAGAAAGCTCAATGTGGGTGCTAGAGCTCCTGACATAAGCTCTGAATAAAACTGAGACCTCTTCCAACACAACACGGCAGATGCATAGTATGCCACCAAATCCCCAGCAGGTTTAAAAAAAAAAAAAAAAAAAAAAAAAAAAAAAGGAGGGAAAAGGAGATGAGGAGATCAAACGGTACTCCTTGGTTTTGCTGACATCAGGAGCTGCTTGGTAGAAGAAGAGGTCCTGGTTGAGGATCAAGTCTGTCACACACAGGGTCTTCCCAAGCCTCTTGCAGATGCACAAAGCCCTTGCACTCAGCACAGCACAAAGACCCTGGGGACAAATCCCAGCTGACTCATGCTCCAAGCCAGGTGGGACCTGTTCTCAAATACACAGCTCTTCACACACTAAGTAGAAAGACCCAGCACAGGGTCAAGTAAGGTGGAGAGGGAGACCCCACCTGGGCTTGGCTGAAAGGTCCCAGGAAACTCAGTGTACAACAAAAGCTCACCAAGGTTTTAGAGGTGGCTGCAGCTGCTTGCAAACCCTATATAGCAAGCAGGGTCCTGGAGTAGAAAGGGACCCACCCTCACCACTTATGCCCCACTGCAGAGATATTTGGAGCTAGCAATGCTTTTCACACTGATGGATCCCCTGAACATCCTGCCTTGGGAACACTTGAGCTCCCTCAGTTACTTTCGAGCAGAAAACAGGTGAGCTGCAGGATAGTGTCTCTCCAGGACCACCCATCCATCTGCTCCATGCTTGCCACGTGCTTCTTGCAATGTCCTTATTGCTGCTAATCCCTTTCTAAACACATTGGCTGAGATGGGCTGGCAATCCTCTAACCTCTCCCTAAACATATCTGCCCACCCTGCTCCCTCCAGCCACTTTGTCTGGTTTTGGTAGGACTGGTACAGTGTTTCTCCGATGCACTGGGAGCCCGCACCACAGCTCCTGCATCACACAGCACCCAGGCTGCCCCAGGGCAAGCCTGAGGGAGTTCTTCCCTGTGTAGGTATGGGAGACTTCACCCGTTGTCCTAGTCTGCTTGGGGCAGTTCATGACTTGGAGGGCTCTGTTATGAGAAGCCCCTTGGGATCCCATTTATTTCTGCAGCAAGACTTGAACTATGGTTACTGTTAACTCCATCCGTCCAGGGATTTGGGTAATGGCAGGTTAAAGTACATGATGCAACATCGAGAGGGGAGCGGTTTCAGCAAGCACATTCCTGCATGTTAAGCCCTCACTATCCCTGCAGCTTCATCCCAAGAGGACTGCTGGCAAACGGATTTCACAATTACAGGAGCAGAAGAGGGAGGTGAAGGCTCCTAAAACACAAGCTGGTGCTTCTGCTGTAACAAGCTGACAGGCAGCACACCTCTCTTCCTCAGCCATTTACCCCATATAAATAGGAAATCTGCTCCTCCAGCACTACACAGGATCCTATGTCCCACCTGTCACACCCAGACAGAGGCTCCGTCCATCACCAGTGTGATGGGACCACAGCGGGAAACAGAGATGGCTGATCTCATGCCACACACCAGCAAGGGCAGAGTGGCTGAGCATCCCAGTGCTCACCACCTTATTCACCAAGAAAGATGATAGGCACAGAAAAAATCTCTCTCTGGTTCCTTTGGAAGGGCAGGGTATTAAGACAACATGTTAAGACAAGCTTGGGGGGCACCAGCCCAGAAGCACTGCCAGAGTGCTCTGCACACAGTACAACCTCAACAGGAAGCAGAAGGCAATAGCAGATTTTCACCCGGTGGGTCTAATGCATGAAAAACACATGAGCCTAGAAAACAGCTCAGGAGCAGGCCAAGCACCTGAATTCACACCCTGGGCAGCAATCAAGTTGATGGACTCTCTCCAAGTTGCCATAGCCCACTCCAGGGTGACAATGCTCGAGGATATGGCTTTGACAGAGCATGAGTTAACAAAATGAGGCTGTCCCTTATGCCATCAGTCCAGTGCCCCCTTCTTTTGCTGTATCCTTCATACCCTGCCCATGTCCCTCAGCAAGGTCCCACAGTCACAAGGAGCAGGGAGACCTGAGACTCAGCAGGCACAGGATCCCTGCTCTGTGCTGGTCTCCTGAGGTCCCTGTCCCTTGGCAGTCATGGAAGGAGCAGGCTCAGCGGGTTGCTCCCCAAACCCATCCTGCCTCTTCAGGTGACCACTGCACAGCATGACATGGTTGCAAGGATTACCTAAAAATAGAAAAAGCACAGTGTCTGCTGTGAGGCACTTCCTCTTCTCTCCCTTCCTCCACTCTCCTGGTCTGTCACCACTGCTGTCCCATCCTACATACTTCCTCCAGCTCTTCCTCTTTCTCAGTTCCCATACCCCATGCCGTCCATACTCAAGACTGGGCAGACCCCTGCACAAATCCTGTCCTCATCCCTCTGCTGGACCCGTTGCTTTTCATTGAGTTTCTCAAGGCTCCTGGGACCCAGCACTGCATGCTTCTCTGAACCGCATCCTTCTTGGGATTCAGGCAAGCAATAAGGGCCTCTTCCTGCCCTTTCCATGCAATTCCTCTGGGTCTGCAACTCACAATACCAGTGACTACAAACTCCTACCTGGTCGGCTGAGTGCTTTCTGCCCAAGGCTATTGCTCTCCAGGTGTTTCACTCCCATTGAATTTGGCTTCAGGGTTATTTTCCCCACAATACAGGAGCTATATTCATCAGGGCTTGTTTGCTTGTCACTTCCTACCCACAGCCCCAGTCTCTCCAGGTTCCTTTGTGTTTCACTTCACACTGGAGTTTGCTTCTTCTCCCAGTTAGGATTTATCTGCAAAAGTAATTAGCGAGCTGCTAACTTCCCTCCTTTACATCATTACTGCTCCCCCAGTTTGAATTTAGCCTCTCTTCCCTAAACATCTCCCCTCCCCCCCAACTCCTGACTATCAAGAGATATCAAAAGCCTGTTGAGATCTGTACATGGATGAGGAGGTTAACCCATAAAGCAAGCCACAGGAATTATTTATTTCTATTCCTCTTATTTTGGGCGACTTTCTTTATCAAAGATGCTCCCTTGCTCGTGTCCAGGCTGCAGACTGTCAGTCACACCTTGAGCACGGCTGAGACACAGCTGCTCAGCACCTAGCACCACCAGCTTCAGCCTCCAGCATCTTTGCACCAGGCTGAGTCTGGTTTCCCCATGACATCCAACCCACCTTTCTTCCTGAGATCTGTCCTCGGCTCCATGCATTACTCAGCATTGATTAGAGCCACTCAACTATGTTGGGGTGAGAGGGTCAGTGACTAAAACTGTGAAAGGCAAGCAGGCAGCAAAGAGTTAAAATTCTGCATTCCCAACAGGGCCCCTAGCACAGCTCCTGATAAGGGAGGCTGGAGCCTGGAAGAGTTTGTACCAGGATTTTCCGAGCAGCTATTATTTCCAAAAATACAAAGTCATTCCTTTGAAGAAAAAAAAAAAAAAAAAAGAAAGAAAGAAAGAAAGAAAGAAAGAAAAAACACAAGAGCTCTAATCTCCTCGCTGCAGAGTTTCACCTTCTGCTTCCCAGTCCTTCTTCCAACACACTGCCAGCACCAAGGAAGCTGGCAGGAGGGGGAGTAGGGTGCTGGCCCCCTCTGCAGAGGTCTGCCTCAGCACTGCCAGCATGGCCAACAACACGAGCAGTGGAGCAGAAGGACAGGGCTGGCATTCCAGGAAGGGCTCCCTGCACCAGAACGATGAAGGCCACCGAAAGATGTGGTGCAGCTCCTGTGCAGCAAAGCACATGTGATTTAAGCTCCATGAGGACCACTGCCCAGCAATTCCCATGCTCCAGTTGCTCCAGGCCAGCTTCAAAGTGAATCAGAGCCCTCCACACACAGGGCTTGCACATAGCCATGCTCATCCTCCCACACAGCTCCTCTCAGAGCTCTACAGCACAGCCTTTTATTTTCTTAATGGTTGGAGTTTGTAAGGAGGGGCAAGAACTGACTCAACATCCCCTGTGAGTACCCAGATGGCCATGGGGATGCCCTTCTTTGACCTCTCCACAGTTCCCTTGGAGCTTGTCCCTACATCCAGGCATCATTGCCCGCTGCTAATCTGGTGTGGAAGAGCCAAAACAGGCAAAGGTGCCCCCGGCTCCAGTCCTAGCTTTGCCTCTGTGGCTACCTGGCCTGGGGCAGCACCAAGCCCTTTCTCATAAGGACATCTAGTGGCACCATGNTCTGCTTAGTTCAGGCCAGAGGCACTGCTGGGGCAGGTGGAAGTCAGGATCCCACCTCTGGTGACCCCAAGAAGAGATGCTTCAGACACAGCTGGTGACTGAGATAGGGACATCTCCAGGAGTAAGACATGCCTAGTGCTAGGTCGAGCTGCTGCAAAAGGGTGCAAAGTCACATGAGAGAGCTCAGGAGGCTCCTGTTGACTTGCAGAGTTGTGTGTGCAAACCCCAGGTCCTTTGGGGAAAAATCCCAGGCAGCCAGAGAGCAGAGTGGGATGGTTCTGACATAGGGTGTTCTGCTGGGACAGTGGCAGCACGCACCAGGACAGAACAGGAGACCCTGTTGTGCCACAGGCCAGAGTAGTCCAGCTCTCCTTTGCACCGGTTCCTATGTGACTGGAGAAAGGATGAAGGGAAGGAGGCCCTTGACCCCTGCAAAAAGCAGAGACCTACTAGAGACAAACAGGGGTTTCATCAGCCACATCTCTGGTCCTCTCTTAGGTGCGGAGGGAGCTGGGACAAGAAAGGTGACCACAGCAATGTTGCTGCCTGTTATCCCAAGTGTAGCCTTCCCTCTAGTTGGAGTTTTAGTTTCTCCTGAGCTTCTCAAGTGCTTAAAAAATACTTCCAGTCCTACTTGCCACACTTCCTGAAGAGACCCCCTACTCAGACCACACCATGGAACTGCTGGGCAAGCTGACAAAGGTCTAAACCACCTCAGAGCAGAGCAACACACCTATAGATATGGATGGGCAAGCAGAACCCATCTGCATCCAGCCCCACGCACTTGGGTGAAATGCATCCAGCCATGGAGTGCGGTACCCCAGGCATGCATCTGACTCCACACAGCTATTTCCCTGAGCAATCCTCTTCAGATTGTAATGATCATGGATAGTTTGGACTTGAAGAGCATTTCCATTACAGAAAGGGCACATCATCTTCTGCCTTTATTCAAATGAAAGCAGTAATGAAATCACTGCTGCCTAATACAGACGCACTTGGTTGGATACGTACTTGCTTTTTGTTTTGTTTTTTGCTTTTCCGTTTCATGGTCAACATTTATGCATTGCTGTCAGAAAAATTGCTTTAATTTTCCATTCTGTTTGAACACCCTTTGCTAAAAACAAAAAGTATTATCAACTGAAGAACTGCGAATTGACTCCATCTAATATCTTAGGAACAGAGCTAACACCAAATGGCATTCACTTGCATTTTTAATGTGCAGATGAAGTCACAGAAATCACTAACTTAGAGACTAGCTCATCAATTTGGTTTTTTGCTAAAGTATATCCTGCATCTACTACTCTGACTCTTTCTCCTCTAGAGAACCTAGCTGTCACTTCTTTAATGATTTTCATTGGCTAGTATCAACATTTTAAGGCTTAACATGAGCGATGTGGATGAATGAATTTCTAGATTTCATTTGGCTTTTCATTTATAGTGTCAGAATGAGGCTGATCTGCTAGTGGTTTGTTGGTTTTGTTTTGTTTTTTTTCTTCCTTCTATTTCTCTTTTCTTTTTCACTCAGATCCTTACCAGTGCGTGTATGACTTTAATGATGTTATGGGCTACACTTCTGGACCAACGCATCTACCCTTCTCCTAAGTACAAGCTGCCAACGCTATTGTGTTGTCCTAGAAGCAGCAGCAACCACCCTGAGAGATACCATTTTTACAGGTTTCTTGGTTGCACCTCCCAGCGCAACCCTCTAAGCAGCCTGTAGCTATTCAGCATAAAGTCAAGTTTTACATCTGTTACTCCGAATCTCTTCTGCAGGTTCAGTAAATTATTCTGCACAAGGGTGTGATCCCTCCAGACAACACTGCAGTAATATATTCTCTTAGCTAAAACATTTGGGCAACCCTTGCTCTGGAGGAAATTTGTTGTTGTTCTTGCCTTGGGGTGGGGAACTCGCTGGAGTAAGAACCACCTGAAACCCTCTTCCTGCCAGAGGCAGCTGAGGATTTGCTCCGGGCAGAGCCTGTGGGACTGGTGGGTTGGTGAACAATTCAGCCAGGGAGCTTTCATTTCATTCAACGGAAAAAGAGAATTTGTCTCAAGACTTCTGATTTCCATCAAAATATTCCAGTTTTTTCACTAAAACTTACACACAAGAAGAGATACCTGCCTGAAAAGTTATGTTGCACCAGCAATATCCACCTTCAGCCATAACTGGTTCCCACAAAAGTGATCCCACATGTTGCCTTCCTGCTGGCCTGGCAGGTGGTGGTTCCAGAGGTCCAGTTCCACCAGTAAGTTCAGAGGACAAAATCCAGAGCACCTAATTTGCTCCTGTTTCCTTGTCTTTTCTCCCTGCTTTGAAATGCTCTGGTTTGAAGAACAGGGGCAAGCATCTGTGTCATACTCCTGCCCTCCCCAAGGCAGCAGACACAGGGGCAAGGAGAGCAGCCCTGCTCTCCCTTGGGACTATGGCAGGGGAGAAATTAAGGAGCTCAATAACAAAGGAGCTCCTTGCTGTGCCCTACAGTGCTGCTTGTGAACCTGCAGGTGGGAAATAAGGCATGGCCAAAAAAACTCAATGCAAGCATTGCCCAGTGAGGGTAGAGGAACACAGCCCTGAATCCTCCAAAACCCTTAGCACACTCCTGATGCCATAAGCCTTGAAGGCCCAAATACAACATAGACCCAGACCCAAATGCATCTAACTGGTGACACGGGTAATTGGAATGGGATGGATTATGTGAGCATCCTCTTGCACTTTTAAGGTCTCAACTAAGCATCCAAAAAGCTCTTCCTATTTCTGCTGACGCATTCACCAATCAGACTATAACTGTGGCATCACAAACACAGGCATCCTCATCTTTAGAGCCAGCAAGCTTTCAGAAGTCTCCTGCTGGAGGAGATTTTTCTCTTGTGGTGTGTTACTCAGTGATAAGGAGCCATTTAATCTGGGCTTGGCCATCTATTGGGAAGCACTGCACCCACTGTTCAACACCTCATGGCATGTGTTAACCACCAACAAGCTTAGGGGACTAATTTACAACTGCAACAGGAATAGCTCTGCAGGAGTACTTTCAACACGATGCAACCTATCCTTGGAAAATAAGTTTTCCTGCCTCAGTCTTGCTTACTAGGGGGTCCCTGCTGTCAGGGATCAGCAAGGGCAAGCTGCTCCTTAAGGGAAGGAGATCCAGGAGCTAAGGGTAACCCCAGCACAGGCAGTATCCTCACCAACAGGCATCCCACAGCATTCCTACACAGCACATAGATGCAGTTATGGGCAACAGGGTTCAAAAGCAGTCCCAGGCATACTCAGAAACTACTTGGGTCCATAGTCCATCCACAGGTGCAGCAGCAGGTAGAGCTGGACAGGATTGAGGTCCAAGGTCCATCCAAGAGGCAAAGCCAGAAGAGCTGTAGTAGAGCCACACCTACAACAGAGGTCAAGGAAAGAAAAAAATGCCCAGAGCTGCTCTTAAATAGGACTCCTGAGCCATGGACAAGGTGTGGGTGAAGGCCCAGATGAGGCTGATCAGGGCTAATAAGGTCTGTTGGTGCAGTCAGGGCCCTGACACCTGCCAGGACCAATGGCTTTTTGTGATTTTATTGACAGCGTAATTGGAGATCTTCTCAGATTAGTTTTTTCTTAAGAGTTTTCTCCTAATGATGAACATCTGAGTCAATTTCAGTTTGAAATACACATTTGGTAGCAGGAGATGATATCATGATGAGTTCAGTGATCAAGCCAGAGGAGAAGTCAAGACCCTTATGCCAAAACCAATGTTATCTAAAACCAAGGTGAGCTGGAAGACTGAAGTAAAGAACATTGCAACAAAAATAGGGAGTATAAACTGCTCACAGATGCATATAACCTGGCAATTCAAGTTTCCAGACTGGAGGCACTGGAAAAACTCTGTATGATGGACACCTGACTCTGAGAGAAAACTTACAAGCACCCTCTGAATGTACCCAGGGAAGGAAGTCCCCATCCTCATATCCTTTGGTGCAGTGTGGTCCAAGAAGGATGTGTGTCCTGAGCTCAAGGCACACCCTCACCATAAGATCAGGCAACTGACCAGGTCTGAGGAAGCAAGGCAATGAGTGAGGTCATGATGGAGGGTATCCCTCTCCACTTCCGTGTGGATGAACGCTGTTGAGCCTATAACTTGTGTTTTGATGAGAGCAAATCTCTTCAATTATTATTTAAAGATGGATTCAGCACATCCCTAGGTGAGCAGTTTCAGAAGTTAATTACCTTTCCTGTGAAACACTTGTGTCTTAATTCCAATTTGAATTTTTCTTACTTCAGCTCCACCTGTCAGCCACTGAGTCTTGTTTGCTGGATTAAAGGACCCTCTGCTATCAGAAATCTTCTCCCTGGAAGTACTTAGAGACCATGATCAAGTCACCTCTCAACTTGCTCTCTGATGAGCTAAATAGATTGAAGTCCTTAAGCCTATCATCACATAGCAGGTTTTTCAGACCTTTTCTCATTCTTGCAGCTCTTTTCTGAGCTCTCTCTAATTTTTTTTTTTAATCCATGATAAAAGTGTGGGTGCCAGAATTTGATACAATATTCAGTAATGCTCTCCCTACACTATACCACTTTTCCACCCTACCTAATAGCCCCTCAAAATGTATAACTGTCACATGCATCCATATTAATTATAAATCAGAGTGGTGTCCTGCTTATCTGGCTTGCTAAGCCCTCTCCTCTGCCAGTGGTTTTGCTGAAACACTCTGAGATCTCCACATATGGATGATACTCTGTTGTAAGAACTACAGCACTGTGTCTTGAGTTCCTAAAAGGCGCCTGACCTGTTCACATCCTGCCTAACGAAGTAGCTCACAAATAAATTTTTGTAAGCAGCAATTTTCTCCCTTTGTTACTGCTTCCCATCTGGATGTAGATATAAATGGTGGATTAAAAACTCTCTTACTGCACTGAATTGATCCTCAACTGTCAGTGCATCTCCTCCTCAGCCCCTGTGAGCTGATAACTTACGTGTGGAGATGCAACATGAAAATACAGCTGGCACCACTATGGGCTTGCCAACTCCTGGTAATGGGAGGTTATTACCAGGAAATGGGGTGGTTATTAATTTGTTTATCCCAGTACTGTGATTCACCCCCAGTTAAATGAGAGAGTATGACTACAGACATGCCTGTGGTCCCAGCACGAACTCATGCAACCTTGCACTGCAGTCCTACACACTGAGAAAAAAAAAAAAAGAAAAAAAAAAAAACGAAAGAAAAAAAACCCAACTACAAAAGGAAAACAGGCAGTTTTCAAGACTTTTCCAGCTGCTTTGCCTCTCCTCAGCTCCCCTCCCAGCAAGCCGCTATCTAGGACACACAACCAGTGCATGAAATCACTTCTTCCGTCTCCTTTCCAAGGCCACCGCTGCTGGTCCAGCCCAATGAAGAGGAGGTGGCAGCTTTGCAGAAGGTAATGAGCAGTGCTGCCTTTGGTTCTGTCACGCCAGACACGTGTATGCTCCGGCTCCAGGTGTCCTGGAGAACTGGGAGCAAGAGGCAGCTGTGGCAGGTCCATCTGGGCTGGAACGCCTGAGGATGAGCCGGGCTGTGAGGATGCACAACTAAAGAATTAACAGGAATACGTCATTAGATGGATTCCCAACAGGGATGCCAAGAAAGTATGCTCGGTCTGTGCATCTCGGTGACCCACTTCCAAACCTTCCTATTCCCTAAATGTAATCTCCTTCAATTTATAACCACTTTGCCTCTTCTCTGGCATTCAGAAGCCATTATCACCATGTCTACCCCAAGACCTCACAGCTGACTTTAGATGCCACTTCTTTTTATTGTGACAATAATAACCCGTGTACACAGCAGGCCAACCAGCCAACCAGCTGTGCCTGCCTGCAGAAAAGAGAGATTTAGCACAGCAGCCATTTCCCAAAATGCAGCAGGAAAACCAAAAATATTCTGGATCCCTTGGATGACCAGGGTTATCCAAGACAACAGGTTCCCCAGCCCCTCATATCTGTTCCCTGGTCTATCTTGTCAGCTAGTGATAAAACTCTGGGAAATCCCATGGGACCAATGGCCATCCCCCCAGAAGCATGTACCAAGATGTAAAGGTTTTAGTAGGAAATATGGAGACCGGCAGATGTGATATTTGAGTGGGAATGCTGGGGTGTGGAAGGACCAGAATGGCATAAGAGGGAAATGGGAATGGTAGAGGCAATGACCCCCATGTGAGTAGGTCACCAAGACCACAGCACATCTCCATGCACTTCACTGGAAAAAAGGGTCAGCCTTTAGACAAGAGCCAGATTAAAACAAGGACCAAGTAGAAGCCATCGAAGAAGCAAGAGCAGGAAAACAAAAACAAGGACTGGAGCCATAAGAGGTCCAGGTGGGCAGGCAGAAGGCAAGGAATAAGTCAATACTGATGTCCAGTGCTTGCAGAGGTGTGAGCAGGAGATCAGCATTGCTGTTAGCACATGAAGGGTGCCAAAGGCTCACCCAAATATCAGCACGTCCCATCCTAAGAAGAAGCCAGAAGGAAAGAAGGGGGTTTCACTGCTAGCATCTCAACATCTCTTGTGTAAGTAATGTGGATAGATTATGTGGATACAGCTGTTCTGGAACTTGTGAATGTAGGAGCATAAGAGAATGCACATGAGAGAAACCAGTTTCATTTAAAAATAAAATCTTCATCTCCTACATGGACTTCTGCTGAGCTTCACAACATTAGTGGAGCTTTGTTGCTATGATGTGGTAGCAGAGATACTTCAGATTCCAGATGTTTTGAATTTTCTATTTATAATAATAGTGATAACAATAATATATAGCAAAATAATTCTTAATTTTTTTTTAACCTAAATTGAAATGTCTCCCTCATGTTTTGTGAATGTATTCTAGTTATCATTATGTACACTGAAGTAGCAGATATGTACTGTCCTGGCTTATTCCTGTGGGGCACCCACTTCTCTGGAAAATTATCTTCCCTGTCTAAAAAAGTTTCCAGTTGAAAAAATGGAGATGGTGCTGATGATTATGATAACTGTTTCTCTGAGGAAAAAGAAATATGATATAGAAACTTCTGACTGAAGTACAGTCAGATCTGAGAGTGCATTGCAGTAATAATTTAAATTAAAATTATTAGAGACTTACGTTGTCATTATCCAGACACTCATGAATTGCAGCCATACCATGCAATAATCAATTATAAAATTCAATTGAAATACCATTAATTGATTATTTATTCTCTGGTTTCAGATTAGGACACAACTGTTTTAGCAGATGTACCCATTCTTTTGGGTTTTTTGGAGGGCTTCTGATGATATTTCACCCTTCAAGCACCAAGAGCTGGACAAAGCCTCCCAGGCAGCCTCAGAAGGCACGGGGTTTTTAGACATTCCCACGAGCAGGGCAGTATAAGGTGCTGAATGCAAGACCTCACCATTTCAAACCCTTTGTCTTCCCTACCCAAAGACCATTTTGACAAGAAGCCCTTACTTACAACAGCCCATAGCTTCAAGCCCCCCTTAATGACATCAACATCAGTCATTTTCTGAAAGTGCAGCTCTTTATGGATGTGGCCCAATAAAAACAGATTCCTCCATTTCAGCCAAAGCAAAAATGTTCGGTAATGAAGACCAGCCAAAGAAAATGACCATTACTTATTTTATTTCGTTTCTTACTTAAACTCAGACACAATTTTAGAGAGTTTGTATTACAGGAGCTTTGAAGCATTGGTATTATTCTCCAGAGAGGGCACGAGACACATGAAATAACCCGTACATAATGCTAGATTTGTTAGTGGATGTGCCATTAACTAATATTAATCATAAGCCCCTTTTACTGTACAAGGTCAGAAGCCTGTTCGGTATTCAAAAAGTAAGTGTTATAGGTTTGGGTAGGATGAAATCTCTTCTTCACGGGTATGTGTTCAATTGAGGACAATAGAAATTTGCTGCTGCCCAGAGCTGCAGAAAGAGCTTCCCTGTACATCCTTTCAGACACCGCCGTGACAAAACCCCATGTGATCGCACAACTAAAGTAATAAGAGGCTAAAAGTTACAACAGGGCAATTACGCCGTTATGTAGCCACTTTCTGCAGGCGCTATGTACAACACAAAGGCAATCTGGCACAGAGGCAAGGGCTATTTAACTCGGGGTTTTTTTTTTCATCATTAGCTCTAAAGAGTCCAATGTGTCCCTCGCATGTACTGTAGCATACAGCAGTATTTTCCATTACAGCCATGACATTAACCCACTGTTGGACTGCCTGCCTCTAAAAACTCTTTCCCAAATTTCCCCCAAAGCCCCAAAGTGGACAGACCAGTTTTCTTCACTGTTGCTTGTGAGACCACCTTGGGTTTTCTACTGACAATTGCAGGAGTGAGAGAAATGTGAGGTTTGCATGGAGAGGTTTGCCATCCCCAGTATTTCATCTACTTTATCATCAATGATTACAGGTCAGAAACTGGGCTGCAAATGTGTTACCTACTGCTCGGTATGTATTAGTCATCCTTCCCCTCTCAAAATCACTGTGAAAGTCACCCAATGAGAGGGCATGAATAGCAAATAGGGGCTGCTGGAAGGGAGCAGACAGTGATCATGGAGAGGGGAGGCTGAAATGTGTTCATCCGAAGTATCAGGCAAACATATTCGCACACCAAAGAAACCAGGGTGTATTCACAAATTGGACAGAAGGGCACGTGATCAGAGCTGCCCACAATCTACCTTTCCTCTCCTGCCTGCTGTGCTTGAGGGCTGGCCTGCTGATGGCTAGGAGCTGTTTGTCTGTCTGTTCTGGAGGACTGATCCCCCGTTTCTGCTTGCCCAGGTGGCATCCATCACTGCAGAGATGCTCCTACATGGCCACTCACCACTCCGTATCTCAGGAAAAATGTTTGCCCACAATCATGCTCTCTTTCAAGACACTCTACTCTTCAGATGGTTAGACCAGCATGTCCATGACCCCCAAACCCATCAGATAAAAATGCCACCTTGAATCCAGTGTGAGGATGAAGCAGCCTCCAGGTCAGAGCAGGAGCAGCCAGAGTTTGGGGGGCAATAGCTGCATGAGAACGGGCATTTCTGCCCATCCCTGGGCTCTGCAGAGCCCCTCTTCTGTCTGTGCTGATATGAGGGAGTGAAAATTGCTTCATTTGAACCCAAAAGCCCAGCAGAGCTGATACAATGCCTCACCGCACCCCGGGTGCTGCTCTTTGCAAGCAATCTCCGAGGCCCTGCAGCCCACCTGCCAGTGCCAAACAAAACGCTGAGAGCTCGTTATTCGGCTCAGAGCATCAGTAAAGCTTCTCCATGCTCTCGCACAGAGGCTGAATCGCAAATGAGAGGAATAAATGAACACAAGCCCCCAGTGAGTGCTCTCACGTCAGCCAGGAGGGAAGGGAGCAGGGCGAGGGGTGGAAGAGCCAGCACCATCTGCTGTTCCAACGAGCCAGCAGCCCCTGTGATGGGATACCAGGAGGGAACCAGCCCAGATAAACCTGCTTAGTCCCATGTTGCTGCCCATGGGGCTCTGCCCAGTAGGTGCAAAGGGTTGGACAGTGCCCCTGATGTGGGCAGAAACATCCCAATAATCTCCTTGCGTGAGTCCTTGGGTGCTGCCTTATCCCTGCCAGCAGTGCCGTGAGCTGAGACGTGGTGTGCAGGCAACATCTGAGCTGCAAGGTCCTCTAGTCCCTTTTGCACCTGGCCACCCAAAATGCGGTGCCCCAGACCCCTGGACCCCACTGCCAAAACATGGGTGTGAGCGGCTGGGCTCAGTTCATGGAAATCAAATCCCTGACCTGGCTCTCCTGCCTTGGGACAGCAGCTCCAGCAGGAACCCTGAGAAACAGAGGGTCTGATGGCAAGGCATAGTTACTGTGTCCATGCAAAGAGGCGTTAATGAGGTCCAGGCTGTAGTTCATCGTATCAGAGATGTGGAGGGCAGAGGGGTTGCTGTATTCCTCCCACCTGCCTGCAGGGCATGGGTCCAGGCAGCTTAAGCAAAGCATTTTGCATCCAGCCCATGTCTCCCGGATCAGCTAGTGCTGGGCTTTCTTTCAGATGCAGTACAGGGCCTAATTTACAACCCTTACATGTGTGGGGACCTGACATTTCTTGAAATGGCTCTTTCCAATAGGTAATTCTGCACTTCATAAAAATTTGTTTGCCCTTCCTAATCTTAAACGCTGGCACAGCCTTTTGTGTAGCTCTGCCTTGGCTGCAATCAGAGGACTTCCCTCCATGTCTGATCCCAACAACCTTAACATTTGTCAGGGCCCTGGTACCTGCCTTTATAATCTTACTGAGGAGTCCTCGAGTGGCCTGTGCATACGAATGAACCTCCTTTGACTCAGAAGAGAGGGTCACAGCTGTTCATTTCCACAGCATAGGACGGCGACCTAAATCAACTCCGAATGAGGACTCATCCTTTCAAGGCGTCCCGCAGTCGAATACCCAGCAATGAATCCCAGCCAGCCTGACAAGACAGCTTTTCAAAAGCGGTGTCTGTTGGTCACCCGGATTGCAGGAGGCAAAAGCACAGGTTACCATCTGCATCATTTTCCTTCCTCTACCTTCTGCTTCATTTTTAAGCAATTTATCTCTCCAGGTTTCCTTTCATGACTTGCTACTGAAAATGGAGGTTTGGAGACCGAGAGCTGAGGAAAGATGTGTCTTCTCAGGCAGAGCAGAACCAGCAATTGCCCCACCATCCCTTCCCCAGCTGCTTGCAGCCACTTTTCTAGCCACTTCAAGTACTATAGGCATAAATTAGGGGTTCAAGGATGGCATGGTAGCCACCAGCCATCACACTGGTGGCCCCATCTGTGACTATGCTGGTGCCTCGTCCATCAGGACATCTCCATCTCCTGTGGCAGAGTGCCACAACAGAATAAGTACATGCATAAATAAATCATCAGGGCCCCGATCAGAGGGCTTAATCCCAGAAAAGCTATCAAATATTTATTTTAAAGCAGAGAAATAAATAGACAAAAACACTGACGGAGGACATTCTGCCCTCATATCAGTCCCTGGCACTGCTCGGCTGATGGGTAAGCACACCCAGCCAGCGTGGCCAACAGCACTGGCAGCCCAGCAGGACACCAGCCAGGAGCCAACAGCCCTCTGCAGAAAGGAGAAATCCTCCTGTCTTCTGACAGCCTCTCAAGACAGTGTCTGCCCCATGCTCAACTCACCCTGTATCATTGCTCCCTCCTTGAGTCCTCCAGGCTTCACTAATAGTGAGTTGTTCAGATCCAACAGCCCAATCATCATTAAGGTCAGGCTATTACTCATGTGATGTTTTAATTGAAATCCACTCATTTCAAATGCATACCTGCTGGAGAATGTCCCTGGCTGGAAGAGTGGTGTCGGGATAAGGGAAAAGGACTTCACCGAGAGGTTCAAATTAATAACTTATTTGGACTTCACTCACAGATCCAATACTCCACTGTTGCAGGTCCAATGTGTACAGTGGCGAATACACTATTGCAATTTCAAATCAATTCCCAAAATACACTATTACGACCTGCAGGTGATCCTGAAAAGTGACGACACAAACCACAAACACGCTAAATATTAATATATTAAGAGTGCACCAATCGCTACCTTAATAGCATGCCATATACCATACGTATGTTTCTTAATCACTTTCCCTCTCTTTCAGGTAAGGTTGCTCAATCCCTGGTAAGTCACCCTGTGCAGCGTCCTGGACAACGAGGGGATGAATCTCCTACAGGCCAGCTGTATCGTTGGAGGATTCCCCATTTTTCTCACCAAACCTTGAGGTTTATATTTCCTGACTCAGTGTGGAGGCAGGATCATGCCCGAGTGGATTACCCTTCTGATGCTAATTTTGTGATGTCTAGCACTCAAAGCCAGGGAAATAGTGGTGGGATGGCATTCAGGGCATTCCTTTTGTTAAGGCTCCATTCGGTTTCTGTTCTTACTGTGATGTAATCTTGAGACAACCCTGGGCTGAGCCTTTTTTGCAGCTCCCCCCAGGTTATCTCTGCATGGACAAGGCAAGGCGGAGATGAAGCTGAGTCAAATGTCAACTCCCTGTGTCTCGCCTATCATGCTCTGAAAATGGTTTGGCTGGGTGCTCCCACACAAGTGGGAATCCATCGCTCATGGCAGTGGTACCCAGAGAGATCCATCCCTTATCCTCCCAGAAAAACTCCGCTGTACCTCCACCATGCTGAGGTCACACATTTAACTTGGTAAATGGATGGTTTCTGCTTCATGACTCTTGGGGGTCTGTATGAGGCTAGTGGAGGGACCTGCGATGTGATCTGAGCCAGTGTACACAATTCAGTCACACTTCAATGCGTCGGGAAAATAAATCTCAGAGCAGACACAGAATCAAAGCATCTCTGCCCAGCTTGCAGCGCCCATGGTTATTCAGGAGATCAATCAGGGCTATGAAATGCTATCTCTCCCAAATCAATGAACTCAACTAAAAGGTACCTATTCATTATTTGAGCCTGAGCTCGGCCTCATTGCACCGGTGGAACAAAAACCTGTCTGATAATCATAACTACAAGACAGTGGCTGGGGAAAAGCATTGTCCAGCCTGCACAGGGTGTTACGATGGGATTCATCAGCCGCGCCACGGGTCCTGGGGCCTGAGTGCTTCCCAATCACAGCCTCATGCTGCTGGGGACAATATTTCCCACCAAAATACCAGTATCATTTTCTTTAGTACCTCTGCAAATTGCATTAAATATGGACACATTTTATTTGTTTCATTTTAGGCATGAGGAATTGTGACATATAATGCAACAAACAACCAGGAGCTGGGGAGAAAAATTCCTTTGTTGTTTGTGTGGGAGTAAAACAGCTAACACCATTCTCACTACCTTTTAAAATTTCCTGAAAAAAAAAGGTTGGGGGGGAATATTTTAGTTTTGCAAAGATGGTACAGGCTTAACAGTAACATATTTCCTATGGGTGGATTCACTTGTACCCCTTCTCCAGGAAAAAAACTTTTCCAGATTTTGGTGAAACACCACTTATGTCAGCTCTTGTGAATTTTTGGGGAGACATTTGCTGCTTTTTCTCAAACCCTGTGTCCTGGTGACAAAGTGAATGTGTAAAAATCTCTTTTTTTCTTTCTTTTTTTTTTTTTTTTTCCTATAGTTTATTTGTAATTATATTTCTCGCTGTCACAGTTGCAGAAAAAAATTATTAAGTGCAGCCAGGACATCCTGACAATCTTCTGCAGATGCCTTGATTTGAAATTTTCTGCCTCAGTTTCTCCTGACAGCAGCTCTCCAAGTGATGATATTGGCTGTACAGAGCATTTAATGGGTCAGAGGGGGAAGAACTAGGACTCGTTGGTCCCTTATGCAGAGATTTCTGTGCAGCACCCTTTGAAATCCTCTCCCTCTTCACACCTGTGGTGCCCTGTCCTCTTACAAAGATATTGCTGGTCTCCTGCCCTCAGTTGGTCTATTCTGTCTGGTCAAATCTCTGTATCTGCACACCCAACATCACCAGAAAATACAAACAAACAGCTTCTTACATTATTTGCAATCGTTCACATCCCAGTTGGCTCCCTCTATACCACCTGGAGCACTGTGTCCAGCCCTGGAGTCCTCAGCTCAGGAAGGACATGGACCTGTTGGAGCAGGACTAGAGAAGGCCACAAAGATGCTGGGAGTGCTGGTGGCCCCCTATTGTGAGGACAGGCTGAGAGAGCTGGGGGCTTCAGCCTGGAGAAGAGAAGGCTCCCGGGAGACCAGGTTGGAGGGGGCTTTGAGCAACTCAGTCTGGTGGGAGGTGTCCCTGCCCTGTGCAGGGGGTGGCACTGAATGATCTTTAAGGTCTCTTCCCATTCAAACCATTCTATGCCACAATCTGCCTATATGGCTCGAACACTGAGGACACTGAGGTGAGGGAGGAGATGGCCTCGCATCGGTTCAGAGGTGAACATCAGTGAAGGCATGCATGCATACAACTAGATAAAACAATCTTGCCGGGGATCCACATGCTTTTATGGATGCAGTAGAGGTGTGGATCCTTCACAAGATGCTCACCAGGGTTACAGATGCAGTGCCATGAAGCTACTCAGACCACACTGGGAGTAATGTCCTGTTTTTGTCAATTTATGTGAAGGGAGATATTTTTGCATTGGAGAGAGCACAGTGTAAAGTCATTTAGACAATAAAGGAGTGACAGGATTTCCACAGGAGAAGAGATTAACCAAAGTGGGATTATTTTGTTCTGAGAGAAGATGATTAAGAGGTGGCATGATTGAAGTATTTAAACTGGCTCAGGGTTATTATCAAATTAAGCTGTACTGGAGATTGCTGGGCAGCCATCACTTAAGGGCAGGGCAGAGGGCTTTGCAACAGCCTTTCCCATAGCAGAGGGCATGGGTTTGGCTGGTCCAGCAGGACAAGCATAGATGGAGAATGTGTGGAGAGGTTTGAGTGGGCTGGAGAGTTGTTTATTTCTTACAAATAACCTTAACATTGGCAATATCCTCGTTTCAGGATCCATCTTACAACTTACAACTTATTTATTATTCCCCGTGCTTTTAGATGGGTGGTCTCATCATCCACCGCAGAGCTGTCCTTCGCTCCCACAAATTACTGTGAACTCATGTACTTCTGTCACTTCTTCTCTCCAGACTGACAGGGCCAGGCACCGTCTCCTGGTATGAGCAAACACTTGCCAAGTGAGGAGATGTTCTGAGGTCTTGTAACTTTTACGTATTCCGGGCACAGCCCCGGTTTATGCATCACTGTGTAGTGTTTCTGCTGGTCTCCAGCTCTGTCTCTGATTGCGTTTCTGCCTGACTCCTTCTCCTTTGCCACTTTGGATTCTCTGCCATGCTCACTGTGCCAAAACCACACCAGTCCTCTATAACCTTCAGGCCAGATTGAGTGGCTTTGTCGGATTAGCAAACTCTAATTGCTTTGCAGAGGGTTAATGTAGGGTCTTCCTGTCATCTCTGTCTAAAATTTTTGTTCAAGATCACAATCAGACTTCAGTCTCTCACCGAAGCTTCAGCACCCATAATTACAAAATGGGCTCTTCAGGCCCTGATGAGCTGTAAAATCTTCTAAGGTTTGACCTTGTTTCATATGCTCCAGTTAAGAAGCTCTCTCTTGTATGCATCGTTTTCATGTTGAGTACAGCACTCCTCAGATTTCTTCAATAGGACTTCAAAATTATTCTCCTCTTCCCAAGTTAACCAAAGAGTGCTAAAGCATCAAGTACTTCAAGCCCCACTACATCAGTGTGGAGGCTACTTTTTAGCTTCTTTTACCAGCCTCTACTTTTGATCTTCTCCAGCCATTTATTGCATTTGTGGGGAATTTCAGCTCTGACTGCTGAGGGTGCTTCAGGCTGCTCCTTCTTCCCATCTTCCAAATCCCTCTTTACTTGTGGACCTGTTTGAGGATTCCTACACAGGTAATTTTGCCTTTATGCTGGACTTATTGGCAAAAGCAGATCTGCTGTTGTCACCAGACTTCCTCCATACCTCCACTCCTTTATGTTCCTCCATCACACAGGGCAGGAGATGCTACTGCAGCAAACTACAAAGCAGCTGTCTCCTACATGGACCATGCTGCATGTCACCAAAGTAACCATTGCCTGCTGTTGTTGAGGGATGAAGGTGGGGAACACAAGAGATGCAATGCTGTTGTGGCTTCCCCAAAGCAGATCTCAGTCCTGTTTTTGGTAAGGAATGCCAATGCAAGCCTGGCCCACAAACCAGGCATAGCTGAGCATCCCACATGGACCAGAGTCAGCTGGTTCTGTATCCAGCTCTGGAGTCCTCAGCACAGGAAGGACATGGACCTGTTGGATTGAGTCCAGTGGAAGGCCATGAAGATGATCTGGTTGGAGCACCTCTCCAATGAAGATGGGCTGAGAGAGTTGGGGGTGCTCAACCTGGAAAAGAGAAGGCTCTGGGCAGATCTTAGAGCCCCTTCTAGTCCCTAAAGGAGTTCAAGGAAAGCTGGGGGAGAGACTCTTCATCACGGAAGGGAGCCACAGGATGAGGGGGAATGGTTTTAAACTGAAAGAGGAGAGATTTAGATGAGATAGGAGCAACAAACTCATTGCTGTGAGGGTGGTGAGACACTGTCCCAGGTTGCCCAGAGAAACTGTGGCTGCCCCATCCCTTGAAGTGTTCAAGGCCAAGCTGGATGGAGCTTTGAGCAACCTGGTCTGGTGGGAAGTGTACCTACCCATGGCAGGGGGTTGGAATGAGATGATCTTTAAGGTCCCTTCCCACCCAAACTATGATCCTATGATTTTTGTCTCTTCCTGTATTAGTACCTAGCGTAGGTCTGAAGAATCCCACCCCAGAGTTGATTTTGTCTCCCCATTCATTCAGAAACTGTCTATACAACTAGTTTGCAGGTGATAGCCGCGTTGCCAGCATCAGCATTGTCATACCAGCTTCATCTGTGGGCTCAGGCTGCAGCCTGTTTGTCTCTTCTTTCCACACAAACACCGCCCCTGCCTGAGATCACAGGTTCCCAAAACATCTTTGGGCTTCGTCTGAGGATGGGAGCAACCTAAACCAAAGAGTTTTCTTCTTGATTGACAGTAGGGTTTTCTTCATGAGAGCATGAACAAAGGGTATAAACTCAAATGGAGTCACTGCTTTGCAGAGGAGCGTTCTCCAAGCTGCCTTCTGCTGCATGCCCGGAGATCAGGCCTGGTGCCTGGGAGGATGGGTAAACAGCTCATCAGAGCTCATCAACATCTGCACAGTCTATCTGGGAGACACAGTGTGAATGCTTAAAAAGGGTACTGTAGCACAAAAACTGGTTCTGCCCCGTTGGGCTGGTAACAAAAGCAATTAGCTGGCGGAGGTGGGAACAGGGACTTTGGGCTCTGCTTATACAGCTGATTAGGGGATCATCTGTCAGTCTTGGCCTCTCCTCGGAGCAATCCCCCAGCCACGGCTACGAGCCAGAGCAGAGAACAGCTCTGAAAGGCCAAAACTTGGCATCCTTCTGCAAGACTGGAGAGTTCACACTGGCTCTCTGGCTCCATATGAGGGACTGGCTGGTGCATTTGCATGCTTGGAGCTGCCAAGAAGGAGCTACCAAGGGTAGGGTGTTTTTTCTTTTTTACTTCTTTCCACAAAATTGTCTTCTTTCCTACCACGATACTCATTCCAGGTTTTTTCCAGTCTCATTTTTACCATTATCATGCAGGAATTCCACCTTCCTGGAGACGCCATCTCCAGGACCCCTTCTTGCAGAGCAAGGTAGGTGTCCTGAGTTAGGAGGCCAGGACTAATTTTTCTTCTGATGCTGGGAAAATTGCACTTTTAGAAGACTCTAGCGTCTGAATTCATGAAAATATTTACTTTATGACCAGCCAGGCTCTGTGAGATTCAAGGTCTCAGTGTTTTTGAGCCTCGCCAGATGCAGGGACGAGGAGGAGCAAGGCCTGGGCATTTGACCCAAGCTGGCCAACAGGAGTATTTCATACCATGAACGTCATATTCTATATAAATTAGAAAAGTTTGCTGTGTAGGGGTCTCTCCCTTGAGAGGGAGACAGGTCCAGACATCTCCTTGCCCCGGTGCCAGACCCTTGAAGGGGTCCCTTTCCTTCCTCCCAAAGTCATTGCACTCGNTCTCCTTGCCCCGGTGCCAGACCCCTAAGGGGTCCCTTTCCTTCCTCCCAAAGTCATTGCACTCGCAGGGTCTGACACTTTCTGTCCCTGCTGGGAGGGTACAGCTTCTGCTGAGAGAATTGGCTGAGTGTAATTCTTGTATATCTTATATCAGTTTGGGGATTAATACTGGGGTTTTAGTATTATTGTTAGTTATTTAATCTTATTCTATTAAATCTATTTACATTTCAGCCCTGGTGTTTCTTTGCTTTCCCCCATTCCTCTTTCCTGAGTGGGGAGGGCTCATCAGGTGACAGAACTGTCTGCAAGACAATAAATTGTTATGGGTTTTCTCAGACCATATCAGTAGGAAAAACCATACCCGGTGCACACAGTCATTGCTGCCTGATGAGAGCACATCACTCACACTCAACTTGTTGCTTTGCCCCATGACCCAGCACAGGCTCCTTCTTGCCCCTTCTCACCAGGATCCCACCAGAAAGACACCAAATCCCAAAGTGCTTTCAGTGTGTCTCTGCCCTTTCCCTGCGTCAAGCAGAAGCTTCTGTCAGAGCAGCTGCTTCTAATGGATATGCATTGAAGGCATCCTTATAGAGGCCACTAATAATTCTGCATTAGTGTCCTCCTGTCACTGCCCTGTCTGCTGCTGATAAGCCTGGATGCTGATGCATGCCAGCATGATGTCTGAGTCACCCAGGTCTGGCTTCATCGAGGATGAGGGACTAGCAAGAAGAGGAGGCACAAACCAGGGCGAGAAGGACCTTGCTGCAGGATCTCTGGCACAGAGCAGGGACAGTAGGTGCTTTGGGAGGCTGTGGGGACACAGGTGGAGAGACAGAGGTGTGTGCTGCAGCTGCAGGGCCAGCACATTGTGGCTGCTTCCTAGCCTCTGCAGGCAAGAGGGAGGGTAAAATGCTTTGCTCCTTGGATTGTCAGGCTGGCATCATTTCCTCTAGCATCATCATGGTGTTTCTTGGGAGCTGAGTTAATAGTGAGCTCTTTGAATTTGACAGCCTGTGGTTTCAGGCAACACAGAGCCTTGTTCTGGAGCAATGGGGAGATCTCAACACCAAGGTCTATCAGCAAGGGGACATCCTCTAAGACTTCTGAACACCACTGCCTGCTGAATCTATGCTAGTACCCCCAGCCATGAGCTTAGGGCTGGGCTGGTGCAATGGGAAAGCAGCACCTATATCCACATAAAACAGAGACAGAACTAAACCACAGAGGAAAAATGGGGAGAGAGTGAGAATAAGAAGCTATGAGATGAGCACAGGAATGCTGTGACCAAGGAAACACCAAGGAAGAAACAGAGTAAAGAAACCACTGCAGAAGTCACTGCATCACAGGAGATCAGGGAAGGCAAAATCCATACAAGAAGGTCCTGCTTTTTGCCTAGGAGATGGAAAAAGAACAGTCCCAGCCCTGGGGTGAATTCAGAGCTACCTGCTGAGAGGGAGAGGCTCTGGCAGAGGCATTGGCACAACCGTCAATGTGCTTGTGCACGGCGAGACCCAGGCTTTCAGGAGGGCTACCAAGAAGCAGGGAGCCCAGAAATAATATGAGAATAAGGGCTCATCAGACCAGGGGTTACCATAGCAAGGAATGGAAGGAAGGAGCCCAGGGCCTACGGGGGTGAGGAGGAGCCCAAGGGGAAGAACCACAGTTCACTTGAGCCAGTTCACAGTTCACAATGAAAGAGGAGGAAGGGCTGCCCTTGGAACCATGAACCTTTCTTCTCCCTCTGCCCCAACTTGACATTTGGAGCGTGAATGTCTCCGTGTTTGGTGCTTGCGGAGATCATTTCTCCTGGAAGGAGAAGGAGGTGCCGACAGCAGCAGCCGCAGGGACGCAGCTTTCCTCTAATGAACTAGAAAATGGTTTCCCTTTAATACTGATTATCCTGGAAGCCAGCTGAAGTGAATGTGATTTACATAAAGATGAACCCGCTCAGCACAGTCTTCCTCGGCAGTGCTGGGTGGCTCAGGAGTGGCAGCAGCAGCAGCACAGGCTGGGCCTCGGCTGGGATGCTCTGCAGCATCCCAGGGCTGGCAGCACTTGCCAGGTGCCTCTGCTTCCCAACAGGCAGGTGAGAGCTGTGCTGTGCCCCACTCCAGCAGCTCTGTCTGTCTNAGGGCCCGCTGACTGCAGCAGGCAAATCTGTGGCCATGCAAGAAACCAGGCTGGGAAGATGATCTGGCTGGGAAATAAAGCAAAAAAAACCCCATGACCAAACTCCCTGTATGAACACTGGTGCCAGCACAGGGGATCAAGCAGGAACAAGAAGTGCAGCAGCTGCCTGGCTTATACCAGAAGCTGAAACTTCATTGCAAGTCACTCGTTGAGGATCAAGATTTGAAAAGGACAGAGTTCCTCGGCTGTTTTCCTCTCAGCCTCCCCCACGTTATATTCATGGCCAGACTTTCATCCTGGTCTTAGATCTTCCTCAACTGCTATCTGTTTGGGCTGGAAATCCCTTGCCTCGGATGGCAGGCACATGGAAGAGGTGGCTCAGCTTTCTCTCTGCCAGCCCTTCCCCAGGCTTTGCTGCACAAGGATGCACAGTCATTGCATGCAGCCTCTGTGCCACCCCACCAATTTAGACGCTATTTTCCCAGGCTGCTTGCCCAGTAAGTGTCTGCACATTGCTGCCCTTACTCATCCTTGAGCTCCTCATGCACCTTTTTGCACCTGAAGGCATTTTCCTCAGGCACAACAGGTATGGAATTTTATACCCTGCAAAATCCTCCACCGCACGTGCGAGTGCTTGCCTGCAGCCGGGGGTGGAGGGGCGAAATGGCTATAGGCTTGCAAAACTTGGATGGGTGGCACACAAAGGAGAGGCCTCAGTGCAGGTTTTCTGCCTGCTTGCATCCGTGTTTGTACATGCTGCTGCAGACGTTCTACTCGCCCGCATCACCAGCGTGTTTGTGGCAAGTGTGTTTCTAACCACGGTACCGCTGTGCACAAAGCATATGCCCCCGCGCCAAGACACATGGACATACCATGCCTGCGCCATATGTGACAAATTAGAGGGGGAAGAGATGTACACATGAGCCCTTCAGACAAGGAGGCATTCAATCTGGCCGCCTGTTAAGTGCAGCATGTGCCCACACTTGGCCGTGGGCGTGCAGCACATGCCAGGGCAAGCCACCAGCCCACAGCAGCGGGTGCCACCTCCACCACGCCGGGTGATGCTGAGGGGAGAGTCAGCATTCCCCACTGCTGTACTGCACGCCTCGGTCAGCAGTTCTGACTTCCCCTCAGATAGATTATGTTGTCGACTAATAACCACATAAAATATTCAGGAGCTTACCGCGCTGCCAGAGGCGCTGCGGAGACGAGCGTGCCAGGAGATGGATGGGCTGTGGGCTTGGGAAGCTTGCTCTGCGCCGAGAGCGTGGAGGGGGGTGGGTTGGGTGCACGTGGCCATGCTCAGCTTTTGGGAAGTGGATTTAATTCTCCAAGCAGAAGCCCAGTCCTGCACATGGAGGTATGGAGGACAATTAGCGAGGACCTGCTTCTGAAGGGGAGTAAGCAGGGAGCACAGTCCCCCCGCAGTCCTATCCCTGCTCCCTGGTCCTTAGTTGATCTTAAATGCACACGTAGCTCTAGTGCAAGGACAGGAAGCATGGGAAGACTGACCACCAGTGGGGGACCACCCCTGGAGGGTGGGTCTCCGGTCTCCAAAATGCTCCATGTTAGATGCCAGCAACATGACTTCCTCTGCCAACACCTCTTCCGAAGGCTCCCTTCAGATACTGGAAGGCTGCAAGTGCCTTTCTGCCTTGCAAGTGAATTGGCATAGATCGTAGCAGATGCATCTGAGGAATGAAGTTGATCAGGATCAGCTTTTAGCTGCACATCACTCCACATGCAGCTTTGTGTCTCTCTCCCACAGCCCTTCTTTCAAGGGACAGATGCTCTGCAAAACCATCTCACCTCCCTCCCCTGCCTTGTGGGTTGAGAAGAGCCCTTGGGCACTGTCCCTGCGGAGAGAGGGAATCTTCTTGTGGCTTTAGACCTCTTTGGGCTGCCCTTTGCAGCAGTCAGTCCATGAGGATTGAGGCTGGTCAAGGACAAAGTAATGATGCTGCCGCTGCCTGCATACATCTGTGACCAGAGGGCAAGAGGCAGGAAAAGTTGTTGTGTACCACCTGCTTGGACGTAGGTGGTCTGCACAGGTTGTGTACTGGTTTGAGCAACACGGGAGTATTTTCTCTTATATTGCACTTTTAGAAGACTTTAGTGTTTGAATTTGTGAAAATGGTTTACTTTATTGCCAACTCTGGGGTGCAGGTTTCAGGATCTTGGTGTTTTTGAGTTCACCAGGTGCAGGGATGAGGACGAGCGAGACCTGGGTTCTCAACACANTGTCAAAAAGATTAGCCCATAACATTCCATCACATTTAATAGAAATTAGAAAGTTTGTTGAGGAGTTCTCTCTCCCTCCCTCCCTCAACAGCTGGGATCCTGAGAATTCCTTGCCCCGGTGCCAGAGCCCTGAGCCTGTCCCTTCATCCTGAAGCTGCAGCACTTTCAGGGTCCCACATGGGCTGTCCCTGCTGGGTGTGCATGGCTTCTGCTGGGGGAATGGGCTGGAGATAGTTCTGGTGTATTTTATATTNATATTGCACTTTTAGAAGACTTTAGTGTTTGAATTTGTGAAAATGGTTTACTTTATTGCCAACTCTGGGGTGCAGGTTTCAGGATCTTGGTGTTTTTGAGTTCACCAGGTGCAGGGATGAGGACGAGCGAGACCTGGGTTCTCAACACAAGCTATCAACAAGATTATCCCATAATATTCCATCACATTTAGTAGAAACTAGAAAGTTTGTTGAGGAGTTCTCTCTCTCCCTCCCTCCCTCAACAGCTGGGATCCTGAGAAT
>VXBW01004279.1:162929-219447 GCA_013400375.1 Thinocorus orbignyianus
AGAGCCCTGAGCCTGTCCCTTCATCCTGAAGCTGCAGCGCTTTAAGGGTCCCACATGGGCTGTCCCTGCTGGGTGTGCATGGTTTCTGCTGGGGGAATGGGCTGGATATAGTTCTGGTGTATTTTATATTAGTATCAAGATCAATACTGGTCCTTTAGTGTTATTAATGTCAATTATTTAGTCTTATTCTGTTAAACATGTTTGTATTTCACCCCTCAGATTTCCTTGTTTTTTCCCAATTCCCCTTCCCAGCTGAGGAGGGGTCACTGGGCAAGAGAAGAGTTGCCTAAATGACAATAAATTGTCATTCGGTTGGTATTTGTGGAGAGGCAGCAGCTCCAGCCAACCTTCCCCTGAGCAGGTTGAACCAGAGGAACTCTGGACGCCTCCAAAGGCCATGTGGCAGCCGACAGCAAAGCCCAGCTTCACAGCTGGCATCTCCCCTCTTGGATTTTGTTAACCACCCGCAAGCTTGAGCAGCCTGACCCACTGCAGACCCACAGAGCCCCCCAGAGTGTGGGCAGCAAGTGGGATATCAGCAGCAGCAGCAACCCCAGGGTACACGGAGACCTAGACAAAGGGGCAACTCATGGGATTGGGGGCAGCCAAGTTGGGGTGGTGGCTTGCTGTTGGCACCGGGAACGTACAAGCACCTTGCACCTGGAAAAGTGCGGGAGAAAGGGCACTGGGATTTAGCAAAACATATCACCCAGCTGTGGCACTGCAGGGGGATTTTGTTTTGTAAAAGGATTTTATTCATAAAGCCACAGCGGCAGCAAACCAATCCTTGCCCTGCGGGCCCTGCGATGTATATATAAAGTAAATTAGAACAAGGTTTGCATGCGAAGGTTATAAACTAACGTAATACTGGTTAGGAACTAGGAGGGAGAGAAAGAGCTGGAGGGAGAAAGAAAAAGGCAAAGGAAGAGGGAGGGGAGAGTCCTTTCATAATTCACAGTTCCTGAAATAAAAATAAGGCTGGAATCATGTTTTGGGTAGAAGGGAAAGTGCGTAGGAAGTGTATACTTGCCAATCTGCCAAAAAAAGTTGCTTTTTATTTTCTTAAGAAGGCAATTATGTATTTTTGTCATCCGCTTCCTACTTTGAAGCAGTTGAACCTGCTTTGCTCAAACTTTCCAGAACAATTTGCCCTCAGGCTGCTGCCAGAACTGCAACACTTACACCCCAAAGATGAAAGTGGGAGAGTGCCACGGCACTGGCTCCACATATGCAGAGCAGAGGCACATGCAAACCGATCATGTCTGCGCCTCCATCACATGGGGCTGGGAGCCACCAGCTCCTCTCACCCCTCCAACTGGGTTTTACAAAAGAAGGGGAATTCTGAGGCTTCAGGTTTTTCCTGACTCAGGTCAGAGGCTCACCACAGGAAAGCAGGGATGCTAAAATGTCACTGTGAGTCCAGAGGAATATTTCCCACTCCTTTTTCTCCTGGAAGCTCATACCTTAGGAGATAAGGGACCAATGGAGGAGAAAATCCAGCTGAACTTGGGTCCAAGCAGGTGCTCAGTAAACCCTGGAAGGGAAACGTACATGGGCTTCTCAGGGTCCAATGCTGAACTCATCATTGACAGAGGGATATTTGAGGCTGCTCAGCCTCTTTCAGCTGCATCTCAGTGCCTTCTCCTCTCCACCCCAAGGCCCTGACCCTCTCCCTGGCTCCCTACCTCTTTAGGAATCATTGCAGCCCTTGGGTATATGCTGAGTGGCTTTGGGTTTTGTTGACTGTTTCTCGTGCTGGATGGCATGGGGTTGAACTGCCTGGGTTGTACCTGAGCTACATGGTAGCTTGCAGCCCTGCTGGGATGGGCAGAGCCTCAACAAGATTCCCTCACTGTTGGACTCCTGGACCTCCAACTCTACTGTGTCACTCAGCCTCACCCCTGCTTGAGGTGTCTTCTGTTTCAAAGCAGCCATTTGCTCTCTTGCCTATAAGCAACCAAGTAATTTGAGGCAGTAGGTTGCCAAAATCTAAAGGTGCCATTTCTCAGCTGCCATTCAGCAGAAAATTAAATGGTGTTTTGGAGACCTTTTTGTGCAGCTTGAGAGTTTTTTTGCTTTTTGAGGGTGTTGTTTTAACTCTGCAGAATTGCTATAATGAGGGCAAGAAAGATAAGGCTGCACAGAAGAGGAATGGTATCATCTTAGTCCTACACAGTGTGACTTGACCAGGTAACAGCATCCCAAGGCTTCCCCAGATACACATTCGCATCTCACCATGCTGACAGCAGTCCTTGTCACTGGTCCTTGTCCCACCCCATCTGCAGTATCAAATGCTGCCTATAAATTACTAATAACAAGGATGTGTACCTTGGAAAACAAGCTAGAGCCCATGGGTGGGATGGGATCAATTTTCTAACTCAATGTAAATACTGCAGTAACTTTGATATTCATGATATTCATATCCACAAGGCAGTAGCTAGGCATTAAGGTCATGAGATAGTAGCATTACAAGCAGCACATTACAAAGATGCATGGGCTTGAAACCCCTGAACGCAGATAGGAGTGACCTGGCTGTGCCCACATGCTGGCATGATAACTCTATCTTCCTCTTCCTTGTCCCATGCGTAGCCTTAACACTGCTTTGTACTTATAAATATGACAAATATGGCTGTGTCCATCTTGGCGTGCAGAGAAGAGGTGCTGGGTGTAGGAAAGGCAGCGGTGAGGGATGATGGCAGAGGAAAAAACAAGGGCTTTTTGCCTTTTTCCCAGTTCAGCAGGGCTTCACATCATGAGAGTATCTGCCCGTGCCCCTGTGTTTCTGCAAGACAAACTGGCAAAGGGGTACCTCGATAATTAAGAGTTGTGCTACAGATTTGATGTGACTTGCAGAACACACACAATCTCCTTATTTCACATCCCATATTCTCTTCTGGAGAAGACGTTTGGTTTTGTTCTGTTTTTCTGGCGCGCCTATTCTTAGAAAAAATGAAGGTTGCAGAAGGAGCAAAATGGATGAGGAGAAGGGTGTGACCACAAGTATTATGATGAGGAGAAGGCAGTAGTGAATGAACTTAGTGTTTGCAGTTAATTGAGTAACTGTCTAAATTCCTAAATCCTGGTTTTGAAATTGTTTGGTTGACTTGACACGTCCAAGTCCCAGAGCTTTTAATTCAAATATAAAGCTTGATTGGCAAATTAATAAAAGGCTATGAATGAAATTAATGAAGGATTAAAGACCAACAGCTCATGCTGATATAAAAATTACCCCTCAAAAATAGGTTACGCAATAGTAAGAATAAGTTACCACTATGTTAATATTAATTCTGATATAACCTTTATTCATCGATTAGATTTACTGATTCACAATGAAGTTCTAAAACCTTATGCACATTTGTTGAATTTTTGCAGGCACTGTTAATCATCTTTATTTTCTATTCCATAATTTCCAAAATTACTATAAAGCAAGTTTTCATTAATAAATTGTGTAGTTGAGCACTTGAGTTCACGGTTTCGCTAAGCGGAATGAGATCTAAAGAGCTATTAGGACCACGGAATGGGTAATTGATTAACTAAAATGACTTGGTCAATGCGCTCTGAATCCTCTAACTAGCACATTGTTTCAATGTCAGCCTCCACATCTCGTATCGGCTGGGAAAATTGATAAAAGGGACAATCTGAGAGAGTTTTCATCTGGGTTTTGCTAACAAAGCCCTAAGCCAAGCAGCCCGTGGAGTGTTGCATTTAGGCTTTGCGAATTTGTGTCTGAAGCGTATGGATGCCTGTGTCAGAAAAAAAAAAAAAAAAAAAAAAAAAAAAAAAAAAAAAAAAAAAAAAAAAAATTTTTCTTTTGNACTTATTACTTGGTACGCTGGGATGGCGGAGACGGGCTGAGGCAGGCAGCCTATTTGCAGAGATTTAGTGTGTCACTTTAATTGGGCCGGACGAGGTGTCAGCTGTGTATTCGGAGGATACGGTAAAAATGCAGAGCAATTTGATGGAGAAGAAGGACCTTGGTACTCTCTTTCCCCAAATGTGACCTGGGTAGGATTGGTTGCCAGATCCAGGCTTGCTTCTGCTTTCCCTCACTTTAATGTGGATATTATTTCATCCAGCCAAATAAACTGTAGATCAGTAACGTTTCTCAATGGAGAATATCCCAGTATTTTAAAAGAATTTTTTTCTTTAGTAATTATGTTCAGCTTTATCTTTACCTGTTGTCTGCTCTGCAGCATTTCTGTTAATACACTGGAATTTTTTATGTACTGTGCAATTTATTGCAATGCTTCTCTCTGTATCTTGTTTTTGGCAGCTGATAACTAAATTCTTGTGTTTCTGATCACTTATTCTTGTTTTATAGTGCAATAAAAAATAAAAATACCCTAGTAAAATTGTGTAAATAGAGTGTATGTGGCTGCATATACATGGTTTTCCTCACTGAATGGATGTGTGCACACATCCCTGCACCCTCAGCCCATGCTGAGCTTCCTCCCAGCTTCAGCGTTGCCAAGAGCCCCCCTGCAGCAGGGGATTAAAACCACTGGCTACACACTAGTCCTTGAACCTCAGATCTGTCTTGGCTGACACTGATTACCCAAATCCAATCTGGTTGGCTGAGCTCTTAAAAGGTTAGTCTACAAAAAAAAATGAAAAAGTAACTTGTTCTGATCCTGCACCTCCTCTCCTCCACCCTTTGGCTCCCCATGTGCATGGTGTAAGATGCATGATGAGTTCCTGGGTTCTGTCCTTGAGTTGCTATCCAGCTGTTTCCCAACACCAAAGTCATGTTAAAACTTCTGGTCCCCAGCATCAAGACAAGACCAAGCTCTGAACCCAAGAATATGGAGAATTCTCATGCTCCTTTATTTAATAAAATGATGGATGGAGATGATGGGGATGGAGATGGAGATCTGAAAACCCTATTACCTGCTATATCTGCTCAAGCAAGCCCTGACTCCAAGCTCTCCACCTCCATTGTCAGGACCTGCCCATTTACACTCATAGAGGAAGAGCAGAAACTTGTTGGGTAAGATGTCACAATCATCTCCCTGCAGCTTAGGGCTGCAAATCACATTTCAGCAGGAGATGATTTTCACCTTCCTTTTAACTAATGAAAAGCCCTTTAATTCAATGTGTTGACATTAAAGCTCAGGCTGAAGATCTCTCCCCTGGAATACAAACGGAAATGGGGACCCATGCTTTTTGAGACAGAGACAACTGGAAAGGATTGGTCCATTTTTTTCTGCGGATGTAACCTGTACTGGTTTCCTTAATAATAAAATAGCAGAGAGGGTGCAATTTCTTTGATCAAAATCAGATGTCCCTATTCAGGTCAGATCTGTCCCAAGCAGACAATAGAGATGACAAAATCTCAGCCTAGTGAGATGGCAGAGGCTTGACTGGTGCAGCCAACTCTCCAAGACTTTGCCAGGATACCTGGGCAGGCCCAGAGCAGCAGATTTAACCCTGCCAACTGCCTTCCTTTCCTTGCTCTTGCATACACCTCTCAGCTGCAAAAGACCCTGCAGACCCTACCAAGATGCCATACAAACTCTGTTTTCAGCATCTGATCTGCTGGTGGACCTTCTCTCAGAAGGATCTTTTTATCATCTGCTGGGGACAGGAGGATGAGAGGAAGACAGGCACCCTCTACCTGTGTGAAGACACAAATGATTAAATTACTCTGCACCCTTCAAACTCATGTGCACACCAGGGGAAGTGGTAGGAGTGCATGAAGATGGTTCCACAGGCGCTTTACTGCTTCTATGCTGCAACAATAGCCTGCGACATGGGATGGTGTTGATGATGCTGATGAAGCTGGTAGTGTCTGGGCAGCCTTCTACTGTTCCTTCACTCCTCCAAGCACCATGTGTGATGTGGAAGGGAATATGATGGTCTCTTCTGCACTCCTCCAAGCAGCCTGCATAATCTCATCTGCCTCCCTTCACTGTCTCCCTGCTCTGTAGCCCATCTCCCACCTGTGCCCCCCTGACTGGCTGTAGTCTGAATCTGAAGTTCCCAAATTTAAACAGTACACCAATTCCTCTCTAAAGGATCTCATTTTATCCTACCCTCATCCAGCCTCAAGACTCCTTGAGCATCTCTTTGGCTTTCTCCCAATGTCCTCCACTACCCCAGAGATGAAAGCCTGCATGTATGGGGTCAGTGAATGTGAAAATGCTTTGCTACTCTCCTGGGGTTTTGTTCCAGAGGTGTCTCCTAGATAAGCCTTCTTGGGATGCTTCTGGTCCAGTTATACAAAACGTCTGCAGAGGTGTTGAAGTTGGAAGGTAGTCCTTCAGACACAACTAAGAGATCCGTTGTGGATATCTGTGGCGTGTACAGGCAGGCAATGTGTTCAAATTTTTCTGAGCGCTGTAGACATTAAGTGCAGATTTGTCTGAATCCTTTTGTCTTCAGGTGAGGCACATGGTTATCTGGCAAATGCCTGACTGCTTTCTCCCTTACCTTGTGGTAACAACTCTCACAATCACAAAGGAGCGAAGAAATCTTGCAGTTTTTGGAAAGGTGCTTGGGAGCAGCTGAAGTGAATCACTGCCAAGCACAAAGACATTTAAAATGGCTCTAGATACCTGCTAGATTAGTAAGATGAATCACAGTCGTCATGACCTCTACATGTGTCTGGCAAGTTGTTCTCTTGTTACCTAGTGAACAATCTGTTTTTCATGAACCCAAAATAACAATGTTTAGGAATACTTTTTTTTCTTCTTCTCGAGCTCGGTGTGAGTCACCAGCATTGAAGCAAAAGGAGGAGGAATCCTCTATATAGACATGGATGTGGCTTGGGAGCAGAGACTTCTGAACAGGGAAGAGCCCAGCCTCTGCGTCAAGACCAGTGTCCCAGGGACATCCCTTCCTTTACTGGGGTGACTAACTTGGCACAAGGTAAATGTTGTGGACCTGGAGTCTCCACTGCCCGCCCCACATTGTGCACATCTCTTCATCCCCATATTATCTCCTGAGCTTCCTCCTGTCATCTTGCTTGCCTCCCTAAGAAGTGTCTGGCTGGGATCCCATGGTAAACTCAGTGGCTGCTGCCAGCCCTCTGCCAAAGCTTTCCTCTCAAATATGAAACAAGAGCAGGTTGAAGGCTTGACATTTTTCAGCAACTAAGCCAAAATAGACAGGAAATGATATTTTTACCTTTCTCTCTGTGCCCTTTTCTTTCCTCATGTCTATTTGCCTCTATCTTCGTTCATCTCACACCAAAAAAAAAAAACCAAAAAAAAACAAAAAACAAAAAAAAAAAAAAACCACCAAAAAACCCCACCAAATCAGGTATCACCAATTCAATAACTGCCCTTTCAATATGTGCTTGTCCAAAACAGCTCCGAGCAACAGGGCTACCAGGGTCAAAGACTTGCCCTTAGAGACTCTTTAAACTAAAAAGGAGCAAGTTGCAGTGATATTTTTTAATGTTGAAAGCTGTGTTTTTTCTCCCTTCTCTTCATAGGCATTTACTGACAGTTCAGATCTTCCACGGATGTTTGTTTGCAGTGGATGTGTGCCAGCCGTAACTTAGATACAGTTAAATATTTCATGTAAAACCAGGATTGCTTCCCTTCTGTGACCACCCCACAACAGCCACGGGCAGGGTGACTTACAGAAGAGATTCCACTCTCCAACTGCCAGTGCGAGCACCGGCAGGAGCCCCTTGGGCAGCACGGAGGCAGGAGCTCACATTTCTGGGAAGGCTTACATCCTTTTTTTTAAAAATTTTTTTTATTATTATTTTATTTTTAACTTTTTCACTGCAAGAACCAAAAATAATCTGAAGCAACCAGAAAGCTGAATTTCTCTGTTGGAAGAAGCACTTAGAAGCAACAGATGTACAGGGGAAGGGGGAGCAGCACTAAAATGGGACAAACAGAGCAAAGCAAGAGCGACAGAAGAGCTGTCCAGAACTACATCCCATGTTCGTGTATCAGTGTCTAAATGGGTGGCTGGGTCTTCGATGGTCCTTTGACCTCCAGCCACTGTCCCTGAAGGGCTCAGCCCAACTGCCCAGAGCCCAAACCAACTGCTTGGGGACCACAACCACTGCTCTGGTGCACCATGCACATGCAGGCAGTGCACAGCATCCTGGTTGTCCCCCTCACAGAGGGTCCCATGGGACAACCCCAAAGCCCCTCCAGAATGCTTGTGTATCCTCACTTTTCCCTGCTAAGGAGACTTCGCGTGCTCCACCCTCGATTTTTATCACCCTAAGACCTTCTTCCTCCACTCCCACCTTGGAGGGAGCCAGGTCCTGACCTACAACTGTTACTGGCCTCGGGGCTGAGCTGTGCCTTTTTTCCTTCTGAGGATAGAGGGTGATTTCCTTGGGACACCTTCCTGCAAGCACAGTGCAGGCTTGCCAGGGACATGGCACTAAACACAGCACCAAATGCTGGGCAAGTGGAGCCCTGTGCCAGCAGAACTCACGTCATGATGGGCAGCCATGGAGAGGACCAGAAATGCTCCTTATTAATACAGAAATTTATGCTGCCTATAAAATATATTCACAGTGACATATTTAGTAACCCAATTAATACTCTGCGACAGACATTTTAGTGTAACTAATTCTAGCCTGTATGCTCCCTTTATAGTGATATAAATGGCTTTATGTTGTGCTATTGATCTCTGTGGCCACAGTGTTTCGCAGCACACCCCTCCATTCATGCCAGCCACCCTGTGAAGGTCCCCAGGCTTTGAATTCTTCAGCAAATCATTTGCTCCTGGGGTGCATGGTGGGGAAGGGGATTCCTAGTAAAAAGAGCAACATCCTGCCCTGTGGGGGAAGCCTGGGCTGCAGGTTTGGCAGATGATGGGAT
Source organism: Thinocorus orbignyianus (assembly GCA_013400375.1). Classification (NCBI taxonomy): domain Eukaryota; kingdom Metazoa; phylum Chordata; class Aves; order Ciconiiformes; family Thinocoridae; genus Thinocorus; species Thinocorus orbignyianus. The sequence goes on from VXBW01004279.1 coordinate 171,725, forward strand.
GGGATGGGATGGGATGGGATGGGATGGGATGGGATGGNGCTCCAGCCCCACGAAGCCTCCAGCCAGCTCCAGCCTACAGGTCTCCACCCTCTTGTTTGGTGCCACAAAATGATGGGGACCTCATTTTGTCTTGAAATCATCACCCAAGCAGGGCCTTCCCACACGTTTGCAGTGATGGAGGCCATGGTGCTTGCTTCCAGCTCTGTGTCAAGGTTGCCACGGAAACCAATAGTGTTGATTTTTTTCTGGTCTCCGAATTCAGCTAGGGGCTTCAGTGCTCCCATCCACAGTGCTCGTGGGAGATTACCCCAAGAGCAGCCAATGTGGGGCAGTTACTCCCTCAGTTCATGATACAACCCAGTCTCTGCCCCCAGCAGAGCCCACCCTGGCCCTGAGTGTGACAACAGTCAACCCACTCTCATGTGCTCATTGCTTTCCAAGGCTCCCCAGCCATCCCCACAGGATACGTTGGCGAGATGTCACATCACCTCCACTCCTTTCCCTCACAAACACCCCCTTGGCAAGCATCATCTCTGGCAGCCTGAAAAGCTCCATGTCCTCAACAGAACATCAGCTGCTCAAGAGGGTCAGCAGAAGAGATTGAATGTCTGTGAGCACCATTCTGGAAGAGCTGCTGGTAGCAGGGTCTGGAGAAGAGACATCATAGCTCACTGGAGGGATGGCAAGGGCAGGGCAGATGTGATGCACAGCGTTCCGTGGAGGGAGGGGTGGGTGGATGTGGTGCTGGTGGAGTGGTGTCAGGAGCTGGCACTGGGGACAAAAGTGTGTGGGAAGAGGACGTGCATGGCAGCGAGGTCTTTAGGCAGAGCAGTTACTCTCTGCCTCCTTACTTTCCTGCATCCAAAGGCTGCATTTTCATTATTCATCCCCCTTCAGGGGAACTATCACACAATAATAAAAATGTCAGAAGGAATACGCAAATACATACATACACTAAATGAGGAGTTGCCGCAATGCACAGAGCAACATGATTTATGGACTCCTGGGCTGACATCTTGGTTCCCCCCATGGCATGGCAGTAGTACCCTGCCCCAGACATGGCAGGTTGAGTGCAGCAAGGTCAGGGGAGGTGACCGCAGTGGCCCTCAGCCTGGAGGCTCCTGGGTAACTGGTACCTGGGTACTGCAGCTCCCTGCATTCATGATCTGAAGGTCCTGCTTGTTTGCAGGCTCTGCTGGACCCCAGTTCTTTTGGTGACCCTTTCTCCATCACCCTTTGTTCTTGTCCCAAGCCTGTGTTGAGTATCCTCAACTGCCCAGGCTACAGCAAAGCTCTCTTCTTCAATAGATGCATGAAAGTGTCCCCATCAGCAATGGAAGCTCAGGGTGAGCACAACTTTGGAACCACCAAAGCTCACTTCAGCCCTCTTGCCCTGCATGAGCATGTGGTCCAAGTCATCCTGTCCTGACATGGAGAATCAGAGCGAGAAAAAGACAATGCTTTCTCCCTGCCCTCAGCTTTGCACCCAGCTGTAAGGGATTGGGTTCCCCCATTTTGTAAGGCGCAGCATGTAGCTGTGGCTCTGAGAAATGCTGGTTGATGGTCGATCCTACAAGCTTGGTGCAAGCAGACTGTTTGAAAATCAAGAAGGGCTGGCCAGAATGCAGACTGGCCACCATGCCTTGCAGAAGGAAATCTTGCCCACCACTCCCAGGGGTGGTGGCATGAAGAAGACACAAAGCACACATATGCACAGGGATGTCTGCTGGGGCTGATGAGTGCTTGCTGCACTCACAGCTGGCTGCAAGCAACACAACAGCTCTAAGGACCAGGCAATTGGAAATATGGCAGGGAAGAACCGGAATTAATCTCTTGCCCCAGGCACCACTCTGCATGGATGTGTGGGGTGCCTGGCCACGCACAAAGCCCACGTGAATGCATATGGCTCTTCTGTCTACGTGGGTGTGTGCAAGCACATGCATGTTGTACTGTATGTACATGTTGGTGTCATCATATGTCCAGGCACATGTATGTGTGTGTCTACATACATGTGCCAGGGCAGGGACGTGGCAGCTCCTCAGAGCAATGAGCTGAGGATATCCCTGTTGCAGGCTGTCTCTTTCCTGGTGAGTAATAATCTCTTCACCCAGAACTGGGCATGTGTGGAGTTAATGCTGAGTGCACATATTTATGATAAAACAGTTGATTTATCAGAACTGTCACCCGCTAATCACTGGGGGAATTGGAGCACTCGTGCTTGCCACAGAGGTAATGCCATGCTCCTAATGCAGATTTGCAGTGCAGTGCCACACCAAGAAATCCTGCAATGTACAGGGGCAGAGAGTGAACAGCAAAGAAACAGCACATGCCTGCACATCTGGCCAGCTGCAGCAACACACGCACCCCTGGCAAGAAGGAGGTTCCCGTGGGGAAGGGAATAGAAAAGCAAGGGTTTCTCATAAGCAGAAGTCATGAGTTTCCCAGGACAGGGCAGAATCTCTTGCAAAGTTGTTTGGGTAAGGGTCTTGAGAGCTCAAAGGTTGAGCGAAGGAACCCTTACACAGCATTTGTGACTGGAGTTAGCCTCCATGCAATGCTGTGGGTAGAGGTGGATCCCATGGGTATTTCAGAACAGCATCGATTTTCACCTACAAGGCATCAGCTTGTATTAGTAGAACCCAGCTTTTGCCAATGGAGGAGTGGAAGGAAGCTGCTAGACCTCTACCTATGGCTGATTGCTTGTACTTGAGGGTATATTATGTGAAAATCAGAGGAAAAAAGTCTTTTCCAAGCAAACTCTCAAGGGCATCTGAGGTCCCTCCTACTAAACCAATACTGGCAGTGCCTGCTGCTCTCCACCTGGGATGGCAAGTGACAAAATCAGCAGAGGGACTGATTTTCCTCTAATATTGCTTTAGATGTCATCTCAAAACAAATATTTCACAATTCGAGGTTTCTGGGAGTTCTTCAGTTATGTCGTGACAAAAACTCCTGCCAGAAAGGGGATCTAGTATTTCCTTTGCCAGGCTGACACTCATTTCTTGAGTAATATTTCGGGCCCTTTGTTTCATCATTGTCTTCAACCTGAGTTTCAAGGTCTTTGTGCTGAAAAGTGCTGTTGTATGAGGTTGACCATGCATCAACCTGATGCCTACTTTCCAGGCAAGACATATGGGCTGGCACTTTCTGCCGAGAAAGTGTATTTGCTTGGTCCGAGCAGTCTTTGCCAGATTTTGTCAGCTCATTTCAGTGGATACCATGAAGAAGCTTCTTGGTAGCTGCATCAGCGTCCCATTTCCAGCTCCACAACTCCATATTTGTGTAGAGACCAGGCCAAATAATAACTCTTGATCAAATACATTTTGGTGCACAGCTGCTGGTGCAATTCTGCTGGTTCTGTTGATTTTGGTTGTGGGTTGTTTTTTTTTCCTCAGTGCATTTTGAAGTGAGCAGATGTCCTCTGATGTGCCCAGGCTGCAGGTAGCGAAGCACGTAGCTTTGTTCAAGAAGTATTTGCATGGACAGTTCAAACCACACCTTTCAGGTACCGCTGGAAGGACTCCAGGCCAAAGTCTGCTCCCAGATGATCTTTTTCTCTCCTGGCATATCTTTACTTTCAGCAATGCAAACAGCATAAAGACCTCAGAAAATGTCAGAAGGGGTATATTTTGAATTTGATGGACTGTTTACAATTATTCAGTCTTTGAGTGACAGTACAGAGCCACATGGTAATGGGAATATACATTGTGAGATCTTGTCTAGACTACAAGAGGATTAATGGTAGGGGGAGATTTTCTTTGTCTTAGTGATTTTTGGACAACTTCAGTCAATTGCAGTAAGCCTGGATAATTGCTGTTTGTGACTCTTCCCCAGATCCTATTAACAGCAGCAATTTTAGCAATTCCTATAAACAAACGAGGTGAAGATGACCAGTTCTGCTGCTTCTGATGGAGCCGCTGGAGCAGCAGCAGGTGCTGGGGGACTTCAGGTCTGCAGACAGGAGGTGGGTCTATCGACACCTGCCCTGCACGCTGCTGGGGGGTCCTTCTCTCTACCAACCTACACAGATACTGCAAAAACCTCTTTGTGGCAAACTCATGCTCACTAAAATGTACATGTATCTCTTGTTGCTTGTGTCTACAGGGCTTGTGATAAAACATCTTCCCAACACAGCTTTTCGTGCTGGCTTTTTGTTCCAAATATCCTTCTTGCAGGCTTCTAGGTACAGAAAGGTAAGTATAAATGATTAACAGAAGTTTTAATAAATCCTTATGGGGTCTTCTAGATGGATAGATCACTAGAGGTTGTTTATTATTGTGTCTTGTAACTCACATAGCTTGTTTTATTACTGTGCTTACAGTAATGTATAAAATGCCTGGAACACACTTCGCCATAGGCTAAATCTTCAGGGACTCACTGGGAGGTGAATTCAAAAGTTCCACCCCTAATTTTTGGAAATACAAGATCTTCTGTCGATCTGCTTGTCTGGTGGTCTCAGTGTTGACCCTTGGTGTGTCATGCCTCACAGGTCTTGTGAGAAGCAGCTGGGGGTGTTCAGCCTGGAGAAAAGGAGGCTAAGGGGAGACCTTTTCACTCTCTACAACTCCCTCAGTCTCTTCTCCCAAGGAACAAGTGATAAGACAAGAGGAAATGGTTTCAAGTTGCACATGGGGAGGTTTAGGATGGATATTAGGAATAATTTCTTCCCAGAAAGGATTGTCGAGTCTTGGAAGAGGCTGCCCAGGGAATTGGTGAAGTCACCATCCCTGGAGGTACTTAAAAACTGGACAGACATGGTGCTGAGGGTCATGGGTCAGTGGTGGACTTGGCAGTGCTGCATTAACAGTTGGACTTGATGATCTTGAAGATCTTTTCCAACCTAGATGATTCTATGATTCTATGCTGCTGCTCTGCATGGCCCTGTAGGCTGTGCTGTGCCCTCACTGAGGGGCTGCCATCACTCCCTTTATCCTGTGGGGCAAGTGGAGCATCATGGAAGTGCTGACCTATGCCCCCTGAGCAGGAAAGTGGCTTTTTTTTTTTAGGGTGGACACCCTGGTCTGCATTGATTGTGTTATGGTCAGAGCCTCTCCCAGTCAAAGGTAGGGAGCACCCTGCTGGGGGGAGGCTGGGTCAGCCCTGGGTGCTGAGCATCCAACCGGATTTTATAGTGAGATAAGACGTAGCCTTCCCTTTTTAGTGTGACTAATGTCAACATTTGGCAAAAATAGCTGCAGCGCCATTCTGACTCCCCAGCCCGACGTCTGGAGGCTGCTACACACGTTGTGCTTAGACCATATCTTACAGAGAAAGGGAACTGTGCGCCAGGACTAAGGCATGATTTTTAACTTCTATTTTTTATGCTGTGGCTCCAGCGAGAGACTGCAGATAAAAAGCGACCAAGGCAATTAATTACCAATGTCTGTCGCCTGGTGCAGGACCAGAACGAGAGAGAAAACAAGGCAGGGAGCACTGCATTCCCCACAGATAGGAAAAAAATGGACTGATGTATACTTCTACTGACACGCTCCAGCATCGGGGAGTCTTTGTTCACATGGGCTTAAGAGACAGCTAGGCTTGGCTAGACAATAAAAGGGGAAAGGAAGGAAGCCTCATAAAGGCTCTGCAGGCTGCCTGCCTCCCAGGCTCCCTGCCGAACCAACGCTGGTTCTGCTCGGGGACTGAGGGCTGTGGTGCTGGGAGCATCTTTGCAATTCTGTAGCTCAGTAATGTCACCCATCCCAGGTCACAGCAATCACACTCCTCACTGAGCAAGAATCTGGTGATTACAGTCCCTGGCCAGTGCTGCTGGATGCAGGGATTTGGAGAAAAGACCATCAGAACCTGTAAATCATGGAGCCAGAGCCACCAGATATGACAGAGAAGATGGTTTTTCATTTTGCAAATTCGTTTCAAAACCCTGCAGGCTCTTCCATTAAAGCACTGAGAAATCCTGCAATACTTTGTTTAAATTTTGCATATTTTTCTGACTATAAACACAGTTTCTGGTGAACGAGTAATGTAAGCCATACATTTCCTTCAGGAGCAGTGCACACCTTTGGTGGGCAGGCTGGCCCATTTCTAGGATGCCTGTGAACTTAGCAGGAGTTAAAGCAGGCAACAGAGAAGTAAAAAATAGTTTAAAACTCCCAGAATCATTTGTTTTACTGAAGCAAAGGAAGCACCTTTGAGGGACTGAAGCCGAAGCCCTGGACACCTCCTTCGAAGGCAGCTGAAGTGAACCTTCACGGTGAGTTGAACCAGAGTTTGTCTCCTTCCCAAGCTGGTGCCTGGATAGCTGCTGGGCTGGGTCGATCCTTGCTGGGCAAGGGAGGAAAGAAAAGAGAAAGAAAGATTAAAGAGTGCAATGCTGCCCATACTAAATATGAGACATCTGACAGCTGTTTCTTGATTGCTCAGTGGTTTCCTGACCATCCACCCTCGCCAGGCTGGTGTGAGCCTGCAAACCCAGATGCTCACAGCATTCACTGATGACACATCGAAGGACGTATTTTTCCCCAAGTCTATTCACTGCATCAACTTCAGAATGGAAAGTCTTCTCAAGTTTTTAAATAATAGCAATTTTGTATGCATTTGACTATTTCTGCCCTGTATGAGCCAATATAAACTCTATCTCATTTATCAATTAGCATTTATAAAGTCCTTATCACCATGGAATCAAAACACTGTAAATGGATTAAAAAATAAGCAGGCTGCCTGGGGGAGTCTGTAACTTCATCTACTCTGAGTTTTGTGAAACAGCGTGATCTCATCGGGGTGACAGGGACACGCACAATTTTTAGACACTTCACAAAATTTGAGAAAGGAGTCATTGAAAATAATTAGAGTGATTATTCCAGAATTAAGCGACTCTTTATTCTGGACTTGAATGTTCATGCAGGGAGCTATTCTGGACGAGTTCATTCTCTGGTAGCTCTGCTTACCAGCTTACACTAAATAATTTTATCAGCCTCACCTACATACCAGTTCCCTGTTGTGGGGCTATTCATATCAAGCAAAGTGCCTGGAAAGCAATGCCAGTGCAGGGTGCTGGTGTTCTCAGCCACTTTGGAGTAACCGATTGCAGCAAAATGAAGACAACGATCCAGCAGTCACCGGGAGTAGGAAATGTACCCAGGTGCTTAGTAACTTGGTGTTAAGGCCAGCCATTTACTCCATAGCCAACCAACTGTGACCTGCATCACCGTTTCAACAGTGGGAAAGCAGAAGCAGGCAGCAGGAAACCTCATTGCCAGGATCAGCAAATTAGACTGGTAAGTTCTGTCTTGACCCAAATTATGGGCATGCAAAGGCTATTTTAGGGTTGCAGTTCAAAGAGCAACGTTTGGAAACCAGAACCTGTTTTCCCATTTTCTATCTTTCTCTCTGCATCATCTCCCCACCTTCTCTTCTAAGGAGTTTCCAGCATGTCCCACTCCAGCAGGAAATGTGGTACTGCCACACCACAGTCACGCATGACAGTCACTCCTTGGTCCTTGGCCAGGAGTGTATAGGCAGTAAGGCAGAGCTCCTGGAGCTGTGGGAGATGTCATGAGCTAAGCAACAAGCAGCCATCCTCATTAGTGGAAGAGTGCATTTTTGGGAGCAGCCCAGGCACTAAGCACCTGCAGCATCTGGGCTGTGTCCACCAGTACTATCAGCTGTTAGATTAATAATCTAGCAGCCAGAGTAAACAATGCATGGGCAGGACCATGCTGGATGCTCATCCCCTCCATCAGGCAAGAGCAGTAGTTCTAATTATTTTTTCCTACTGCTCAGGGTCAAGCAGAGACCAAGAATTGTACAGCTGATCTCTGCCCTGGACAAGTGACCCTCCACAATGGGACACTCCCTTTCTGTGCTAACGAAGTTCCACACAATGTCACCGCAACCTGTCAACAAAGGAAAAAGCTTAAGGAGAATATATACAGCACACATTATTATTCTAGGGATGTGTTAAAATAAGAATATTCATGAGAAATCATTTGTTTATCCAAGTAGCCTTGAGCATTCATCAGTGAAGGAATGGACCCATAGTAGCCACAAGTCAATATTTGTCCAATACTCACAGAGCAGAAGCGGTCATTTTGAGCATCAAAATAGTCATCACACTTTGATTTCAGAGAAATTTGAGCGGTTCCCTGCTGTGGTGTAAAAAACCCAACCTTTGTAAATACTGAATGTCACGTCAAGGACAGAGAGCCCAAGAGCTAAGAGGCTATTCTCGTTGTGTTTACACACTGAGCATTTTCATGCTAAATTGGCTTTGGGATGCAGGTGCCAGATGAAAATCACCATGGCCATGTGATGCTAATTGCTTACGAAGAGTAGAAATGCACTGCTGGTTTAAATTTGCTTTAAAGATGTGGATGGGTTAAATGCATGCTGGGCCAAGCACCGTGTCCGCACCAGAGTGTTCTTTAATCTCCCAGTTATTGCATAAGCTTCTCCACGAGTCTGCTCTTGCCCACTGGGTACACCATGCTTGATGTCTCCATCCTCCCCTAGACATAGCCTGGGCACTCTGTGCTTGGTCTTTATCCTCGATGCTCTCAGGGTCTTGGTGTTTTTTCCTCTTTGCAGTGGGCTTGCATCAGATCCCTGAGTATGATGAGTTCAGCTTGGGTGCTCACCTGGATATTAACATTTTCTGCCTTGCATCACACCATCACCAGACCCCATCATCCACCATCTGAAGGAATAGCAAAGCACCAGCAGCAGAGCCAGGCTTTCTTGGAGCAGTTATTTTTGCTTGGAAAGCACCAGCAGTGATGGGCAAAGCCACACAGCTGAGGAGACGGGCACACATCACCACCAAGAGAGCAATTTCGCTTGGGCAGAGTGGCAGGGGCAGAGACGGGAGCACAGCGGTGATGAGCAGGTCTTCGGCAAACAGCTGTAAAGGGGTTGTACCACAGCTGCTGTGCATCAGAGCCAGGTGGTGAGAGCACAGGAGGGCACCAGGAAATAGCTGAGAGTGCTGCAATATCCAGTGCTCGTGTTGGGAAGCCTCTCCAGCTGTCTCACAGAAAGGAGAGAGAGTAGGACAAGAAAACAGGGTCCTGCTAAGAAGGACCTCTACCCATGGTGGGAAACATCACACCCAAGCGTGCTCACAAGTGCCTTCAGGAGTCAGCACAGCAGGGGCAGTTGGGCAGGGTTGCCTGGTGGGGAGTGAAGATGGGCTGCAAGGAGTTGTGCTGCAGTGACATGAGACAAGGCTGAAGGCAGAGACATGGAGACACAGCAAGAAGCACATGCAGAGTCACACATCCACTTGGGGAAGGGCAGGGGATGAGGTGCATGTCCCTGGTCCCCACTGGGAAGAGCCTGTATGTGAAGCCTCCTACACCTGCTGGGCATAGAGGAGTCTAATTGGAATTGAATCCTTGTAATTCAGCAATTAAGCACAAATGGGCTGCTGTACCAGGCTACAAAGCAGCAAAGAAAGCAGGTGCCTGAGTCCAAAACCTGGGGCAGCCCCTGCCTGGTGCCTGCTGCACAGCACAAAAGGCAAAAATGGCACATCCTTCCCCTTAAACAAGACCAAAAGCAGCAAATCCACACATTTGTGAAGTTTTACGAAGGTAACCAGCCCAAGGGACAGCATCGCTGCAGCGAGGGCATGGCAGTCTGTATCTGGCAGCAAATGCTGGGGAAAGAAAAGAAGAAAAAAAATCCCTCAGCAACATACTGCTGCTTGCTGCACTTCTACTGTGACCCTATAACCACAGCTTATGTTGACACAAATCCTTTGCAAAAGGTGACCCAGCAATAGCCACCCAGCTGAGGCAGCTCCACACGGCAGAGCGCAGCACTGGCAGATTGATGGAGGAACTATTAGAGCCACAAAGCTCCGTCACACTGGGAGCTACAGGTAATGGTGGTTTGTTTTATTTTCCCTCTCCCTCTTTCATTCCTGATGGTTTTCACGCTGCTTGTGAGCTCTCACTGTGGAGTCCATGTTCCAGCCAGCTCTCATTTTCTTCCTCCATCCTGACACTGGAAAGCAAGTGCTGTTGGTGTGGCTGGAGTATGGAAGAAACCTCCCCGATTCAGGCTAGGCATGCTGGTTCTTGCTCTCCAGGCTGGCTGCATGTTGCATCTCCCAGTGCCATGATCTCCCCTCTCTCTCCTCAGCAGCCTTCTCTCTCCCAGACTGGGCTGGAGGCTTCAATTCTCTCTTATCTGCCACAATTATCCTGGCAGACCTGATTCATCTCCACTGCCTGCAGTTCTGGGTCCTCGGGGAGCAACATCAGGGCTACCCAGTGACAAACAGCTTCCTTAAAGCCAAGTATGAGTTTGAACAAAAGATAGAGTAGCACTTAAGGAAAAAAAAAAAAAAAAGGAAAAGGCATTAAAAAAAACCCAAACACCCTTCTATCCTCCCCCCCCAAACCCTAAACCACACCACTCTGCACAGGTACTGCTCTTCTTAAGCCACTGCTAGAGCTGGTGTTTCTGAGGCTCCATGTCTACATGGGGAGGGTCCCTCCAGCAGCAAAGGTGGGCTGCGATGGGCACAGGCCCGGGGGAAGGAGCCTGCTCTGCAAGCAGGGGAGATGCATCCAGCACCAATAAACATCCTCACCTCTGGAGAAACACCGAGAGCTTGGCATGAACTAATATCAAAATGAAAGTCTGCATCCTCTGGAACAGGGCCAGGAGGCCATGAAGATGCTCCAAGGCCTAGAGACCCTCTGCTGTGAGGACAGGCTGGGAGAGTTGGGGGCGTTCAGCCTGGAGAAGAGAAGGCTCTGGGGAGACCTTAGAGCCCCTTCCAGTGTCTGAAGGGAGCTCCAGGTAGGCTGGAGAGGGGCTTTTTACAAGTGCATATAGTGATAGGACGAGACATAATGGCTTCAAACTGAAAGAAGGGAGGTTTAGATGAGAAACTGGGAAGAAATTTGTCATTCTGAGGGTGGTAGGACCCTGGCCCAGGTTGCCAAGGTGGCTGTCCCATCCCCAGAGGTGTTCGAGGCCACACTGGATGGGGCCTTGAGCAATGTGTTCTAGTGGGAGGTGTTCCTGCGCAGGGCAGGAGGTAGGACCAGATGGTCTTTGAGGTCCCTTCCAACTTAGACCATTCTATGGTTTTGTGATCTTGAAGTGTGAAGCCACAAACCAGTCTCCCTTCTGACAACGCCTCCCTGACAATGACCAGGGGCAACCACATGCATCCAGTATCAATGGGTTTGGAGGTTGACTCCATGTATTTTATACCTTGATGGGAAGCAAGGGCTTCTCTGATGAGTTGATCACATTTCTGCTTCGCTGTGTGTGGAAAAAAGCGTGCATGACTCCACCAGGTTCTTCCTTGGCAACAAGCCTGAGGGCCAAATGCACACTGAAGTCAATGAAAACCTTATTTACTTTGTAAACTCCGTATCAGGCCCTGTGGCTTACGCCGTTTAATGCTCGAGAAACTCTATCCTTTGCAGGGTCAGTAGTTTCCTTGCTAGAGTTTCACTTTACGATTTCTCCAAGCCTGTATGCTACCTCCTGCTTCTCCATCCCAGATTTAGTGTTAGAGAAGCTCTCTGGACCTTCCTGAAAAATAATAACTGAATAATATGCAACATTACACTCTTAGGATTCATTCATTTTCACACTCATAGGATCTGTAAAATCTAAAATGAGGTATCATCTTCAAACTGTCATCCTGCCCAGCAACAACAAATTCAAACAAAAAGGTAAAATATTTTAAATCAAAACCTGTGAATTACCTCAAATAATCTTATTCAGATTTTTATTCACATTTCAGGGTACAGCTCCCACAGTAAATTAATAAGACATAAGCTTGAAGTATTTTCAATAGGCTGATACCACAGCATTTTTCATTTCAATTAGGAAGACCAGTGCAATTAGATTCCACAGCCTCTGCTGGAAAGGAAACACGTTATTTCCTCAGGGTGAAGATCTTACCAGTATTCATGAGCACTCACATCTTTGGGATCTTCTGCCAGGTTAGCCCTTAAGCAAACTGGTTACCAGTAGAAGTTACAGGCACCGGGGAAAGGATTTGTTACTGTATTCTCCAAATAATCCCCTCTGCCCCTGAAGGGAGAGGGGAATCAGACCTGTCTCAGCAGTATTATTGTTCCTTCCTCAGCTTAATGAATTTCCTCCCTACAGGTCTGGTCCAGGCCTAAGGAAGGTAGAGGAGCTGCTCTGAGTGGGCACACTGGTATTCCTCCTCTCTCCATTAATTACCAGATTCCTGTCCAAAACTTTGGGTGAGGACTTGTGCTCTCGGACCAGGACAGTTTTTGGCATCCGAGTTTCAGAGGCCAAACAGTGGTGCAGTACCTTCAAGGTCAAGGAAACATTGAGAGTTTGTTGGTTTTGTTTTTGTTTTTCTTTTAAAAGTTGTTTTCAGCCCTTGCCTGATGACTTATCCTGAATCTCACTTTGATGGTCAAGTCCTTCTCCCACCCTGTGGCACCTGTGGCTAAATCCCAGCTCTGCACCTAATCTGGATTTGGAGAGCCACAGGGGAACGGACTGGCCTCTCCCCAGTTACTTGGTGTACCTGAAGTCCCCTGGGTGAGAACACTGTCAGAAACACATGATGGGGTAGTAGGAGCAAAGGGAGGAACAGGGCACAGGTTTCTGTAAAGCGAGACAGCCACAGGCAAAATGAATAACAGGTTAGAACTGCTTTCCCAAGCAAGGGGAGCAGGCAACTGGCTATCAGAAAGAGCTGTGGCTATGAAAGCCTTACAACTCATCCATTGTCCTTCTCTAAAACGTCATAGTCTATCTCTACTTGTGGTGCAACTTGTAGGACACTTTCAAGCTGGATCCTTTGAACTTTGCTAATCTCAAGCAAGCATTTGCTGGGAAGAATTCAGACTTCTCTCAAACCTTAGCTTCAGCCAGTTTTGTAATGGTTTTGGCCATAAATGGTGTAGTGAGAAGCTTACAGAAGTTGCAAGTCATGGAGAAAATCCCTAGTCTAGTTCAAAAAGTTTATTGCCTGGCAGCTGGAGTTCACAAATTTAAAATGAAATAAAGCAAAGCTTCAGATTTAAGAAGCTGGACTAAGCTATTCCCAAGGCTTAAGTTATGAAAGCTGGCAGAGGAGAAGCTGCATGTGTGAGCCCTGGCCTTGCACAAAGGTGCTGAGAAAGCAGGGGGAAAAAATCATGAAGTTTAGGATAATGTAGCAACCAGGGAATTCCTCATTATATATAAAAATGAGCAGAAAGATGCCCAACGTCTACATAGCTGTGGGCTCTGAAGCCAATGGCTCCCAACATCCCATCCACACTTGCCTGGCCAGAGAAGTCAGCTGGCCACAGATGCTGCAGGGGTGCCCAGCATCATGGAGCACAGCCAGCTCCAGGGATTAGACATCCAGCAAGATGTCCAGCCCCACAGAGGAGCTGGTAGACTGGGTGTCATCTGCCCCACATCAGCACAAAGACAGCAAGGTGAAAGGGGTCTGTAGTATCAGTTACCCTGAGGACAGGTGATTCAGGAGCTGAGGGACAAACTTCAACCAAACCAAGAGAAGCCACAGCAAGTGGCGTGGGAGAGGACAGTGGGGGAAAAGCTGGGAGGCATGGACGAGCAGAATGAAGTTATCAGACCTCAGCAGCATCATCTCAGAGAATAGGACAAAAGGTGACAATAGTCATACGGAAAAGGCAAATCTTTAGATTAAACCCTCCTCTGAACAGGATACAGAGAAGAGAAACAGACCTTAATGCTGTAAATCTAGGAAATAAAATGGGAGAAACAGAAATATCAAGGAGAAGGCAATGCATGCAGGCAGTTGAACTTTCCACCTACCAGCACTCTATGGGCTGACCATCACCCCGGAGGTACATGACTGTTCTGGGCTGTGATAGCGAGCTCTTTGTAAACAACCAACCAACAAACGAAACACTAGAATGCACCTGGCAAGGAACTGAGAAGAAAGCAAAGAAGCTTTACACCGCAATGGAAGTTGTGCCTCTGCAGCACCAGTGCCCTCAGGTCCATCCTAAGGAGCTTGCAGAGGCCCCTAAAAAAACAAGGAACAAGTGTCCAACCAGGTTGTCACCTGTGGAGAGGGGATGGATGAACAGGGAGGAGGAGTCACAAGTCTCATACCTGGAGACATTTCATATGCCTTTAACTCTACGCATCCAATGTGCCCTCGTGTCCCACTCCAGGAACATCCCTTCTGGGGACATGTCACGGTTTAGCCTCGGTAGCAACAAAAGCGCCACGTGGCAATCCCTTGGCTCCGCCCCCAGCGGTGTGGAGAGAGTGAGAAAGAAAAGGCAGACTCGTGGGTTNTCTATGGGCTGACCATCACCCCGGAGGTACATGATTGTTCTGGGCTGTGATAGCGAGCTCTTTGTAAACAACCAACCAACCAACAAACGAAACACTAGAATGTGCCTGGCAAGGAACTGAGAAGAAAGCAAAGAAGCTTTACACCGCAATGGAAGTTGTGCCTCTGCAGCACCAGTGCCCTCAGGTCCATCCTAAGGAGCTTGCAGAGGCCCCTAAAAAAACAAGGAACAAGTGTCCAACCAGGTTGTCACCTGTGGAGAGGGGATGGATGAACAGGGAGGAGGAGTCACAAGTCTCATACCTGGAGACATTTCATATGCCTTTAACTCTACGCATCCAATGTGCCCTCGTGTCCCACTCCAGGAACATCCCTTCTGGGGACATGTCACGGTTTAGCCTCGGTAGCAACAAAAGCGCCACGTGGCAATCCCTTGGCTCCGCCCCCAGCGGTGTGGAGAGAGTGAGAAAGAAAAGGCAGACTCGTGGGTTGAGATAAAAACTGTTTACCAGAGCAGCAGGTATCACAGGGAAACAGCAACACAGACGGAGGAGACAAACACGAGTACATACCAACCGCGCACCGCACCGCGCCTACCGATGCCGCTGAGATGCACCCCGGCGCCGCCCGCCCATATATACGCCTACGCCGTGACGTCACCACGCCCACTCCCGGTTGTGGCCCCTCCCCTCCCCGGCTGGCTCCCTGCTGCCCCTGGGCCTGGCACACATGGAGTGGGATAGCTGTGCCGGATAGAGACAGGGGAGAATCAACCCCGTCCCTGCTGGAAACCAGGACAGGACAGAAAACATTTGTCATCTCAATCAGTGTGGCATGACTTAACATTATAAGAGGCAACAAGCTGATATGCTGGGTTTGCCATTTCAGGGCTGCTTTGAGACCAGAGATGATTCAGCCCGTACTTGGATGGGACTTTGGTTCATTTACTGCAATTACCTTGGACCCCGAAGTGAAGCTGGTAGAATTAACACCTGGGCTTGTTTCAGGCTGGAGAATAATATAAGGTGTAAGGTCACAAAACTATGGTCTTAAACTTGCCAATCTCATAATGTCCTAAAAAAAACCCAAAAAAACAGAAACAACAACAAAAAAAAACACAACAAAACACTCACCACGATATTTTCACATGATCAGGACTGGATTTGAGCTGCTGAATCCTCACACAGAAGTTTTGGGTCTGTTAAACTGGTTGAATAGCCTATTATACACCGGGATGGGGAGAGCTACTGGGTCGGAAACAGACCATGGGAAAACAGGAGTCTGCTCCTTCCTGTTATTTTTGGGCTATGCTAACTACCAAAGCGGATGGCATTGGCCTTGCTCTGTTTTCCCCATTCACCCACAAAGGTGCACACACAAACAGATCAGGAGATAAAAAGCTTGCCATTTTACGGTCGAATTTGATCCAATCAGACAAACCAATATGTTCAAACCTGTCCTCAGGCACGATATACCCAGCCATAATTTCTGCCTCCGATGGCAACCATCAGGAACAAAAAACCTACTTTGAAAATGGCCTTGGTGAGCAGTGCTAGTCCAAATGCAGTTCCCATTTTCCTGTGCCTAAATAATGCTCTGGCATGCTTTACAGGAGGGGGCTCAGCAGCACAGCTAAAGCTTTCTCAAAACATCAAAGCGGCAGAACAGTAAAACCCATCAAAATTTTCCTAATCAAAACTACATGTAATTGTCAAGCAAAGGCAGATAACAGAACTCAGGCAATCTCTGTGAACCCACAGCTTCACTCAGACTTAGCAATTAAGCATCAGCTGCTGCCGCCAGAGTAGCTGTGAAACTGGGGGGTAAAAGTCACAGCTCGCCAGCACCAATTAGCTGCTAATGAACATCAGCGATCCCCCTGGTGAAGGGAGCTTGAGACAAAACTAAGACCAAAATACCACCCACACTTTATGCCACCGTAAACAGGGACCTCCACCGTAGGAGGGTGCTCCATACTCCCACCCGGTCACATCCTGCAGGGGCAAGGTAGTCCGTCAGATTAAACCCAGCTGAGGAGAAAAGGTTGGTTTTGAAGTGCTGCTTTTCCCAGGTCACTCAGCTGCACCAGGGAGGGAGCCAGCCTATAATAATTCAAGCTGTACTGCCATTACATGTGAAATCACAGCCTTAAAGGAAGTCAGTCAATTTAAACCTGTTCCTGAAGGGGAATAATTAAACACTCCAAAGATGTGGGAGAATTTTAAGCAGTCAGCAAGGATTTAAGACAACATATCATTCCTATCCAGAATTAAGGGGGGGGGAAAAGATAAAATGTAGGCAGGCAAAGCAGACCTTCACTGCTGACTGAAGGGAGATACATCAAGAGGAACTGCAGTCAATCAAAATGGGCTCACCTCTCCAGACTGAAAAGAGATTGAAGTTTTGAAGGAAAGCCTGTGGTTGCGCGGTCTAGCTTGACAATAGTGTTGTATAACCTGAAGGATGATGAAAAAGTCCCAGGACTAGGAAAATCTAAGCATAACTCCAGAAACAGGTGGAAAGATCCTGGAAAGCAAAGGAGCAGAAAGCCAAAAGCCTTCCAAGGGAATTGCTGCATGGGTGAGGCAGATGTGTCTCGTGACAGGTTTTCATGACCTGGGAAAGTGTGGGACCAACACAGGACCATCACCTGTAAGAACAGTTTGCAGATGAGGCCAGAAGCACCCTGCAGAAATGACGCTGATGGGGAAGCAGTGCAAGAAGTTTTCCAAGTCTAAGAAAACCCTTGCAACTACTAGCTCCAGCAGACTGCAAAGGGAAATTCAGATCCATCCTGGGCTCCCAGGCGTGAAAAGCCACAAGGATGCAAAGCATCAAACATCCTCACTGACAAGTTTATCAGGAACATGTGGAAAAAGAAGCTTCTGAGTACATAGCAGAGCCACTACTGCCATTTGCCATGCATCTCTGAAGTACCCTGTCCTCCAATATTTTCATTAGCCACTTTCAGAGAACTAATCAGTTTGACTTTATTATTAACCCGAGGAGAGCTCACATATGCGGAGCAGAGACATGTTCACAGGGAGAGGCAATGAGGCAGCAGTCCCCAGTGAAAATGAGAGCAAAATCGTCAGCACCTTTCAGGGTTTCAAATGATACCTGCACGCAATATGGATTGTAGAAAGGTGCCTCTGTGAGCATTATTCAGTGGCAGTAGTTCAATCTTAATACTACGGTGAAGGGTAGATCCAAGACTCCAAAGATAACTAAACTTATCTTAGCACAAGGCACTGTAACCACTAGGATGTCAAAGAAGACATCACAGAAAACAAGAAAATCTGTACGTTTATGAGATCGAAGCTCTGCGTAAGCTTTTTCAAGGCAATTAATATGTTTTGGCATCTCAGTCATGTCTGACACAGCAGATATGCTGGACTTCAGGACAACTGAAACAGTTGCATGGGGTGACTGGGAAGGCAGCTCGCCATGCACTGAGCATTACACCCCAAACAGGTGTTGACCTAGATATAAAATAAGGAAATGGCTGGAAATATCAAAGGTTTTGTGTTTAGGGAATTTTTGCTCTTTCTGAATGTCTTAGAGTACTACAGAACTGTTAAAATTGATGAATAAGTGGGAATTCTCGGAAAAGGTATGAAGGAAGGAAATTATGCCAATCTGCAGATCACTGCAGAAGGCAGAAACAAAGATCTTGCAGGAGGGTGGGAGGAAGGAGTGTGAACTCTTAAGAAATTCAGTGACTTTTCCTTCAAAGGGGTAAAAGCAATCTATTAGAAGATCACACATGCTAAAATAAACATCAGACATTTCTTGTTGATGGGATATGAACATCTAGCAAAAGCTAGAGAAAATATCTCCAGGCATCACCCATTTCAGAATGCCTTCAGAAAGAACATGAAGATGAAGTGGTAAAAAAGGAAGCAATTTTTACAGGCAGTCTAAGGACACAGTCCAAGACCCATCAGCATTTACAGATTCTCCAAGAGCTTTGAAGTTTCCTGTCATGTTGCAATGTCTTGACCCTACTGATCTCAGGCTCCCATTCAAATCAAAGGCAATGACAGCACTCAACGAGGCTGCAACATGACTAGTAGCAATTATTTGAATCACAGGGTTCAGCAACCAAGTCTGCCTAAAGCTCGATTAGGCTGAGCCAGTGAAGCCACGAGAAATGGGTGGACTCAGGAAAGAGTCCACACCTCACACCTACCACACCTCCCAGTGCCCAGCATGAATTTTTCACGGGAGGGGCAATAAATGTGTGGCTGCACAGGTCCCCTCATCCGCTAAGGAATCACATCCCAGCCCTGCTGCCGCTTCGGTACCTCCCTAACAGAAGTCTGGGTATTGCAAACAGCTTGCCAAGGTCATCATTTGACAATACAGTAAACCTAGCCCTGAGGCTCCTAATACCAGCTGAAAAACCACTGCAGCTTTGCAGTACAAACACTTGATCTGACATGAATTCACTCTACCAATTCCAAATTCATCCAGGAGTTTTTGATGGCTTGACCAAAAAAAAAAATATATATATAGATATATATAGAGAGAGATATATGAATATAGATATATATATATACATAAAAATTACAGACAGGTTATGGGCTGGTCAGGTCTCCTCTGACTGTGGCAGGCCACAGATGCCATAAAGCCAGTGTAAAGCCCTGAATCTGGTACAAGGTCTGGGCTGTGCCTGCTGACTCCATCAGCTGATCCAGATGGAATTTGCACAGTGATGTTCCAGCAACGCAGAGATTTGGTCTTAGTGATGGCAGAAGATGGTCAGACACTATTGAAGAGAAAGTGCCTTTGAGCTCAGTGCTAATATGAGACAAAAATCTCCGGACAAGACCGGCATTCCTGACACACACAAGTGTTGTAGGGCTCACCAATGCCTTTGGGGACTGTCCCTTCCCTTACAAGGACCATAACTGGCAGTCTAGAGTACCTTATTTCAGCAGGCACTGGGGCTCAAAAATTATAAGTACTCTTGGCATTGTCCGTGGTTGCTATTAGCATGGACTCCAGTCCAATTTTTGTTACTGTCTCCCACTCCAGCACAATCCAAATGCTTGTGGAAGGGGGTTAATTTCTTAATTTAAGAATCATTAGTGAGAGAAATTGCGCTGTGCAGCTGTCTCAGGTCTTTACTAAAACATCTCTACCAGCTAAGGATTTGTGATTCAAGTTGACCAGCTTTGTTCGCATATATTTGACACCAATAGCAATAGTGATTTTGGGTCAATTAAATGTTTTCTTCTTTGTTTATCACCATAAATCTTTATAATATATCTGGCAGCCCGAGTCCATCTGAATAGGAGGACAGCATCTATAATGTATGTGAACTTGCAAATCACAAACAAGTGGATAAACGCCAAAAGGCGTCACTTTCCCATCTGAATTCTTCATCCCCCCAGTTATTTGCTCACTCATCTAAGGGTCTTGCAGCAGCATTAGGTGCAGGGTTTGTCTTCTTCTAATGATTTCAAATACAGTTTTTAATTGCTTCTTTGTGCCCCTGAGAAGCCAGCTCCGTCAGCACAAAATTATTAGGCCTGATTATGCAGCAAAAGCAAATACTGCTGCTGCATGTGCCAGCGTGCCCATCCTCACGCTGCTAAACTGGCCCAGGTAACAGGAGCAGCAGAGACACAGGAGCAAAGACTTTTGGATTCTGTTGTAAAGCAGCCCTCGTAAGTGCAATTCCTCGGGAGCTTTTACTCTGCTTGTTAGCAGGAGCTAATACCCATGTTAATGCTATTGTTACTGTGCCCTAGAGCCAGCACGGTTACAGCGGCAGACACTGCAATCACTCCTTCATTTGGTTGTGTAGGCATGTCTGCTGTTTCAGTTAATAACCTCAGACTTGGCCTTAATTCAACACAGCCAGGTTGATCAAGCTTTTGACGCTGTCTCCCTCAGCATTCTCATTTGGAAGCTGAGGAAGTACGGGCTGGATGAAAGGACTATTACATGGCTTGAAAATTGGCTGGGCCGCTAGGCTCAAAGCATGGTAATCAATGGCTCAACATCTGGTTGGCAGCCAGTAATAAGCAGAGCGCCTCAGGGGTCAATACTGGGGCTGATATTGTTCAATATCTTCATCAGCTACCTGGGTGATGAGACAGAGAGCACCCTCAGCAAATTTGTGGACAGTACTAAATTAGAGAGGATGATTGGCACAACAAGTGGTAGAGCTCCAGTCCAGAGGGACCTTGAGAAACTTGATGATGGGGCCCAGCAGAAACTCCACAGAGTTCTACAAGAAGTGCAAAATTATGTATGTGGGTCTTCATCACACCTGGTACCAGGCTGGGAACTGACAGGCAGACAGGGCAAACAAGCCTCCAGCACACTCTCACCCTGAATAATGCAAACCTCAACCTGGGCTGCACTACAATGATCAAGGCCAGTTGACTGGAATAAGTTTCCATCCCCTTGACACAGTGATGAGGAGGCCACTCCTCAGTTTTGGGCCCCCAAGTTCAAGAGTGACATGGGAAAAACAGAGATGAGTCAGCAGAGGCTATTAAGATGATTGGAATTTGCGACTTATGAGCTATGAGGAAAGGGTTGGGGAAGACAGGCCAGCCTAGGCTGGCCAAGAGTAGGCCAAGGGGTGATCTAGTTGTACCCTTCACCTGCCTGAAGGACAGGCAGGAAGATGGAGATGCTCTCCTCAGTGGTGTCAGCTGGTGTAACAGCCACACATAACATCACCGGAGGCTCAGGCTGGACCTTAGACAAGCCCAGTACCCGTGAAGGTGGTAGGCTCCAGAGCAGGCACTGGCTGGACAGGCTCTTGGCTGAACAACATTATGACCTCATCTGGCATGAGCAGTAGTCCTACTCTAAGCAGTCAGTTTGACCAGAGACTCCTTTACAAACACCTCCACAACTGTTAAAGTCTAAATTTCTGATATGATTTTGGTTTGGTTGTTGGGTTTTTGTTTTGTTTTTTCAAAAAGGTAGCATACATTCGGAGGTGTTGAGAAGATAACGTTGATGACCCAATTCACTGCCTGTCAAACCCAAGCCCTACAAACCCCTACCTTGTCACAAGAGCTGCTGGTTGCAGGAAAGTGGTAGAATCATAGAATGGTTAGAGTTGGAAGGGACCTTAAAGATCATAGAGTTCCAACCCCACTGTCATGGGAAGGGACACTTCTCACTAGAGCAGGTTGCTCAAAGCCCCATCCAGCCTGGCCTTAAACACTTCCAGAGATGGGGCAACCACAGCTTCTCTGGGCAACTTGTTCCAGTGCCTCACCACCCTCACAGTTAAGTTCTTCCTAATACCTAATCTAAATCTCCCCTCTTTCAATTTAAAACCATTACCCCTCGTCCTGTCACTAGACTTCCTGACAAAGAGTCCCTCTCCAGCTCTCCTGGAGCTCCCTTCAGATACTGAAAGGCTGCTATCAGGTCTCCCTGAAGCCTTCTCTTCTCCAGGCTGAACAGCCCCAGCTCTCTCAGAAGTTCTAGAAAGAAGCATTAATCTCAAATTAGAGGCAAATAAGAGAGATACAATACTTCCCAAGCTAAGTTACTACACTGATTTACTGTGCTAAAAGTGTGAATTTTACTTCTAGACTACTGTTAGCTCCTCATCCAACTCCAGAAATATGGCATTGTTTCATTCTGTGAATAAAGTTTTCTTCCAGTATTAGCCCAGGGAGATAATCAGAACACCTATCAGCTTCCTAATCTCATTATAAAACTTTCTTCAAGTATCAACAATTTCTTTTGTCACAAATTTTATGCCTATAGATACACCAGATTTTACCACCTGCTCACATTGTGAAGTAATTTAACTAAGGAAAAAAACAACTTAGACCTCAGAAGAGATTAAATTCAAGTTATTACTTATGAAACCTTGCTTTACTATTTCTCTGGACCCAGGGGACAGAATCCAAGAATTTTTTGGCTGAAATACAGTTACTGCTGTTCCTAACAGTTATTACACTGGCTACGCGGCCATCAGACCTTCAGCTCTTTCCTCTTTTATGCCTCCAGCTTCCCATCTCTGTCTTAGTCCTCATGGCTAAGAACCACTTGTTACACTGGGATCAGAAAAAGGTGGATTGCCTTCACCACGTGGGCATCAAAAATAAAATTAATTAGAAAAAAAAGGAATGCCTTCAACAGCATCCTTGGGGGATTTCATGGCAAGAGCAGAAGAACCCACCCCATCGTTTTGCAAGAGGTGAGAGGCTGCTGCAGGTGCCTGAGGGATTGCCTGTGCCAAGCCTGAACGATTTCTGAAATCCCACCTTGCAACTACTCTTCGCAGGGATGTTTTGACCTCTGGGAATAAATACTGCAAATTAGTGTTCTAACTTTGCATCTTTCTACAAATTAATTCTGTTGAGACAGTAGAGGATGTTGCGGCGATAACCCACCTCTCCCACTCTTTCTTCCACAATAAATCCCTGACAGGATCTCCTGATGTGCTTTTAAATAGGAGAGATCAAATTATATGTTTGCAAGTAATCATTTAAAAATAATAATATCTTAGAAAAATCTGGAGCATTGTTACAGAACAATGGATTTAATTATTGAGAAATGAGCTATTTGCAAGCAATTTCACTCATTGCTGTGCTGATCCTGGTAAACTCTGAAGGATAAGAAAATGGGAAGAAGCTCCTTGAGGGTAATTCGGGTTCCCACATGAGAAAAAGTGAACAGAAAAGGTTACTTCTTGAGAACAATGCACAATTAGGAAGTGCTGTCACCAAGGTTCAAGCCCCGGTCCATTTACAGCCACATAGACAGGTGAGCTGGGCTAACAATCTCAGGAGGACAGAGCTCAGTCTCCCAGTTCTAGCGCTGGGACAAATTACAGGGAAAATTCACACCTCTTTGTTGCACGTGGAAGAAAATGTTGGCAACATGTTCACAAGAACACGGGTCAGTCCAAAGTGCTGCTGTGTTTTAAATGCTCACCCTTAGAAGAGGATCCAAGCCAGCCCTTTTTCTTCCTCATGCTCCAGAAATGGGGTATAAATCACGACCAACTCTTGTGAAGGGCGTTGCTGAAAGGAAACAGAAGATTCCCACTGCAGCAGCTCACGCTTTGTACTGTTACATCTGCTGCCCATTTCCCATGTATGTTTATGCTTCATTTAATTCCTAAAGCTTAATCATATCTCCAATATAACCTGCAGCCAGGCCTTTTCACACCAGGAGGCTCAAGTCTGTCCAAGTTCTTCCCTCCCTGCTTCTCCTGCAGTGTTTGGCATGCAACCTTTGCAAGTGCAAGCTCCCAGCTCTGCATGAGAAATTTCCAAATCAGAGTCCACTGTCTCCTGCTTGCAGAATTCCTCCCCTGAAAGCCCTTGCATCCTGTCCTGGTTTGGCTCAAACCACAACACTATCTCCATACCAAAAGCAGTAACAGAAAGATGGAAGGACACCAGGGACAAAAAGATGCTGTGAGGACAAGCTGAGATAGTTGAGTGTGTTCAGCCCGGAGAAGAGAAGGCTCTAGGGAGACCTTAGAGCCCCTTCCAGTCTCTAGAGGGGTTCCAGGAAAGTTGGGGAGCGACTCTTGATCAGGGAGAGAAACCATAGGATGAGGGCAAATGATTTTAACTTGAAAGAGAGGAGATTTAGATGACATATTAGGAAGAAATTTTTCACTCTGAGGGTGGTGAGACAGGTTGCCCAGAGAAGCTGTGGCTGCTCCATCTCGGATGGGGTTCAAGGTCAGCTTGCTTTGATTATGCTGGTCTGGTGGGAGGGGCCCCTGCCCACGGCAGGAGGGTTGGAGCTGGTTGATCTTTAAAGTCCCTTCCAATCCAAAATATTCTGTGATTCTATTTGTTGCCTCTCTTATTTTCTGCCTGGTACTGTGTTGGCCTTTTTTATTAACAGCACCACATTTTGAATTCATCACACCAGTGCTTGGGAGAGTCTCATCAGGCCCCAGGTTTGATGCAGTGCACCTCATTTTGTCAGTTGTGAACTGCTCCAGAGCTGTCTTTGGATCATCTCTACCACAGAAGGACACCGGACCACATCAAATCCAGTCATGGCTCTGGGCTGCCACCTTTGCACAGTCTGCTTGATGCTGGGTTGGGATTCACTCATCTGCTTACAACAACTGGTTACCTGGCTCCTTCCTGCTCTGCCAGGCCCACGGATGATATAGAAGCTGTGGCTGCCGCATCCTTGGAGATGTTCAAGACCAGGCTGGAGGGGACTTTGAGCAACCTGTTCTAGCGGGAGGTGTCCCTGCCCAGAGCAGGAGGGTGGAACTGGATGATCTAACCATTCTATGAGCCACCTCTGCTCACACGTCATTTTGTGGACACCAGAGGAAAGAGTGCATGTATGTGAGGACCCTCCTGCTGCAGTGCACCGTGGCTCAGCTCTCACCACACACCGTCTTATCTTTCAAAAGTACAGTCAACTTTAGGATCATAATCCCCACCTAAGCAACCTCCAGCTAGCCTTTCTGCCATAAATTGGGACAGTAATGTGCTGTAATCACATAATTCCTGTCAGTAAAAGTAAACAAGAATGGCTGAATGATTTCTAAACAACACACTAATGGCCAAAGCAGAAAAAAAAAAATTCTCCTGCTTCACTTCTCCTCAAATCTTTCTTGAGCAAGTCTTTTGCTGTTCATATTTATTGTAGGTTTTCTCCTCATTTTTAGGTTTATTTACCCAGAGCTAATGAATAATGCTGTGAACATATGCTATAAACCACCATTAAGATGAAATTTGGAGAAAAGAAAATTACTTTGGTGTGAGGGCTGAGAGGATGTATACCTAGTAAATGCCCAGTGCAGATATTGGAAGGCTTCCTAGGAGAGGTCTCTTGAGATTTCTTGGTCAAATAAAATGAGGCATTCTGTAGGAATTATCTCTTTTCAAAGTTATACTCATTTTTCTAACAATTTGATGCAGATGCTATTCAAGCAAAAGAGTCTACCATGGACTTTTTCCACATTTAAGTTTTTGTATCTCATTTTTACTGATTACCACAGCTGTTAAAAGCAGCAAGGTAAGCAGTACCAGCAGATGATACCTCGTATACCAATTTTAGTGTGGGTTTTGATCATCTTTCAATAAAAGCTCGCAAGCAAATATACACATGTGAAAGAAACATTTAGGAAGAATTTAGTACAACACCAGCATAACACTTGCTGGAAACTGGCGTTTGCAGAGAAGAGAATTACTCATTGTCAGAATGAAAGACATCAAGGAGGCTTTTCCAAATCACATCTGTCTATTATTATTCAATTTTTCATTAGTGACCTGGATGCTGCCCTGCAGAGGATGCTTATTAAACTGGCTGGTAAAAAGGCTAGAAGGGGCTACAGACATATTGGAGGACAGGATTAGAGCCCAGAATAACTCTGGAAAGGATTATTTTTTTCTATTAAAATGACACTATCCAATGGGATAAGTGAAAGACTCTCCACTATGCTTGCAGAGCATTAGGTTGCACCAGCTCCCAAACAAATGCTGAATAATGACAGTACAAGCAGAATCTGAAGTCCATTTCAGAAAACATCTGTTGCCTTCCAGCAGACCTTGAGGATCTGGTGGCCATAAAGGAAAAAAAGCAGCAGACAGGGAAAGCTAATCAGCTTGAGATAGTTCCTAAGTCTGCCAGCTCTGGCGATAGTCACAGTGAAAATGTTCAAATCCAGGACCAGGCATCTGAAAGAATACAGAAGACTGCTGAGACACAGGGATTTGGCACGCCAAGGAACAGCCAGAGCTGCAGAGCGATGCACATTAACTTGGGGTTCAAAGGTGAAGCTGCAGTAAACCCCTGGAAAGCCCCACGAGGAAGCAGCCAGGTGACTGCAGCACAACATGAGCACCGGGATGTGAGCATGGAGTGCTTGCCCTTAAAAGTCAATCATCCTGGCAGGTACACAAGTGGGCATGGTTTCCAGAGGGCTTCTGAAGGCCTCTGGGGCAGAGATCATCTTGTGCACATGTAAGATTTCCATAAAAGACCTGAAGGGAGTCTGCAGACTCCACTTCTTCAGCTCTTTTCAGAGGTGCAAAACGACACTTCCTGATCAAACCAGAGGAATCTATTGGTTTTAAGTGGTGAGGCTTGAGTTGCTCTCAGAATGATTTTTATATAAAAAGTTATTCCCTGCTTCTCCTGGTGGGGATAAGCAGTAAAATCTCTGATGCTTTGAAAGGACAGTTTGCACTTGCCTGTTGAATTCAGAATGTATTTTGGTATGATCTCAACTATTGATTACTTTCCTCAGTCTAATATCGCTGCTCATGATTCTGGAGTCACATCAGTCACAGAACAACAAGCACTTTTTAAACAGAACTATGTCTTCTGTCATTTTAACTGAATCACAGGAGCTGAAAGAGGGGAAATGCCCAACAACCAGGATGTGATTCAGGTTTTCTTGGGATTCTAGGTGATAAAGAGTACAGAAAGTTAAACATGTTTGACAGCTACAGAGGAGCACCTTTCTTGGAGCAACTGATGGTTTCCTTCGATCTCCTTTAGATTCCAGACTAGTGGTTGGGTTTTTTTTTTCCCCAGTCAGCCCAAGCCAATGGCCAATGACTTGAGCAAGCTGCTTTTTGCAATGTAACTGGTAAGAGAAAGGTAAAACAACTCAATCCAGTAAAGCCATCTGGCAAGCCAAAACCAACAGCACCCCTAAAGGGTATCAACTGTCCTGAGGTTTAGCCTGGTGTGAAGTCAAGCAGCTGGCCTTCAGAAAGTCAGATGCAGCATCATGTAGCAGACAGCTTTGCAGAAAAATTCACCGCGGCCCCTCCACTGGCTGGGGCAGCTGATGTAAGAGGACTTGAGATTTTTCCCTTCCCAGGTCCCTCTGTTCCACCACACAAGCTGTATATTTACCTGCTTTGTGAGCTTTCCCCTTCCCTGCACCCAATAAACAACATCTATGTTTCCAATCCACCTCCCACTGCCTGGGGCTCATGCTCTTGCCTGACCTTGGTGGTTTCAATCCTTCCCTGGACTGTTCAGCTGACCTTGCCTCTCAGAGAATTTTCTTAGGCTGGCTGTGGCTTTGCTTATTGCAGTTAGAGTCAAGTCCAACAGCTAGAGCAAGTAACTGTGAAGCCTTCTGTGTTGACATAGATGCCAGTTTTCAAACAGAAAACTGAATTCCAAACATCTCTGCAGTCTCATTTGCTTTGTGTCCAGCTACGATGACTGTAGTACCAGCTGTTTGTTTCAAACTATTTCTGCCAGCATTGTTTCCTTGTCTTTTTCCTCAAACAATAGCATAAAAAGCTCTAGTTTCATTTTCTGCCTTTCATCCTTGCATTAGCTCTGCAAACAGACTCCTTGCTTCCTACTCAAGTAAACTCTTTGTCTTGAAGCCTCAGCTGTCTGGGACCAGCATTTTGTTTTCTCTTTTCGTAGCTGCTGCTTTGTTTGTTCATTAATGGCACTCTGCTCTTTGCTGTGATCCTACATTCCTTTCTTCTCTGCTGGTAGGGTCCTAAATTTAATGATGCGGGAGCCTTCTCTGAAGGCTGAAACACAGACTCGTGTTCACAGGGTGAACAGCAGACTCACAAAAAGCATCCAGCTCAAGAGGTGCTTGTACCTAGAGAGGCATTCAGGAGTGCATAGCTGGCTGTTCAGGCAACGCTGAATGGCCGAAAGATAAATCATTTCTTTTTTCACTCTCAGTGATGGCCAACTCAGTTTTCTCCAAGAGCTGCCGTTCCAGTCTGCACACCCTATACCACTTCTCTCAGCTCTGCTTAAGAAGAAAATCTTGTGCTGCTCCTGCGTGTTCAGTGTTTTTAGCCTCTTGACATCTAGGCACCATTGGCTTATGTTAGAGGCAAAGAGCATCTACAACAGTAAGAGTGTCAGAAGCACCCACAGAAGTTTACTTCAGTCTACAGATCTTTAATTTTCTCCTTAGTTTAGTTTTCAGGGACCCCATGTGTTCCCCTGACTCCATTCAAAAAACCTCCTCTCTAACCTCTGAGCTCTGTGAACCCACTCTCCCACTGCTCATAGCTTTCATCTCTGAAAGTTAGTGATGTGCCACAGGAGGCTCTCCATTTAGGGATAAGTAGTCGAGTTAACCCATGGTGACAAACCTGTCTCCATCCCAAGTCCTCCTACACATTACCCTTATCCACCTCTCTGATTACTAGGCCACATCCCTTCCAGTAAGGCCCTTGCTTTCCATATACAAGCCTTCAGCAGCAACTGATACACCCTCTACTGCCCAGATCTAATTGTAGGATGTAACTCACCTTGGCATCTTCCCTTTTGTGGGCTCAACCCCAGCACTGAGGCACAGGGTCCCATTTCCATGGGCAGAGGACCATCATTGCCGAGAGCAGCCCAGACACTGCATTGGCCTCCACAGCACCTTCCATTTTACCCATCACCAAATGGCTTCAGCAGTGTTAGGTCTATGGTTAGACCCAATGATCTTAAAAGGTCCCTTCCAACCAAGACCATTTCATGATTCTGCAGTGAAGCAGTTTCCATTGCACATATACCCACACTGGGTTCCTCCAGTGACTATGTCTCAGTTCTAAAGCAAACTACAAAACACCCTGAAAACTACTGTGTCTTCCCTGACGTTACCAAGCAGAGAAAACCTCCACTTTTACCTGCTCTCAAACACCGTTGGTAAAGTGCATCAGAAGCAGATGTGATCTAGCTTTCATGCTTGGAATGTCAGTCAGATCTCACCAAGCAGTAACCGCTGTCAGCTCAGTGCAGCCACGTATGCCACTTGTCCTCCAGCTGACATGCTTGTCTACACAAAACACTGCTGGTCTTCAGACAGCGTGGGAAAAATTACCTCCACTGGTCCTCCCTGCTCTTGAACTTTAAAGCTTCTCTAGGGAGTATTTTTGTGCTGTCTGATGGCAGAGGTCTCATTTTCATCAGCTTCACCCCCAGCCAAATTCCCACTGCTATGCGAGCAACACCTTAAACCTCCTGCTACTCTGAAAGGAAGATAAACATCTGCTGGTTCATTAGCAAAGCTTGTAAATGGTCCACCTGGAACAAGAGCAGCTAGACTTTCCATGCCACTTTAAATATCTCTAGAGACTGCTTTTTAAAGTCTACACCAGAGCCTAGTTATCACATGACCCTTTGTTAGAGGAAAACTCATTGCCATTCCTCTGTAAGAAGTTCCATCCCTTTGGGTCTTGTCTCACACCTCTTGGCACCTCAAAAATGCTCTTGCACTCCCTGGCGAGCCTTGCTGTCACCCTCCATGTGAAGACAATGTCCTCTCACACTCAGGGCAGTTTCTCCATAGCACCTACAATGGGCTGGGTTCACAGCTGCCATTGCCCAAGCATAAGCTGTCTTATGCAAAACTAGCATTTAGATTGAAGCTTGACTGCATCAGAAGCTATGTTGAACCCTTTATCACTTAGTAAATAAGCTGAGTTCACTGTGTAATGTCGCTGCAGTCCTATTTCATCTTCCTGCCCTTTCACAAAGCCAAGCTAATGGTTTACAGCCAGCTAGTGGGAGATGCTCTGTTTATTCCTTGATGGTCCTTACATTTTGAAATACTTGGATGCTAGGCAGGGTCTGAGAAACTCATTGGCATGGTCTTAGTGTAGAAACACTACCCTGGAAATTGCAACCCAGATTAATATTACAGGAATGTATCAGCAGCAGTTGAAATGCCCTTGGCATTCCATTTTCTAAAGCCAGGTTAGAGATCAGGCCTTTATGCTCCTGAGGTCAACACAGGCTAACACACCAGCGTCCTTCAAGTTCAGATAGATACAAGTTCATCCTTTTTGATACTCCTACCAGCATTCCTAGAAAAAGATTTCACAGCCTCTAGAAAGACCAAAACATAACCTCACCTATTAATTTGCCATGTACTCTACTCTCTAGACCAGCTTTCTACTGCAAACACCACACTTTTCCACCACACAGAGCCACACCTCCAAGCACAGTAAAGGCATCTCCTCCCTTCTGCAAAGAGCTGCATGTGGTTTTCTACAGTGGCCTTCACAGAAGGGATCTTGGATCCCATCTCTCTATATTATTACCTGTCCCCAGCACTCACTGCTCACACCTTCATCTTACAGCTGCTGGTCAAATGGCTACTCTATGCTTGCTGCATCATCAAGTGTCTGTCCATGGGGTCCAAAGACAGTAACACACTCCTGCAGGGTCCAAGCTTCTCCCTGTCCAATTGCTTTAATGCCAATTATCACTATAACTATCACTACCAGCCCCAAATCTGGCCGCCTACTTTTCCTCCAGCCCTTCCCAACCAGTCCCTTGAAGTAGCCCTCACTTCCATAATCACCCACCAAAGCAGCTATACCTGTTTTGGTAGCTTTCCATCAGCAGTGCCATCCAATTGGCTGAAGTGAACCATCCAACTTACTGTGTTTTCAAGGTTCTCCCTCTCCCAGCATCAAGTAGTGTTCCCCTTTCATCTACTTGCATTCTATTGCTGCAGCATCCTCCCAGTCCATCAGGAAAAGTGCTTGTATTATCAAATAGCATCTTTCCAGGGCCCTACAAGCCCACCAACTATACTGCTTTCCTCTGCAACCAAAGCCCTTCAAGCTTCCATAATGGTGAGACAGACTTCCTTTCACCTAGTATACAGATACCAAGAAACTGCAGTTTTTCTCCTACCCTTACAAGCACCCTCTAAAGACTTTCAGCCCCCATCCTTTAGCATAAGAAATAGGGCTTTCTTTCTTTCTCTAGGCTGCAGGCTAAATAAGCAGACCCTACTGACCAGCTACCTCCTCCTACTCAAGGTTTACCCCCTGCTCCTACCCAAACCTTAAAGTAAGGGACATACCCTGACTAACAACCACCTGGAAGAACCCTAGACCAAAACAACACACATGCCTCCAAGCACCAAACCAAATCATTCCATCAGCTTTTATAAAGCTCAAACAGCTGCTCATTAGTAGGGCCTGGGCATTATAAGCCTCCCCTCCCCACCTCCAGCTTTCTTTTCTCCTTTCAGCAGGGACCCATTACAGTTCACAATGACAAGGTGGGTGGTTTCCTATACTGCCTCAAGTCCCCCAGGAGTGGGGCAACAGCCATGGATCTCTTACCTGGCTGGCAAAAACAAGTAGGAGTTGGTGGCTGATCTCTTTCTTTTCTCTGAACATGTACTACTGGAATTTTAAACAGATTATGTAAGTGGCTCTCATTTAATCCATCTGAACTATCCTCTTTTAATCACATATGAGATCAAAGCATCTGACTGTGAAATGAGCAGGGAGCAGCACAGGCTCCCCCCTGCTCAAGCTGGCCTGTAGTGGGCAAAGAGGGGACAGGTTGTAGGAACACATGCCAGGGCCTGATGCATTTTCAGGGGTTGGTTTGGTGGGTTTTTTTAAAATACTCAATAGCAATATGGGAACCACAAGTGCTACTGTCACTTTCTATGTATTTCTTGTGGCCTTTTCTTTGTGCTTCTACATCCCAGAGATGTGGAAGGATACACTTGTGCCAAGGATGTGGGGGCATAGTATCTTGGCTGGAAAGCTGTTCTTCAAAGAGAGAGCAGCTCACTCTCTCTCTCTCTCTGAGATTTATATAGTTTACCTTTTTCATTTCTTCTCCTGAAGTCTGACATTTAAAAATGTGTAATTGTGTTTATCCCTGGCAAGCTGTGAATGGCTCCCCGGGCTGCCCGTGCCTCCTGCACTGCTGTATAAATTACACTGACAACCCCTTATTACAAAGGGAAAAATAAGTTAATGGAAAAGCAAAGCAGAAATAGATGCATAAAAATCCCAAAGTGCCCAAGTCAGCAGAATTGCCCCCACGTGATAGTCATTGCCAGTATTTAATTAAACAGAGATCGATCGTGTGGGTGAGTGTGAGTTGGTGTGTGTGCACGTGCAGGGGAGGAACTGGTACATTTATATTTTTTATTTTTTTTTAATAGTAAAGTGCTACTGATACTGCGCTGGAGGCTGCCCTGGTGGGGTGATGAGCAGCATGACTCGGGGAGGGAGTGCACAGCCTGCCTTGGGCAGATTCCCCACCTTTCCACTCATCTGAGGGAGCCGCTCCTGGGGAGCCAAAACACTTGGTTGCCCATCAGGAGGAGAGCTTGGGTGCTACAGAAATGCCAGGACCATCAAGGCTGTGTCCCCTTCGTGCAGGCAGGGAACTGCAGCACAGACGAGGCCTGAAATCCCCCTGCCCCAAGGCATGAGCAGCAAATCTGCACAGCAGTACTGAGAAAGAGAAATCGCATTGCCACAATGCTTTGGGGAAATGGCATGTTTAGATGGAGGCTCGGAGAGAAGCAGTGAAGAGCCGTGAGGGTCAATCACCCCAAGTCACTCCTGCAGGATGGTGAACTGGATATTTGGAGAAAAAACATTGAGCAAAGCAAGCTGGGGTATAGAACCTGCAGGCCAGGACTAAAGGAGCTTCAGGGAGCTCAGACATCCTGATGATGCTGTGGAAAAATGGGAACTGCAGCAGCAAAGCTGCTCTAGGTCCCCAGGGGTGTATGCAACCCGTCACTACTAACATCCGTGGATGTTCAAACTGAAGCAAGCAGTGGCCACAGAGCTGGGGAGGTCTGGAGGGACCCTGAAACCCTGCAGGATGGTTATGAGAGGAGAGGCTTAGAGGAAGAGCAAAGATGTCTGGCTCTGCCTAAACTTCCTAATTTAGATTATAAAGAAATGCTGCTGGTTGTGGAATTGGGACATTTCCCTTTACTTGTGGCCAGTTTGGGTCTCTCTGAAGACCTGAGACTTCTGACAAGGCCCTGTGTTTCCCCACTTAGTCAAACTGGGAAAAAATGCCAGCCACCGGTCAATACCTGAGCAAGCTGCTGGTGGCAATCAGAAACAGATCCCTGGAAAAAATTATCTGTTTCAAGCAAAATGATCGGGCAGAGGTGGAAATGCTTGGTTGGAAATGCTCACCTCTGCCAACAGGAGCTGGAAATGTTTCCTCCTGGGACTCTTGACCAGGAACTGCCAGCACTGAGTCCCCACCTCCCTCCTCCAACCCTGGCAGTCGCATCCCAACCCCCATCACTCACATGGGCAGCGGGCCTTGGCCTTTGGGGTTTGGCCACAAGGTTATGTAAAGCATTAAGTGAAGATGTGCAGACTTGAGCGTGGGCTCCACTGCCAGATCGATTCAAATTCAACCATCCTGGGAGCAGAGGCAAAGAAGTTAACAGCTGCTGGAAATTGCACACAGCTCCTTTCATTTCCACACATCTTTCTTGCCTAATTGGAGCAAGCCAAGCGGCTGGGCAGGAGCTGCGAGATGCTGGGAAGCTGGACACCGGCTCTCTGTGACTCATTCCCGCAGGAGGGAAGGTGGGAAGGGACAGCTTGCGCCCTGGGGTACCAGTTGCACCAGTCTGTTCTTACCGGGTCTAGAGTTAGAAAAAGAAACCCCTTATCTCATCTTATGTCATTTGGACCACACAGCATTAAAAAAAAATAAAAATAAAAAACAAATCTTTCTGCTTCCCAGCCCTTTCTTTAGCCCTGTGCTCTTGCTGTGCTGCTGTTGCTGATTTTTCATACCTCTCCCTCTGCAGCGGCATCCAGGTTTCACTCCTGTAAATGTTAACCAAGAATTCAATGCACAGGAAATAAAAACCCCAAACAAAACAAGAGGAATAATGTCTATTTTTGTTCAGCTTTAAGGCCGGTCTCATGGCCCTAGCGTCTTCTGGATAATGACTGAAAATCCCTTCTCCCTCCAGTTTGGTCACCAATCAATACTCCACAAGTAATTTCCAGTGCTCGGCTCGCTTGTTAAAGACCTAACATTCCCTTTTCTTGAGAAGTGGGTGGCACAGTGAGTCACAGAAAGCTCAGCAGGATGCCGCTTCTATCTGATGCAGTGCTGAAACCAGGCTCAAAATCAGAAATCATCCAGAAAAGCCATTTTCTCAGCCTAGGACTGAATCTCAGTGTTTGAGTGGAGAGGCCTGAGGACTCTTGCTGGGCAGCAGGTCCCAAAGGTCTGGCCCAGCCCTGAGGATAAGATCACAAGGGATGAGGAGCCCATCCTCATCTTGGGATTTTCAAAATGTGCCTGTGACGCATGTCCATTGCAAGTGACCGCTCCTGCCCATTTCAGCAGAGCAATGCTGCACGTAGCCTCTTGTTCCATTCAGGAGGACATCACAAAATGTGTGCAGGGCTGGGCTCCAGCAGCATCCATCCGTCAATCTGCATGAATCCTGGCCCTCTTCCTTGCCCCCATGCTGCCAGGGCAAATGAAGAACTGCCATAAGGCTCTTTGCAGCAGCGAGCACCAAGCACTGCAGGAGCCTAACTCTCTTGCCAAGGATGGTGGGTTCATCAGGTACCGTGGGGTCTTTTCCAGGACACAGAGCCTGGCCCTGACAAACAGCGTCACAGCTGGAACACAGCTGCAAGTGCGGAGCTTGTAAAATGCCTGTCTTTCTGCCATAATCAGGCTAACCTTCTCCACAGCAAGGAAGCCCCCAAGGGAGCTCCTCAGACTGACAAAATGCCTTTCTTTTAAAGTTGCTTTGCTTAATTACTCTGGGACATGTTTAAAAATATGACGTGCCATGAGCCTTTGAAGTTCAGAGAGACTTTAGCAGGTGCAGTAATCCCCTTATTCTAATCCTGATGACCAAGATATGTTGGCTGCCCTTTCTCATGGTCTAGCGGGACTCAGGCAGTTTAAAAGCTGGAATCCTGGAATCTTTGTCTGTTTTTTTCAGATGAGACTTTCAGAATTGTGCTGGCCTGTCTTCACCTTGAGTGGACCAAACACCTCGCTAATGTGTCTAAGCACAGTGGTGGCATATTTGTACCTTCCTAAAAATCTTAGATGAGCACCCAGGGGGGACAGCTGTTCTTCCAGCTGTGTTTGTGCCAGGCTTGTTTTGCTGAAGGAGAAGAAAGGTTTAACCCATCCTCTGACAATGTCTGGACCCATGCAGCCAGGAGCAGGTTGGGGGCTGCAAACGGGAGCAGGCAGAGGTACGAAGACCCTCTCGCTCTGCAATCGGTCAGAGAGAGCACTGCAAAAGCTGGGCGTTGCTGCCATCCTTCAGTCAGAGTGAGCAGGGAAAGAATTCATTTCTCTTACGAAACTGGCAGGAGCTATTGCCCAAAGCACAGGCCCTGTGTAAGACTAATTAAGAGCTGGGTTATGTGCATGAAAGGGCTGACGGCTGCTCCTTTGTCAGAGGGGTCTATGGGCCTGCTTGTCTGAGGGTGGGGAGGCACAACAGAAATAATCAGGAGCAATCACCAGAAAGCCGAGGGTGGCCAAAGCAACACTTTGCAGCCTTATGTTCAGAGAAAGCAAAGGCTGTGTGCAATTTTTGGGCAGTGTGTTGGCTGGAGAAGGAGGCTTGGGAAGTCTAGTGGCAACAGTACCTCCTGCTAAACCAGTACTCCTCTCAAGGGAAGTTTCATTTACAACAATGGGGGTTTTTGTTGGTTTTTTGTTTTTTTTTCATGTATAGAATGAATTCTACCAAAAATACCTGGCTCTCTCACAAATTCCCTCCATATTGGAAACAGCTGCCAAGTCGAGTCTTAGTGAACTGCGCTAACTACTTCAATCAAATTACATAACTACATGATGTTGAATAAGCTGAGAAATAAAGTCAGTTGTAGAGTAACAAATGATGTATTTACTGCAATAGAAGTGCTTGAACTTTCAAAGCTTACAAAATATCTTCTCTTTTTTTCCAAAATTAAATTTCCTTGAAATCAATGTATTCCCATGGAAATTCTTTATTACAACAAAATGCCATTTAAATGCCATTTTCTGGTGAAAATGCTCTATTGGTGTGTTATTGACACGGTTCAATTACTGCACTCACACTCACAGTAGCAATGTGCCAGACAAACAGTACCCAGGGCACATCCTCTCCTCCTCCAGACAGTCTTCTGTTTCCCCGTAGACTCCATGCCAGTACTCCAGGCCAGGCTGGGAGAATTCTTCTGCCATGTCTTGACCCACCCTGGGTGCAGAACTCCCTCCCTTGGGGAGCTCTCCATACTCCCATGCCCTCTTGGGTTCATCTAAGACCATTCACATGATGAGGTCAAGTCCTCTCCCTGACTCTGTCCACATTAGATCCTATGAGAGATACAAGGTCTCAACCCAGCTATCACATGTGCTGAGCCCTGCTTAAGGAGAGGTATCAAGACTTGTTGAATTTCTTCTCCAGGCATGGGAGTCACTCATTTGACTTCCATGTCATCCTCCTCTGGCAACAAATTTGCATCTTCTGCCTTTGCATTTCAGATGTGTGATTTCTCATGTTCTAGGGATCCCACATGCCCAGTAAGGTTGTCACCAGACAGGTTTATACCCAGCCTGTCTGGTTTTGTCCCAAAATGCCCTGGACCTGTTGGAATCGCAGCCTCTCCACGCGCCAGGCTGCCCAGTGTTCAGCAGCTTAAGCTTAAGGCAGCTTCTCCTTGTGTTCTTTAATCTAGTAAACCAGTATAAACTTTATAACTTCTTTGAAAGGGATCACAGCAGCTCCAGCCCCATCAGGCACCCACCATTTGAAGCCATGCTGTAGCCATGTAGGCAGAAAACATCTTCAGTATACTCTCAGTCTCTTCAATATGTGAACTGTTGTGTTCATGGCTAGGAAGAGTAAGCGCAGTGGATGTGAGCAGAATCTGGAGAGAGGCCCTGAGGAGAATTTGGGGGGGGTTGGTGGATGAGAAGCTCACAATGAGCCAGCAACGTGTGCTAGCAGCCCAGAAAGCACCCTGTACCCTGGGCTGCATCTCCAGCAGTGTGGTCGGAAGGGTGAAGGGGAGAAATCTGCTCTGCTCTGGGGAGACCTTGCTGCAGTGCTGCCTCCAGTTCTGGGGCCACCAACAGCAGAAGGACATGGACCTATTGCAGCAAGGACAGAAGAGGACCCACCTCTAGTGTGTGCTCTGTGGAAATGAGGCAACATCTTTCCTCTTATAGTTGGGAAGTCATTTCTTGCCGCCTTCTGCCTGGTTCAGCTCACACGATGAAGGGCTTTGATACACACATCTCCAGGAGAATTTGAGTCTCAGCCCTGCCTATTGCTGTGGGGATCCTGCTGCCTTCTCAAACTCAAGAATGTTGGAGATGGATGATGGGACCAAGTGCGTCCAACCTGGAAGATGGGACAGATGCACCCTTGACTAATTTGGAGATGATAGAAAACTGAGATGAGCAGTTGATACACCTGATGGGTGTGCTGCCCTTCAGGGCGACCTCCACAGGCTGGAGAAGTGGGTTGATGGGAACCTCATGGAACTCAGTAAGTGTTCACAGTGGTTCCCA
Source organism: Thinocorus orbignyianus (assembly GCA_013400375.1). NCBI lineage: Eukaryota > Metazoa > Chordata > Aves > Ciconiiformes > Thinocoridae > Thinocorus > Thinocorus orbignyianus. Next base: position 209,241 of record VXBW01004279.1, read on the forward strand.
GTGACAGGACAAGAGGCACAAATTAAAATACAGGACATTTTGTCTGGATGTAAGATGTGTGGTTGAACACATAGCATTCACATGCTGCCCCTAGAGGCTGTGATGTCTCCATCCTTGGGGAAATTCAAAACACATCTGAATGTGGCTCTCAGCAACCTTCTCTGGGTGACTCTGTTTGTGCAGGGGTTGGACTAGATGATCTCTATAGATGTCTTGCAAGCTCAGCTATTCTGAGATTTGGGGATTCTGGGCTTTTGAGTGTTCTGTGACAACCCCTTGGGTACAGCATGGCCCCCGCAAGCTGTCATCTGGGCTTCCTTTGCTGACGGCTGCCCTTCTGACTCACCAGGCCCCTGCAGGGAGAGGCTCCCCTGCAATTGAGCAAATGTTACTAGACATCTGAGTACCCTATGTACTGAATTGGAGAATATCTGGAGGAAGAATATGGATCTGTTGCCTTGTATCAAATGGGGCAGAATGGGGCTGACCTCATTCTCCTACCTGAGACCAGAAACCAGGGTGCAGCAGTGTGGGACACACAGAGGTGTCCCTTCCCAAGCTGTTCTCCTTGATTTGTCATGGAAGCATCTAGGCAGGTGGAAAAACATCATCTTATTCTTTCTACTCAGATCATTAAAGCCGAGCACCTTGTTTCCTTCTTGAATTAAGCTGATATACATTTTGGCAGACTGGATAATGTCCCAATCTCCTGAGAGGCTGCATCACCCACCCTGTCCTTCCCCATCAGTGGAATAGGGGCTGTGGTCTTTATCCCCTGCAGCATTTATTCTGGAAATGCAATCTCTGTTCCCCTGCAAACCACTGCCCCTACGGGGTACCACGAGCCTGCGAGGAGCCAGCCCTACACTTCAGCTGCCATTCCCCCCTCCCACAGAAACCTGCCCTCCCCAAACGCACACTGCAGCCACCTGAATCCAGCCCTGCAACCACCTCTTCAGAGCCAGGGCAGATGCAGAAAGGACTAATTTTACCCACTTCAATAATTTGATTTAAATGGACACAACTGGGTTTTTTTGGTTTTTTAAGTCTTCTTTTGTTGTATTTCACCCTGATTCTCTGCTGCAGCATCTACTTTCCCTGGCCACAGTTCACGTTGGAGAACAAGAATGTTGGAAGTTTGTTCTCACAAATAAGCCCAGTAACCTGTAGACCTACAGCAAATTAAAAGAAGCTATTTAGGTATGCAGATACACTTGGCTCCATTTTTTTTTCCCCCCAGGTTTGGCAGTTCATTAATAACAGCCCACTGGTACAGAGAAAAATATCACACCGAGCAATCAGCAACACACAGCTAGCATCCTTGGGATGCTGGCAGTTTCACTGAAATGAAAAGGAAACCAAAAAAAAAANAAAAAAAAAAAAAAGGCACATTGGGCCACAGAAATGCAGCTTCCCAGTTATAGGCAGCCAAGCATGTCACAGCAAACACTTTATTTCATTCATTTAGCCCTTTCTCTTCTTATGAAATATTTGTGGTCTTCATTTATATCCGCATGCATTTGTTGACGAACCAGCTCTGTTAATCGTTCTTGTCAAACTACTTCAACCTGTGTGTTCTTAGCCCACTGTTACCCCAAGAACTGGAGATTCGGCTTTGCAGGCTGCGTGTGGCTTACAGTTTCCTTTGTATATTCACACGCAGAAAAATGGTCTTGAGTCATTACTTGTGGGACCGAAATGGAGTCAAAGGAAAAAATTATGGCACCAAGATTACAGTATGAAATGACTGATTTTTATTTAACACATTAGCCAATATACTTTTTCAAATACAGGCTCAAGCCTACTTAAGGCAAAGTTCAAGTTAATATTGATATTTGAAGGAAGAAGCGCTTTCATATTAATCACCTAACTATTAAATGTCTGTTATGAGACAGAGCTTATGGGCTACGTCTCCAGACACATTTTCAAATGGTTCAGGCTGACTTTGATCCTTCTTAATGATGGAGAGCAATTATATAATGGGTTCAGAAACACTTTTAAGGCACAACTTGCATGGGCTTCTTTTTCCTGAAATGTTGTCAGATAATATCTCAATAACATTTCTGGGAAGCAAACATGACCATCGTTGGCTCACCCTGCACTTTCGCTCCCCAGCTGCAAATTTGCAGTCTGATTTGCAGCAGACCAGAGTCTGAATGTGAAATAGCTGAGCTAGAAAAGTGTTGCAGCAGTGCAAAACCCTCTTCTCATTCAGCCAGAGATGCACCAAATTGTCCATCACTGGTGGGGAAGGAGCGTTATCTTCAACAGGGCAGCTGTCAGGTGGTCCAGGCCCTTGGTTCACACATTACCATGGCAACCGCATCCAGTGGGGCAGCAGAGGTGGCGTATATGGTGACTGCCGGCACATAGAATCATAGAGTTGGAAGGGACCTTCAAGATCGACTTCCAAACCCTCTGCCCTGGGCAGGGACACCTCCCACCACACCAGGTTGCTCAAAGTCCTATTCAGCCTGGCCTTGAACACTTCCAGGGATGGGGCAGCCACAGCTTCTCTGAGCAACCTGTTCCAGTGCCTCACCACCCTTACAGCAAAGAATTTCTTCCTGAGATCTCATCTAAATCTCCCCTCTTCCAATTTAAAACCGTTACCTCTGGTCCTGTCACTCCANTTTGTGTGGGATTGCTACGTCCCGTGTGCAGGACCCTGCCCTTGGCTTGGTTGAACTTCATGCGATTTGCACTAGCCCAACTCTCTGGCCTGCCCAGGTCCCTCTGGATGGCATCCCTTCCCTCCAGTGTGTCAACCATGCCACCGAGGTTGGTGTCGTCGGCAAACTTACTGAAGGTGCACTCTATCCCACTGTCCATGACTCCAACAAAGATGTTAAATAACACTGGACTCAGCACCTACCCCTGAGGAACACTGTGGAAGGATCATGATTGGAGCCAGGGGTGAACAAGAGCAGAACTGCCTATGGGGGAGCCTGTGTGTGTGAAACTGTGTGTGTGTGTGTGTATATCTGCACAACTGTGTGCATGTATGCATGTGTGTGTATATGCATGTGTGTGTTGCATGTGCATGTTTCTGTATAGTATCATAGAATGGTCGAGATTGGAAGCGACCTTTCCGATCATTCAGTCCAATCATCAACCCAACACTGACAAACCCACCAATAAGCCCTGTCCCTCAGCACCACATCTGTCCGGTTTTTAAATACCTCCAGGGATGGTGACTCCACCACTGCCCTCGGCAGCCTGTTCCCTGTGCTTGATAACCCTTTCGGTAAATAATTTTTTCCTAATATCTATCCTAAACCTCCCGTGGTGTAACTTGAAGCCATTTCCTCTTGTCCCATCACCTGTCCCTTTAGAAGAGACCAACCTATATGTGTGCATTGCAAGTGTGCATGTGCATCCGTGTAGGTACACATGTGCCTGTGGGTGGATATGTGTGTGTATATCCACGTACACACGTACCTGTGCACGCAGGGGCACAGCTAGGCATGAATCTCCATGTGTGTGACCTCCCACACCTCTGCGTCCTCTGCAGGCTGCACGTCTGTACATCTATATTTGTCTGTGGGGAGGTCAGGGGGTATCACAGTCATGCCTGTTCTCTGTCTAGCCGGGAGGTGTTCAAGCACATGTGTTGGTGTTTAAAAAAAAGTAATAGATACTCATTTTGTTGTCAGTGGGGGACAGGCTGCCAAGATCGCAAGCACAGCACAGGGCATCATCACAGAGGGACAGGCTCGCACTTGTCTTTTCCACACTTCATCATTTCTGCATTTTTCTAGCTGAGCATTGCCCCCGTGTTGGAGAATGGGGTGATGGGTACCAGCACCTGAAGGGATACGGAGAAGCCTCGTGTCTGCAGCCAGGGCATGAAAACGTCCATCCAGGTATGCAGGAGCCAGTGTGCTTTTGAGAAGGTGAATGATGTTGTTCAATGATGTTCTGAACTACCTGGTCTAGTGGGAGGTGTCCCTGCCTATGGCAGAAGGCTGAGACTGGATGATCTTTAAGGTCCCTTCCTACCCAAACTTTTCTATGATCCTATGATACAGGGAGTGGCAGCATTCCCCCCTTTCCTCCTTAGTCTGGCAGAGCTGGACACACAAAGCTGCTGCTCACCTGTGGGATTTGGCTGGACCAAGTGCCATGGGTCTGGGAGACACCTGCAGTTCAAGCTGTGCATCCTGGCTGTATCTCATCCCCACAGTGGACCAACATGCTGGGATGCACCAGCTCTCCCTGTCCTTGGGTTTCCAAAGAGTTACAACCCAGTGGCGAGGGCTGGGGGAAAGCAGTGATGTGAGGGAACCGCAGCTGCTGGGGATTCCCCGATGCACGTCCAACACCACCTAACCAAGGCAGCTCCTTCCTTCAACAATCTCCTTTCTTTATCTGTTTCTCTTTGCCACAAGAGCTGCTCAGCGATGATCAGGTCCCCATCGTATGAGGCATCCACCCAGGAGGGTCTGTGCTGCATTTGGTTGCAGCTGCAGGCTTCCCGGCCACATCCCTGCGCTCCTCAGCATAATTTTCTGCCCTGCAAGCAGGATCAGCATAAATCTTCAGCACCACAAAATGAGCAGGGATGGGTTAAAACAGACTTTTACAGCTCTTGACCCTGCCTGTTCTCAAGGTGAATGCTAAATGGAGGGAGATCCGTGCAGTGAGTTGGTTGGGAACCCAGAAAAATCACCTCCCGCTGGGTCAGGGAGCAGCCAGGAGGTGAAGCAGAGAGGGTCCTTCTCTGCTGAGGCTGAGCCACAGTCAGTGTCTGAGACATCATTAGGTGGCTGTACACCCAAACAGCGTCCTCTTCCTCTGACAAGGTCTCTCTCATCCAGCACACAGGGTCACAGGAAGGCTGTGACTATACATGCAGTGGTGACAGTTGGGAAGACGCATGAGAAAGTGAAGAGCTTCGGGGGCTAAGCTGCTTGTAAGCAGGAAAACAGCAGAACGTCCCCCCAGCTGAGCGCTGCACTTTATCTGTTTAACAGCTGGCAGCAAACGGAGTAACATGCAGCTCTCCCCTGAAAAACAGTGTAGCACGTCTGCATGAATCGTCTCTGAGGAAGAGGATACAGGAGCTGGACTGTGCTGGACCAGAGGCAGACACAGAATGCCGGGATGCCCAGAAAAGAGGTCTCCCACAGAGACACACAATTCTGCGTTTACATGTCTGCCTACATTTCTGCCTTTGGAACCACACAGGGAAACCTGTGGGGGGGAACCCATCTCGGTGAATCTTGCCTATAGATCAGGTCCCTGGTGCTGGCTGGGCTTCATGGGAGAAGGAAGAGGAGTGGGGCTGGGTGAGGGGTGTGAAACGGGGGGCTGGAGGCATCAGGAAGGATGCAGAGGAGAGCAAAGCAGAATGGGAGAAAGGTCCAGCATAGTCTGTATCATGGCACTGTGCCCACGAGGCGAACTCCAGAGATGTCTTGAGGTTGAATCCTCCTGCACATCCTTCAAACTCCAGTTGGTCCCTAAAAGTACCTCTGTGCATCAAGCAGTGTCTGGAGTGAAACACCTATGGAGCAACACAGGCACCTGAAAAAGCATCTCACCAGGCTCATTGTGAGTTAGTGGGGGGCCCCATGCAGCATCATTCATCTTGCTCTCCTGTCCACAGTGAGAGCACAGGGACAGCTGGTCTCAGAGCATCTTTGTGCAACACTTGGGCCCCAGGTACACCAATTTGGAGCTCATCTCTGACAGTTGCACCATAAAATTGGCACGAACCAGGCTGGAAGCACTTTCTGGAACCCACATCCTGCTTCTACCCCAGAAATCCAGGTCCATGTCTCCAGCTTGACAAGAGAGGGAGAAACCAGGCTCTTGGTGAGACACGATGTGCAGTGAGATGCCTGGAAAGCAGGGGAAGGTTTTGTCAAGCTGATGACATCAAGCCCTTCTGTTTCCGTTATGTTGAGTCCTTCCAAATTTTTCCTCTTTGAAAATTGGAGTGCTTCCTTCTGCTCAGTTTTGGTATCTTATTAGTCTCAGGTTTCCTTGTCTTGCTGGGTGGCTCATTAGTGAGTGGATAATGAGCTTTCTCTGCCCACTGCCAATGGTGGTTGGTGCAAAACTTTTAACAGATATATTGTTTTTCCAAGTATTTATTGAGCATTTGGTTTAAATTGGTGTTAACATACAGAACAGGGGTGACTTTTTAAAGAATCCAAATACAAATAAAGTCTCTTTGCTAATCAGGGTTTGTTACCGTGTTGTCAGAGACACCCCAGTGCCCCACCAAAGGAGATTTCAGAGATGCAAATGGTAGGTAGGTAGCCAGATCCTGCTGAGAAACGTCACAGAAAGCAATCTCCTATCCTGAAAATCCATGGGGTGCAGCCAAATCCACTAAAGGTTCAAGAATTAAAATCACAGGAGACCAAACCATGTCCATGCTGAGGCACCTGAACGAGCAATCTGATTTGCAGAAATTTTGAGCAAGCCAAGGGTTCCTGTTTTTCCTGTGCAGCCTCTGCTGCCGTTTAAGGCAGGAAAGCAGCTCATTTCAGGTGGACAGATTTTCAGAGTGAAGGGAAAATGATGATTATTAGACAAAATTTTTCACCTGAAATGCAGCCTATTATTTACATTAACAAAGAATGGTTTATATTCTGGGCACTTTAAAGGGTAGTTGTTTGGGTAGTGACATCAATTGTGGAATTCTAGCGTGAAAAATGCAAAATATATAAGTGAGTCTATATGAGTATGATGTCCTCCATGTCATGGGTATGCACCTCGCAGCTCAATTAATTGAAAGGCAACTCTAATCAAACTGGACCTGACTCAGCTGTCCCACTCCAGACTGTGATAGTGCAGGTGGGCTGGCAGGGTCAAGATCTCCATGCTCAAATTCTATATGCAGGATGAATAGGTCTGCAGGAAAAACGCGACGTGGCATTTACCAGAGGTGTCCACCTGCTTCATCTGCTGGAATAGCCACCGATGCTTTGGTCAGGTGAGAATTTGCAAGCCCCAGGTTCTGTGATCTCATCTGATAAAAGAGGGGGGAGTGAAGGTTGAGGGGGTGAGGGGGTGGGAATGCATTCTAAGCAAATTTGTTTTACAGCTGCTCTAGTTTCATACCTTGGACACTTCTTTTTTTTGGAGGTAGAATGCAGGAAGGCAAATGAACAAACTCACCTGTCCTGCCTTCTGAAAGACAGAAGAGCAGGCCTCTTTATTTCTGAAATTTATAAAGTTTGTGAAAATGTGGCACCCTCTGCAACATTCAGAACACTGCAAACTGAAGGAATGCAATGTCCATCCTCTGCAACAGCTCACCCACCCACCTAACAACCTCGTGCCTGGCACAGGCTTTTTTGTCAGTGGAGTCTCCACTCGAAGGGCTGTCCAGGCTGCATTGCTCCATGCCCACATCTCACATAACTGGTTGCAGTGTTTGCAGTCCTTCAAACCCAGCAAGGAGCTCTTGCAAACCCTGATGCTCCCTACAGTCGCTGGCATCATTAACTGTCTGAAAGCATCAAGTGGACATGCCAAGGGTAGACACCCCAAGGATGGACATGGATACCATAAGAAGGCCAGAAAATGGGCAGAGAATGTCCGATGGTGTCCCAGAATGTGACCACTCTTCTAGACCCCACTGCATTGTCTTGGCCACTGTCTTAGTGTGTGCAATGCTATCGGATACATTAATCCATCTTTACAAGATGCTGCATCCTGAAGCAGCCTCCCAGGATTAATGCAGCCCCTTAGAAAGATCTGGAGAGAGTTGTATACCAATGAAAGGGAAAAATGCAGCAGACATCACAGAGTGCAAGAAGTCCCTGAGCTGCAGGTGGATCATCCAGCCTGGGCACTGGCACCCTCCGCTCATGGCCCAGTCCAGGACATGTGCTTCCTTCTGAGCTCATATGGCCAGGGATCAGCTCGCTGTCTGCTGTATTGAAGCTGACGCCTGTCACCTCTGATGTTGGGTGAGACAGTGCAGAGCCTGGAGCGTGACACTGGCCTCGGCTCCCAGCTTGACCTTGGATCTCACACTGCCCATGCATCCTCACTAATGGAGCCAGCGCCTGCTCCTTTTGTGACCTGAACCAGGATCAGACGGTGGGCAAAATCTCCCCCAATACTGGGTGTCTAAAGCATTGACTGATTGCTTTCAAGGAACTGTTTGGTTTTCCGAGGAGAAGGAAATGGAGTAGCATTTGGGTGCAATCCCAGGAGGCAGCATTCCAGCTTAGCTGGAATCTCCATTCAAGGACCAAGGTGGGACAGAAGAAGAGAAACCCAGTGCATCTGAGTGTCTGTTCAGTAGCAAAATAAGTACAAAGGCTCATCTGTAGAGATGACAGTTATCTGGGATGTCCTCATAATCGAAGGAGATACTTAGAGGATCCCAGAGAGTGATTTCACCAGGTTTGTCTTTGACACCTCCGCTGCAGTGTGGAGGAACAACTCTGGAAACATCTGTCTCCTGGGGTGGTGATGGGATCCCACACAGCAACAGGGTGGGCTACTGTGTGGTGACAGGCAGGTCACACCAACATCACCCACCAAGCCTTCTCTGCAGCCACTAGGACCAGCCTTGGGTGGGAGGATGCAGAGTACAACCAGGTGTTGGCGTGTTCCTGAGCTCTTGATCCCCTTCCCTGTAAGTGGGATGCACCCGTCCCACCAGAAGTTGGTAACACTTGGTAAAAACTCTCTGACTTTTATTTCTCTCCAGTCTGAGCATGGATAGTGCCAAGCACAGCATTGCATAAACCAAATCTGCATCTGCACAGCATACATGTCTGTGGGGAAGCATCCTATCACCTGAAAAACATTAGAGACAGAATTTTGTCAGCAACATGGGGGTAGCCCAGCACTGGTCCTGCCAACGATGGGGTACAGGAATCCCTGGAGATGCATGGGATCCAGAAAGCCTCAAGTGGTGCTCTCCATCACCAGCAGCAGGGAGGTGTAGGTCCCCCAGGTGAGACTACCATCCTCATCTCTTCACAGGCACTTCATGTTCAGAGCCCATAAGGTTGGTAAAGGGCTTTGAGGAGCTGGAGGTGCTGGTTTGCTCCCATGCTGCTGCAAGACTGTGTGCCGGTGGCCAAGATGGGAATGGTACAGTCACACGAGGGGGACCCCAAGGGTTGCGCCTGCAGGGACCCTCTTGGGTGGCACTGCTGGAGCAAACCCCTGGCTGTGCAAATAACACACTGCCATCCCTCCGGCTTGTGCCAGGAGTGCTCTGTGTCCCACATGAAAGGTGAGAGAGCATTTAAGCCACTTTTAAAGCTGTATAAGACCTTAAACCCTTAGTGTCACATAAGGACTTAAATGCCTTAAGACTGTAGCATGTCATAAAGACAGAGTTAAAGCAGCATAAACCTCGTTTAGCCTCCTTGGTCTTCAAAGGGCAGTCTTACAGGAACCCAAGGGCTCCTATTTTAAAGGTCCCACAAAACCAGGCTTGCAGAGAGTTGTCCCTTCCTCTTGTCTGCTCTGAAGGCTCCCGTTTCACCCTGGCTGCATCAGGCTGTATGCGTGCAGGAGGTGTCTTCTCCTTCTGTCACCAAGTTTGGATGCAGGATCAACACAAAGGGCTGGGGTTTTTGGCACTTGTCAAACCGAACTGGTTTTTGGGGTTTTTTTCTCCTTTCCATGGTTGTGGGTTTGAAGAAGCAAGTCCTTCTGGTGTATCTGGTGTGTCCAGGAGAGGAAGAGGATGCTGCAAGATAAAGCAGGAGCGTTCTCCATCTGATACAGACACAGCAGCCCAAGCGAAGAGACAGGAACGCACATCCAAGCAGCAACACACAAGGTCAGGAAGAAACCCCTGCAAGGCAGGCAGATGAGCCTGCCCGATGCAAACACACAGACCCTGATCCATAGGGCTTATCACAGACTATAAAGACACATTTTGTGGAAAACCCTGTTAAGATACTGGCTGCACATCACCACTTTAAGCCCCTACAGCAACTTAAACTGGCTATAATGTTAAGCCTTCAGAGTATTTTAAACTGCTTAGATTGCTCAAAAGACCAGCTTAATCTTAAACTGCAGTGCAGCTGCTTAAACAGTTTAAGCTGATCTAAAAGCTCGCAGGAACACAGAGTGCCTGAACTGTGCTTAGCCCTGTTTGTTGACCGAAGAGCAGCGTTGGCCCTGTCACACCCAGTGTGACACTGGGGCTGACACATAAGCTGTTTTTCTAAATAGACCTTGCAGAGTCCAGGGAAAAAAAAAAAAAGAAAAA
>VXBW01004279.1:219482-234886 GCA_013400375.1 Thinocorus orbignyianus
ACCCAAACCTTCTCTTATCCCTTCCCAGCACCAGGCACAGATCCAGGTGTGCTCATCCTCCTGCCTTGGTACCACAAGCGGCACCAGCTCCCCAGGGAGAGGAAGGTCTCCAGGCACGATGTCCTCAGCTGGGGCAGAGTGGGAACTATCACCTTTTTGTGTGTGTGCGTGTGTGTCAGACACTTTGTCTTTGCAATCAGAGTTTTGCAGGGAAAGATCCTCACTAGTCGGATTATTAGTGGTGCTTCTTCACACAGCCCAGCAGGAGTGGAAAGCTGGTTATCATCTGCCTCTAAAATAAGTAATTGCTGGAATCTCCAGCTATGAAGACATAGGGCAGTGCCCCATCCCTGAGCAGGATGAAGCCACGTGTAAACCAACACCTTGTTCACCACTGAGTCAGCCCAGGCCTGTGAATTTCTCCCCCAACAGAGCTAAATTTTTTTTCCCCATTCCCACAGAGAAAACCCAGGGGTTTTTTGAAATTAAATTTTGTTTTTCCAATTACTTTGTTCTTTCTCTTTTTTAACACCATAAATGCAGTCAAGGACTTGTACAATGTATGCTTTGGCTTCAAAAAAAGGGGATAATTCTCCAACGTGCCTGAAGTCTGTCTGGAAAGCCTGCCCAGGTATAAGAAAACAGGTAATTGTAGTGCCTGAAGTACAGTTTATGCTAGAGTCAGCAGAAGCATTGCCTAGTGGAGGAATGCACTTGATAAAGAGATATGTTGGTGATGATTTTGGTCTGCCATGTGAAATTCTCAGTTTTCATACCATCGTGATATTCAGAAAATATGAAACAAAACATTACCCAGCCAGTTATAGCAAGCATCAGTGGAAAATTCTGGAAATCTTGTGCTGTGGGTTTCTTCCCTCTGGAATGTTTATAACTGTTTTGTCATATTTATCACTCAGGGAGTTTAAATTGAATGTGCTTGTTATTTTCTTTTACTAATGCATGTTATACCAAGACCCATGAGGTCCTGTTCCTCCTACTGGTGCTAACTGGCCTGAATGATCTTCTAGTGCTTTTGTGGTGTCACTTCATAACCAGCTACAACCTGCTCAGCAGCACCGTGGTCCGGTGCTTGCACATCATGTGTTGAGACACACGGACACAGAGGAGTCATCACTGCAAAAAAAAATTCTGCAGCATGGCAAAGGTTGTGAAATGCTGGAGGGCTCTGGGGAAGCGTCCCGCTGTCCATGTCCAGCACTTACAATGGGCTGAAGGTCCAGGTCTGCCTCTGGTAACATCTGAATCTATTTCACAGGGTCTTGTCGAGATATGAAAATCTAAAAATAGGAATCACAATCTGAGGAGGGGCCTGAAGGTACCAGAGAAAAGGCCACAAGTGTCCCTAGTCCTGCTGACAAGCTCACTACGGATTACATCACACCAGGGCATCCTCCTGCCCTCCTGGCAGAATTCAGTGCACGCATCAAACACCTCTGTTTGCACAGAGGGAGGTCATGCTCTGTAGGAAAAGCCTTTCCCCTCTTGTTTTCCTGCCCACTGAGACACCAGCTGCCAGACCCCGAACCGAGCACCGGAGCCCTGATGCTCAGCGCAGCTGGATCCTTCCCTGCAGGTCCTCTGGGAGCTCCCCCTCCTGTGCTGGCAGCATCTGGGGCTCGTGAACTTCCTCGTTGGCTTTCTCACTCAGGAATCATTATAATTTATTGATAGGATGCCTTTTGCAAGCCTCGGGGCACTATTGCCGACTTTCAGGCTGTGCACATAGGAATTCAGCTCACCCATGGCAGAGAAACCTTTGCTGCATGCAGAGATGTTACAAAACTCTCTTGGCCAAGAGGCAAAAAGCAGCTTCTGAGCCTGTGGAGCAATTGCAGTGAAATTACTGCCTCTCCAGCGGAGCAACTTGTGCAGGAACAATACGTGTTCCCAAGGTTGGGAGCAGGGTTCCTTGGAAACACCCAGGGCACCTGTCCACTGCTCCAAGCAGAGCGTTATTCCAACAGTATTATTCCATCCTCATCAACCCCATCCCCAACTCCTGGACACACCCACCTCAGCCCACTCACACTTAACCTCGTGCATTTACCCCCAGGCCAGCCACACTAGTCCTATCCCACACTCCCCACACAACCCCACGTGTCCCTAATGGGGCTTCTCCCCCAGCTCTGTCAGTCTTCTTTCCACCCTCAGCTACTGCTAAGGGCAGAAGGAGAGTAACTCATTTTATAATCCAAAATCCTCAAATTAGATTGTTATCCTTTGGATTTATAATCCAAATACTCCTCTCCACCTCAAAAGGACTGTGGGTTGTATGGTGTGTTTTGAACAGGTTTCCTGGGCATTCTGTGGCCCTGGTATTAAGGGAACATGGTCTCCATGTTTGGTGGTTGGAGTAGAAATGCAGCAGCCCTTCTTCTCAGCTTGCCTTGAGAAGATATTGCAGTAGACAGTTCAGAAATGGAGTGACTGAGAAAGATGCAACATTTCCAATAACTGACCAATGAGACAAGCCCAAGGTCAAAGAGAAGCTGCCAACTCTTTCTGATGGGTTGCTCCATCAAGTGTGGATTCATCCTTGGGACTGAAGTTTAAAGGACATTATTACCCATTGAAGGCTCTAGGGTGGAGGTGCCCACGTTCCTGAGGCTTCTGAGATGCCGGATGGAAGCATTTGAACAGCTTGCAATGCTCTCATCATGGCACTGGGGTGGACCATGTGGAGATGGAGATTACACCTTCAAGGCTGGTAGGGGTCAGCAAGGATGTGGAAGTGACCGGGAGGTAAGTCAGTACCAAAGGCTGAGGAAAGATGTTCTTCTGAAGAACGCCATCAATTTGGCTTCGTGCAACCAGTTTACCCAGAGCTTTAGGGAGACTTCCCTTGAAGAGATGGGGACCATAAACCACAACACATGCCGATGTTTTTTGCAACTGACACACACTGCTGACACCCCTGAGAAACACACACCGGTCCTGCCACCCGCACATCCTCTCCCAGGGCCCCAGCTCCTGCGTCTGAGCAGCACAGAGACAATGTCCTCCCCTAACTGGGTTATAGGAGATTGGATTAGCAATTTGTGAGTTAGTAAAAGTCTAAGAATGGAAGATAAAACAAAGTGTGACAGGCTAAGCAGCCCTTGTCACCTGGGATTGATCACAGTGCTAATAGCCAGCGACAGCCGCACATTAATAACACAATAACCCAGCTTTGGATATTGGCACTATCACAACCCTTTAACCTGGTAATAACTCATTGGGAAAACGCTAACAGTGTCATAGCCAACATGTCTCTGCTGCTTACATCCCCCTCTACCTGCCGGCCCAGCAGAGGCCAGTGGCAGCAGGACCACTGAGGGGTCATCAGCCCTGCCACACGTGCAGGTGGCAGGTCCCTCTGCAGCCCCACAGTGTCCCATGCCTGGCTGGGGACACAGCATCGGGGTGCTCTTGGTGTCACACAGAGCGGGGCAGGCAGGGACGGGAGATGATGTGAACCTATAGTGGTGATATACAGCAGGGGATGGGGAAGAGCTGGGCTGTGGGGTGCTGGTGGAGCCAGAAGGGTGGGACTGAGCTGGAGCTCAGCAGGGGCATCTGAGAGAACTTGACAAGTAACTTCCGTGTTTTTCTTTTTTTTTTCTTCCAGATATTCTGGGTTTTATTGACATGTTCCATTCCCAATATGCCTAGGAAGCCTTCTGTTGCTACTTCTAGCCGTGATGGGAAAAGAGACACTGGGGAAGTTATGAAAAAAAAAAACAAAAAAAAACAAAAAAAAAAACCGCAGCTCTTTAGGAAATTAAATTAGAGTTCAAGCTTTTTGAAAAAAGCAGATAAAACTTTTTTTTGGGGGGAGGGAGGAGAACGCAAACCCTGCCTTAAGGCAGAGAGCATCGTGTTGTTTACAAAGGTTTTTCTGAACACTGCTCAGTGTCAGGGAGCACGGAGCAGGGGGGAGAGAGGGGGGGAAATATCACTGCTGTTTCTCCACCCCTGAGCACGAGCAGCAGGAGGCATTTCCCTGCCTCGGCTGGAGCCCAGGCTCCACTTTGGCACCCACCCAGCAGCTGCATCTCTTGGCTGCGCTGGTCGGAATAACGCTGAGAGCAACCGATTTAAGGGATTCAAAGGTCAGCAAATCCTAAGTGCCAGCTGCAGGAGAGCTGCGGCACCAGCAAGACATCTGCAGAGGAGCCCTTCCCCTCCCAGCGGGGACAAGCTTCTTGTCACCACAGGTGCCTCAAACCCAAGAACTCCCTGGGCCCAGTGGGGCATTCATCTAGGGCTGGGTCTACCAACATCTCTGCAGTAGCGAGAGCCCCAGCACAGGTGGAGTCAGACCCATGAAGTCCTGTTGCTGCACCAGTTTGGCCAGATCAGTGATATGGGTTTGCTTATGTATGATTACACCCACAGGCAGTGTAGTGCATCCTCTGTATCACCCTTTCCAGCAGACAAACTGTCCTCACTTTTGGCTCAGACAATCCTGGGAGTATCTGTGGGTGCCCATGCAGTACAGAGAAGCTGTGGCTGCCCCATCCCTGGAGGGGTTCAAGGCCAGGTTGGAGGGGGCTTGGAGCAACCTGGTCTGCTGGGAGGTGTCCCTGCCCAGGGTAAAGGGTTGGAACGTGATGATCTTTAAGGTCCCTTCAAACCCAAACCATTCTGTGATTCTCTGACACAGAGGAGGAGATGCCTGTGAAGGAGTGGAGTCCCATGCCATAGCACAAGGATCTGTGTCCCCCTTGTTTCCAGGGGGTCCTTCTGTGCTCCCTGCAGCCCATCATCCCAGCAAGACAGATTAACCCCCTCATTCTGTGTCAAGCAATGCAACTTAAGGGCAGAGAAAACCCCAGCTATTATGAAACGTATTTGTTATCTGCAAGGCATGCTCTGCTCCAACTCCCTGTCAATGGCTGGGGTTCCTGCTCAAAACCCTCCTTTGGAGTCGTGGCCACTTGTTGCCCAGAGCATCAAGTCACTACCAGCCAGCAAGAGGGTGGTGGGAGGCAGGGCAAAATTGGGGGGGACTGCGTGGGGATACAGTGACATGATTGTGCCCCATGGAAGTGCAGACCCCTCCTAACCACGGCTCCCTTCAGCAGGCCAGGAAAGAGGTGACTTTCCCTCATTTCCAATGGACTTATGCCCACTTATCATCTCTTTGGTGCAGAAGGAAGGTAGACCTAAAAAAAAAAAAAAAAATAAAAAAAAAAAGTGGAAATACAATCTAGCTTTGAAGGATCCCCTGACTAATTAGTTTTGGAGGCCAAGCTGGATGAGACCAGTCAGCTTTGCCTGCAATTACTCTGAGAAGAAAGGATCCCCTTTGAGACTTGCTGCCCAACAGGGACATATTCCCCCACTGCCCAGCTAAGGGATGGAGGACTGGAGAAATGGTCAGGGCAGATGACATGCCAATGCTCCCGTGCTGTCCAGCTGCTTTTTTTTCTCCAAAAGCGCCCCATTAAGGGGGTTTGCTGCAGTGAAGCTCTGGTGCATGCAAGGGACATGCATCAACAGTGAAAAAGGGAGGGCTCAGCTTGTTTGGCTTAATTAGAATAATGAAGCTGTGAGCCTAATAGGAGGAGGTTGGGAGTGCTGAGGCTGTAATTGGCAGAGATTGGGAAGCGTGAGGCTGTCGGCTGGCAGCCATATGGAAGCAGCAAAGTGAGGGTAGTGAGTGACAGCCCGAACCTGTGGCGCTCTCATTAATTCCAACAGCAGAGCTGTGATTGATGTGTCAGCTCCCTGCTGCTCTGCGATTTGGGCGGCTGATTCCACCTCACTTCTGCTGCTGCTACTGCTGCAGCCCGGGCTGGGGAAGGGAAACACAAAGAGGGGAGGAGAGGATGAAAGCGCACAGATGAGGGAAAGAGTAAGAGGAGGAGGAAAAGGAGAAAGGTTGTGGTGTGAGATGGAAGGATGGATGGGTGAAAGGATGGGTGGAAGGATAGGTGGATGGATGGATAGATAAGTGGATGGATGGATGGATAAATGGATAGGTGGATGGAAGGATGGATGAATGGATGGGTGGGTAGGTGAGTGCGTGGATGAATCGATGGGTATTATAATCTAGGCATTGGTATCTGCAAAGTCTGGTCAGCTCCAAAGACAGTCTTTGATTCAGGCTTTCAATCCAGTCTCAGATTTTCAACCCGGGAGTCACTCTGCATTGGAGTCAGAAGTGTTTCGTAGCCTTCAAGACCCATAGGGCTCTGCTTCTGCTTGTGCTTTTGGCAGGCTGCAGGCAAATTGAGAGGGCTAGGCATCCCTCCTTGACCCCTTTACCTGCACAGTGGGATGTTCTGCTCCATCTTCCTGCTGAGAGGCAGCTTCCACCAACGCCTGACACACGGACACCCTGTGGGCATGGGGCAGCAGCATGCCAGTGCTCTGACTTCACCAGCATATCCAGTCCCAGGATGAGACTGCAAAGCTGGTGTGTCCAGGGTGTTGGTATCTACAGACCTGCAAAGAGTTCACTGGGTAAAGTCCAAAATTTGAGGCAGGAGAGACTTTCCCCTTTTTCCCACCGTAAAGAAAATAAGAACAGCCCTTACGAAACTCACTCTGTGAAGCGATGTGCTGCTTCAGCCCCCTTTCTATTATTACCCTAAATCTGTGACAAAACTGGCAGAGTTACAGTATTGCCAACCCTCAGTGTGTAACCAGCTAACCAGATTTAGCTGCTTAATCTTTCTGCAGTGCTTCCAATGCATCCCCTCGGCTCCAATCATATCTGAAGGGACCAGCCTGCACAGGATGTTCGCTGGAGGCTTTGCACTGGCAGCAGACCCCTCATCAAGCCATGGCTAAGGGGCAGAATCTGACTGTCCATCCCATGTGCCTCAAGACATCCAGCTAAGTGAGCAGGGAAGAGGGGAGACCGTGCCTGTCCCTGGGGAGGGAGAAGGTCTACTCAGGGAAAGACATTTGCAGGATACAGCCTTTGGTAGGACACTGTGAAAACAGGGAACATAGAATCACAGAAGGGTTTAGATTAGAAGGGACCTTAAAGATTATTGAGTTCCAGCCCCCTGCCCTGGGCAGAGACACCTCCCAACAGAACAGGTTGCTCCAAGCCCCATCCAGCCTGGCCTTGAACCCCTCCAGGGATGGGGCAGCCACGGCTTCTTGGGGCAACCTGTTCCAGTGCCTCACCACCCTCACAGCAAAGAATTTCTTCCCCAGATCTCAGCTCAGTCTCCTCTCTCCCAATGTGAAACCCTTCCCCGTCACCCTATGGCTCCCCTCCCTCAACAAGAGTCCATCCCCAGCTTTCCTGGACCTTCTTTAGGGACTGGAAGGGGCTCAAAGGTCTCCCCAGAGCCTTTTTTTCTTCAAGCTGAACCCCCCAACTTGCTCAGCCTGTCCTCACAGCAAAGAGGCTCCAGCCCTCACAGCATCTTTGTGACTTTCTTGTGCATTGCTGGAAAGAGTTTGGGTCAGACCAGAGTCACATTTCTGGTCTGTGAACACCAGGCACAAGAGAGGAACTGGGCAACATTAGCTGGAACAGCCACCCGTCTATGGGATGAGGATGGTTGTATGCAAAACCTATTTAATTTCTATTCTGTGTTTCCCAGTCATTTTGAATCTTTTCCATTGAAGCAGCTAGTTATTGCAGATCTCCAAAACACAGGCTTAGTAATTTAAATGTCCTTTTTCTCCCTTTAAGGAAGGGAAAATGCTTGGGCAGATCCACCTCAGTGCAGTGACTAAATGGGTGTTTCGGCATAGTGTCCAAGCAACTTTCCCTCATGAAGCAAGTCATGGCTACAGGAGGTTGTGGGATAGAAGGACAAGGGAGTCCTGTCTGTATCACCATGATATGATGTCTCATCTAGCATTGCCTGCCTGCCTGAATCAAGGCTTCTCATCCCTCCTCCCCGAGGAAAGCAGCTACCCATGAAGGGGAACGGGGGATAAACTGCCAAGTTGATAACTCATTTGGGTAAGGCTATCAAGGCTCATTTGCTTTGCCTTGTTGCCTTTGTGAAGGAGCATGTGAAATGAAGCACTAGCAGGTGGAGCACAAAACTTCTGCTTTACCCTCTCTATACGTTCCCGTAGTCCCAGCTGGGGGGAAACTGAGGTGATGCCTCACTTCGGGGCTGGCTCCTACACACTGCAAAGCTAATGGGGGACAAAAAATGGGTTGCCTTTTTATC
The DNA here is from genome assembly GCA_013400375.1 of Thinocorus orbignyianus. Classification (NCBI taxonomy): domain Eukaryota; kingdom Metazoa; phylum Chordata; class Aves; order Ciconiiformes; family Thinocoridae; genus Thinocorus; species Thinocorus orbignyianus. The sequence goes on from VXBW01004279.1 coordinate 227,639, forward strand.
TGGGCAACTCCATTGAAAAGCACACAGCCACTCCACTAATTTGGAGAAGCAAGAAAAGCAAGATGGAGAGGGAAAAATTGGTTTTGATTGCAGAGCTCCAGCTGTGGAGTTCCTCTAGCGGGAAAAGAAGTATCAGTTGGGGTAGCCAGAAGCTTTATATCCAGTACAGTCATTTTTCCTAGTAAGTATTCACTTTCACGATGAAGACCATTAGGTAAAGTATCTCAGAATAACTCTCATTTGCAGTCTACATGGTAAGGAGGTGGTTTCTCAGCAACTGGTACCTCCTACACAGTGACTGTGACTGTTCCTAGAGTAGGATGAGGCTTTTGCTTTTGCTCATGATGATGCTAAGATGTGCTTCATGCAGCCCCGTTCCGGTCTGGGTGTCTTCCTCAACGTCTCTGTCATAACTGGAGGTACAAAAGTCTGAGTGGCAGGGGCTACATTTGAACTGGAGGGTAGGTCTTCTGTCAGCTCCCTCTGCACAGAAAAGATGCCAGGCTGACCCTGCAGCCATGGGGGAGCTGCAAACCCACTGCGAGGCAGTAAGCTTCTCTCAAGCAAGCTGTTCTGCAGCCAGTTTGTTCTTCAATAAAGTGGGTTTCCTAACAGACAGTTACCACTTCCCCTCCAAGCTGGGTACATCAGAATGTCGCAAGCTGTTCCCACACCCGTTCTCACAACCATGTCCATGTGTTTGCCATCAGGGGCAGCATTGACCCCGCTACCTTTGGACCGATCATCAGTGCAAAAGATGCAGAATGACCAATCCTACCTCGGATGACTCCTGCACAGGCTGGCATCCGAGCTGGACCCTCAGCCCACAGCTTGCTCCACTCTGGCCTGTGAGGGGCCAGGCTGTCCTGCAGCCTTCACATCCAGGCTGCTTGCTCCCAGCTCATTTGGCCCAGGAAGCAGCACACAGGCTTGGCTGTTCCCAGAGCAGAATGGAGCATGCCTTCAGATCCCTGCTGGCAGCTCCAGGTCAGTGATGCCAGAGTGGCTGGTGTCCTCAAACCAAGCAAAAGCATGGCATGGATCCCAGGTCTGAGCAGTTTGAGCAGAAAGCAACATTGATCCTGGTTTGCTTTGCTTTGGTAGAGCAGTGAAGAAATTAATTAGAAGTATGTGCCAGCAACCGAACACAGCAACTCTGTCAGACTTTCCCCCACATTTCCCTTCTTGTATTTCAAGGGGCTGAAATGCAGAATTAAGCTGACTGAGACTCTGTGATGCTGTTTCCAAGACTCTGTCCCTACAGTTCTGCATACAGTCAGCCTGTCTTCTAGTTACTGTAGCTGAGCAGATGAGATGAGTGCTGATGTTTAGGTCTCTGGAGCTTCACAGGTCTTGCAGGGCTGGTAGACAACAGAAGGCAGCATTTGTTGAGTAGTCAAGAGAAGAGAAATAATGACATGATGGTCCATGATTTGTCCTCTGTGTCCGTCTTAGAGTTTCTAAAGCTCACAAGCGAGCAGCAGACTGATGTGGAACAGGGATATGCATGGCTTGCATTGGCCAAGGTGCAGCCAGCTCACCAACTGCAGCAGCCCTGACATGTCTGGGGTGCTCTGAGCTCCCTCTGTGGTGGGTCTGGTGCTTGAGAGGATGTAAGGACTCGGGCAAGGTCTAAAGAGCCCATCATTCATTGTGGACAAATTAAGGATAATGACGCAGAAAACTATGAAGATGGCTCCATCATCCCACGTGCTACCTCAGTGACAAGCCCCACGTTCCTGGTGTTGTCTCCCATATGGCTGCAGGCTCTGCATGTGTGAAGGGGGACAGATATCCTGGCCAGCCTGGGACTCCTCTGTTCGGTAACAAGGATGTGCAGCTGGAAGGCAGCAGGTCTTCAGAACCATTGCTACAGCTGCCAAATGCCAGCACTGAACAGAGCCAGGGATCTCGCTGAGACAGAGCTCTTCCTTCACCCTTTTCCATGAGTGCCTTGCAGTGGAATGGGGTGGAGAAGTAGCTCCTGTTCAACAGCTGCAATCTGTGACAAGGTAAATGAAACAGCTTCCTAAAGATTCTGCTGACTGGTGGGAGTCTCCAGATTAATTCCTTGCTCTGGTTCCCAAGCACCCAGGCAGGGGGAAGAGAGGCTGAGCATCAATACGCTTTCCCCAGCAATCCATACCCTGGCTCCGGCTCCAAAGCATCCCGTGCCAGGTTGTCACTGAGCTGCAAGCACTGCACAGCAACAGGCAGTGCACACAACCTGAAGGCACCCAAATGCGGGGGACAACCAGAGAAAAGAATACCTACTACAATTCAGCCTATGCAGATTTTGGATACCAGACACCAGAACATGTGTTAACATTGCTAAAGCATCCAGGTGTCCTATCCTGGTGCTGGTCCATGGTCCTAGAAAGCCGCAGATTCACAGGAGCTACCACTCAGCTGTAGCTTGGATCCATCAGTGGATGAAGAGTACACTCCAGCCACACTGACCAGGGACTTTCCCAGTGCCTCCAACAGCTTTAGCTGCCATCAAGGTTCTGCCATCTTTTATTTCCCTATTTTAAGTTACAGACACAAGTATTGGCCTGGTCTCTTTGGTTAGCATTTCACCTGGATCATTTTCAGCAGTATTAGTAAGAACCACCATGCGTCCTCTTGGCAGAGCTCCCTGGAAAGACTGCAGAGCAAAGCCCTACAGGTTGTGTGACTGGTGAAGGGCTCCAGACACGGAGGAGTTCCTTATTCCTCTTGGTTGACCCTTCTTCCATATATTAGCTGGATATTGTATTCTTCACAGGGATACCTTTCTCTGTTGAAATGTCTAGATGTTTCCAGATGATCATAGTGAGAGGGACCACTTTTCTTTTCCTACCTGAACAGGACTGGCCTGGTAGGGTCATTTCCCATGTGCTACACTGTGCTACTCTTTACCTCCACCATTTATTCACAGCATGATATAGTTCTTTCTGCTTTGAGGTCTTCCACACACAGATGCTCAGAGATAACAATGCCTTTGCTGTAACATAGCTGAGACACACTGGGAAAAGCTCTGAGGAGGGTCACCATAGGGTCCAGGACTGTCCAGGTCTTAGGTGAGAGCCGACAGGGTGGGCTATGACAAGAAATCTCCATCCTATTTGTAAACCCAAGCACAGTTATGGGCAGCCATCACCACCTCATTGGGCCTTTCCCAGCATTTCCTCCAGGCATGGCACCCCACAGTGCTGCCATTGTCTCTTCTGCAGGCAGAGGATTTAAAGCTTTCCTCTCCTCGCTCTGGGCTTTCATTAACCTCACCTCCCTGTGCTGAATAACTTTCTGCTCCATGCATCATGCTGCCTGCTAGAATGGCCCTGTTAGGTGTGAATTTGGGTATGGGGACACACACCTTTGCCAGGAGTCACTGGCCGACCACACTTGGGCTAAATGATTTTCGTAATGCAGAATTGGAACTGTTTTGACTGCAAACAAGCTGTGTGATGTGGATCTGCTTCTTAATCACATCAGACTCCTCAGGTTTCCAGTGTGGATACTCATAAGTTCAAAATTCATGTCTGAAACACACGCTGCTGCATCTTTGTGTAGAAAACATTCCTGTTGGCAAGCTCTGCAGGAGTGCTTATAAAGAACAAATATCAAAGTGTGACAACCACGGCTGATTACAAATAGCAGGAACATTTGCAGAGCACTGCTCAGCAGAGCTGGCCCCGTGCAAGAGGCTCTGTTTGCTGTCGAAGTGGAGCCCGGGCGCTCCTCAGGGACAGCCCCACGTTTGGCACCACTACCCACCAGCTACAGAGCCCCTCCGATTCACCAAAGCCAGGAAAAAACAACACAAAAGGTGTAAGCAGGGTGGAAGAAATGGGCAAGGGTGAAATAAATACTCAGAAATGAATTCTGAAAGCAGAAGCAATATTAGCATGAAAGCAGAAGAATTTGGTTCCTGCTGTAGTCTGCACAAAGGCAGAATGATGGACGTGCAGGAGTTATTCTTGTGCTGCGTTTTTAAAGCTGGATCAAGGAACAGGTTAAGCAACGTTTTCATGTCAGTGCTGCAGAACAAGCTGTCCTGCACCAAGGCTGCAAAACCCACTTCAAAATACCAGAACATGTTCCTACCACAAAAACAAAACACCTTGTTGTGATTTTTCCTGGACAGGTTTGCATGCTAAATTTTAATATCTTTGCAAAGTTTGTTGCCTTGAGTACTCTATTTGCATCCACGTTGGCATATCAGTGATGAATTTGGTTTTCCTTGCAGCAGATTACATGATGGTCTGTGGTTTTTGTGGGAATCATGAGGCAATCCAGAGAATTTCTTCCTGGATGTCACCGATAATGCGGTGATCAAGTAATAGCACCACAGCCTGCTAGCAGTTAGCGTTCTCAGACATTAAATAAATGTTCATGGACAATTTTCAGGGTACATATTGTACCATCTGTCAATGCAGCACTGCTAGGTTTTAATTATGGTTTGTACTCTGTCTTCAAGCACCTGGATTCATTTTTTCATAGTATCTATTATTCATGATGATCTGCTAAACAGCACCTTGCTTCTGCTTTCTCCTATTCCCTTGCAACAGCTGGACCAGCAGTATCAACGGGAAGGTGCCAGAGGTGTGCAATGAATGAGGACATTTCTTGCTCAGGCAGTTCCCGGTCTGGGGGGTCAATTCCATGACCATTTCCAGATTTATCTCTGGAATAATTCACCTTAGAGATTATTTACTTGGGTAAACAATTTGCAGAGAGAAAAATGGATCACAGCAGCTTCCTGAAGAAGCAGTTTCTCCCAGAAGAGAATTCAGTGCAGAAGAAGCTCTGATAATCCTACCTGTGGATAGGCAGCCCCTGCTAGTGATAAAGCAGCTTCCTTTCTGTTTTCCTACAACCTGGATATTTCAGACCAATTTGCTCTTGTCAACTCAGCCATGAGACAGCTTGTGGTGGAGGTTTGCAGCTCTGTTATTAAAATTACTGCCTGTGGGTTGTGAGCATCAAGGGATGGCTCTGGAATGATCAGTATGTTACAGTGAACAGTGTCTTCAAGCCACACTAAAGCTGTTGATGCAGCAAAGCGCTGCTTGGCCAAGTAGCTGTTAATGCCACTATGGAAAGCATGGCAGGGGCATGTGTCCTGGTTTGAGGTAAAACAGAACCAGTTTTCTGGTTTGCAACTTTACTTTCTTAGTTGGACCTCTTCTAACTAACTAACACTGTTCAGAAAACTCCTCACTCTCCCAGTGACGAGATCCGATTATCCCAAGGGATGGTGCAGAGAGGCCCTTGCTTATACTTATTGCTAGAACAACCAAGGGCAGGGAATTTAGTTATTTGCCCCATTGGAGGGTCAGAAGCAGAAAAGCATCAAGGGGTCACACCTGTGGGGAGGAGCAGATAGGACAGGACACCCAAAATTGACCAACTGGGGTATTCCATCCCATTTGCATCATGCTCAGTATAAAAGCTGAGGGATCAAAGCGTCAACTCTTTCTTCGATGGCCGATGTCAGAGGAGGACCCTGCCTGTTCACCTGCCTTTGACCCTGATCCAAGTGTTCTTGACTCCAGATCTGGAACCCAGCTCCTGTCGGTCATCGAGTTCAGTCTGGGACTTTTCCTGATGTATGCTGGTGACGTGATGATCACCCTGGGAGCTTGATATGGTTTTGTGTATACTGTATCTATTTCATTATTTTCTTCTTACTTTAATTTTAGTATTAATACTTCATTAAAGTAGTTTAGTTCATTCTAAACTCCTAAATCTCCTTATCTCTTCTTCTCCTTTCTTTTTGGGGGGAGGAAGGGCCATCTGTCAATTTGGTTGTGGTAAATTTGGCTGAAACCACAACAGATTGGTATAGGTTGGAGAGGACCTGCAGTTTGCACAGTGGGACCAGGCGGGATGCCATCACTTTCCAGTGACTTCTCCAACAGCAAAGCACAGCTCTGAATTTTAGTAGCCTGTGCCCACTGCCCTCCACGGCTCATAGAATGGAGGTGTGGCCTCACCATGTCCACGGAAAATTCAAATATATCTTCAGCCACAGGATAAAATAGACAAGCAGCCAATTTGCCCAAAAAGAAAGTGTCCATGAAACAATAAGGGCATAGACCCAAAAGAGGTGGGGAAAACCCAGGCTGCCAGATATACTTGCATCCATGATATGGCACTTTGAATGAGTAATCACTTGCCAATACATATGGTGTTTTTGTAGATGTGAAATGTCATGGAACATAATGTACTGATATGTTTAAAAATAAATTGCTGGGATAGCTTAAAAAATAAATGACTGAAGTGAAGGGACTTATGGTGCATTTTGCTGTGGATTAATTTTGTCATTTGATTTGGGTAAAGCTTGATTCAGGTGTCAAACTCAGTATTGACTTAATAAACTGGGGGTTTTTCACTTGCTCTCTGAGGAGTACTGGGGAACGAGGTCAGTATCTTAATTAATTTATGCAAATTGCTGTATTCTTCTACTCTGTATAAACATTAGTGATACCTGTCTTATCTCCTAATAGCTAATTGAAGAGCAACAAACACATAACCACACACAGGACTTTAAGAAAGTGACAAGCAGTGATGATGAAACTCTTACAATTAGCCCAGAACAGCTGCAAAGTCATCATAATTATTATATATCTGTGGGCACACACTTTTTGGAACATCGATCAAAATGCAAAATCCCAAACACGTATTCAGTTGCTCAGCATCAGGAAATGTTAATCTAAAGGCATTGGGACAGCATACAGCCATAGCCTGGGCTCCCACTGGAGACTGCACTTGGCGGATGGAGCAGAGACCCAGAAGCTGTTTGTGGGAGCCTCAAACACCAGGCGTGAGCACCTGGCTGACTATCATGCCGATCCCACACTTGGCAAATCCACCCCCACACCTCCTTACTCTTCCCCATGTTTGTCCCACCTCTTTTTACCACAACTGTATCATAGAATCATGGTTTGGGTTGGAAGGGACCTTAAAGATCATTTCATTACCATCCCCCTGTCATGGACAGGGACGCCTCCCACCAGACTGTATCCAAGACCCTTACCTTGAACCCCTCCAGGGATGGGGAAGCCACAGCTTCTCTGGGCAATCTGGGGACAGGGTCCTACCACCCTTTCACAGCAAATAAGTTCTTCCCCACATTTCATCTCAGTTTAAAAACATTCACTCTTGTCCTACAGCTCTCCTCCCTGGTCAAGAGTCCCTCTCCAGCTTTCCTAGAGCCACTTTAGGGACTGGAAGGGGCTCTAAAGTCTCCCTGGAATCTTC
>VXBW01004279.1:235003-284885 GCA_013400375.1 Thinocorus orbignyianus
GAGGGGCTGCAGCCCACCCAGCATCCCTGTGGTCTCTTCTGACCCCATTCCAACAGGTCCCTGTCCTTCTGATGTTGGTGGCCCCTCAGCTGAAGGCAGCACTGAGGAGGGGTCTCCCCGGAGCAGAGGGGCAGAATCCACCCCCCTCGCCCTGCTGGCCACACCGCTGGGGAGGAGTGTGAAGGGCTTTGTGGACTGCCAACTCATGCTGCTGGCGCACGTTGAGCTTCTTGTCCACCAGCACACCCAAGTCCTTCTCCTCAGGGTTGCTCTCCAGCCATTCTCTGCCCAACCTGGATTTGTGCTGGGGATGAACCTGCCCACATCTGGAGCTTACCATCCAAGTGCATCCTCTCAGTGTGATTTCTCCCTCCCTATAGCTGTGCTATACATTGAGAGAGTAATACAGAACAAGGAGCTGCGAGATGCTGTTTTCCTGCTGAAAGACAACACAGAACCAGTCAGCAAATGGCAAATGCTTATTTCCAGTAATTTTAGAGGATAATTTGAGACAATTTCCTTTGGATCTTTTGGTTCTGTTGGGTTTATTTTTTTTGTGTTTTGTTGGGTTTTTTTTTTTTGTTGGTTTTGGTTTTTTTAAATTACAGGCTTCGTTTTTCAAAAAACACCCCAATATTTGGGCACTCAATTTGAGGGTTCTGCAAGAAGTCATGCAGATTTTAAGACTGTGTTCTAGGTTGCTTGTTTGTTTGGTGGGTTTTTTTTTTAAATAAAACTTGTTTTGTGCAAAACTACTGCAGCATTATTTCGAAGAGATTTTCATGTTTTGTTCCGTTCCTTTTTTATTTTTTTAGAGAACTATTTGAAAATTTGGCCAGGTGAAAAGAAAAGAAAGTATAATCACAGAAGCCCTGTCTGGCATGAAAGTTACTTTTACTGGCAAAAATCAAACCCAGATATGATGACAGCAACATACCCTGGGCTGTGCAGAAGCGAAGCAGGCTCAGCCCAGCAGGAGCGCTGAAGGTAGGGACTGGAGGCTGGTCCATTACCACTTCTATGGCACAGCAGGTTTCCCACATCTGTGTTGCTTTTTGATGAGTGGCGTAAATAGCAGAGCCGCTCTTCCCTGCAAAAACGTCCTATGCTTTTGTGAGCCACTCCCTTGCCTCCCCCACCAAGCCCCCAAGGCTTTTCTCCAACCCATCACGTCCTTCTCATGCTTTTCCCTCCACCCCTGAAGTTCAGCCTGGCTGTATTTCTCACGAACCACCCTTCCTCCTTCCACATCACATGCCCAGGCCGCTCCAGTCAGCCACAGGTGCCCCAGGCTGCAGAGAGATGGTGGCATGAGGGTGAAGAGTAGTCAACATGGGTCACTGATGAAGCTTAGGAGGTCTTCTTATCACCGTTTGATCCCAGCCTGTGATGGAGACTCATAAGCGACCCAAATGTCAGTGACCCTGCTGTAAGCTGGGGGTCTGGACTTTCCTGATGGCCAGCAGTGGTCCAGGGCTGTCACAAGTTGGTCTAGAGCTGTTGGAGAGGTCCTGGTCTCCAGCTGCAGCTTCAGGAGGTATGGTCTCTTGTTTCTCTGTCTGTAAGCAAACATCATAGATACAGGGGCCTTTTTTTTATCAGGCTCTGGGCAATTCCATTTGGGTAATACCAGCCTGCAATGTCAGGGGACAACCCACCTGAAAGCAGAGGTGGGTTGGGCTGGACTTGAAAGCCATTAGCCCACCCAGATGCTCAGGTCTGGATGGCACAGGACAGGCTGCTTAGAATCAGGGAATGGGTTGGGTTGGAAGGGACCTTAAAGATCATCAAGTTCCAACCCCCCTGCCATAGGCAGAGACACCTCTCACTAGACCAGGTTCTTCAAAGCTCCATCCAACACAGCCTTTAGCACTCCCACAGCTTCTCTGGGCAATGTGGGCCAGTGTTTCACCACCCTCACAGCAAAGAATTTCTTCCTGAGACCTCATCTCAATCTCCCCTCTTTCAGTTTAAAAACATTCCCCTTCATCCTATGGCTCCCTCCTTGATCAGTTATCCCTTCCCATCTCTTCTCTAGCCCCTTTAGGAACTGGAAGGGGCTCTAAGATCTCCCCAGAGCCTTCTTCCCTCTAGGCTGAACGACCCCATCTCCTTCAGGCTGTCGTTGTAGCAGAGGGGCTCCCAACCCTCTGATCATCTTCATGGTCCTCTGCTGGAGCAGCTCTAACAGGTCCATGCCCCTCCCATGCTGAGGACTCCAGGCTTAGTCCTGAGAAGCATCCCAGCCCCTGCTGCTGGCTGCCTGAGCACTTCTCCTCTGCTCCAGGGCAAAGTCAAACTTGTTTTCTTAAGATAACCCCCGCCGAGCCCCTGGTGGGTACCTCTCTCCTGGAGCTGCTTGGAGGGGCTGAGCACACATGGGTACCTCTATCACAGAGGCAAATTTGGTGCTCAAGCAAAGTGCGAGACTGTGGGAAGCGTCTGGACCGGTTGAGGCTCCACCGCGCCTGGCAGCGGATCGCTGGGTGCCAGCCTGGCAGCCAGCTGCCACCCTCCTTATGGCTCTGCCTACATGCATCCCCTCTGCAGCGATTCCTAAATGTGCAATATCAACATTGCAGGAGCACAGGATTTTTGCATGTAATTATCCTAAGGTTTATTTGAATAAAAAGATGGTGAAGGGGGAGGAAGAGTCCGCCTAAATCTTGCAGATCATGCAAAGTCTAGCAGCTCTGCTAGCAGAGCTTGGCGGTGCCGATAGACAGTTAAGAGCACAGACACACAGCCATATCTGTATTTGCTTTGAAGCGTGCTGCTAAAACATGTTGCCACTGAGATTCCTAAGCCCCACATTTTAAAATATTCATTGCCACAGCCCAGATTCTCTCCCGAGGAGCAGAAATCCAGGCAGAGACGAGAATCTATCTGGCATCCCCTTGTGGCTTTGCTTCTCCCTGCTGCAAACAGAGAAGGAGTCATAAAACCAAAGGACACCCCATGTCTTTGTGGATTGTAGCCAGACCTCATGGCAGAGAAGAGAGTGTCCTCCAGTAGTTCTCTCATCAACATCTGTAAAATCTGGGATGAAGAATACTGAGGAATTCCATAATAAGGAATCCCTAAGGAATATCCATACTCCTATTTAGAGCTGCAGAAAGGAGCAGTGCGAGTAGACTACGTTAGTGGCACCCTCAGAGCCACCTGGGCACCTTTAGAAACCTCTGTTAAGTCTCTTACAGCCTCTGAGCCAGATGTGCTGTGTCCAGGAGCAGGATGGACGTAGAGGCACGACTCTCCAGTGTGGACAATCAGCCCCTCTCTTCCTGCAGTCCAGTGGCTCGCTCCAATCCCCTGCACCCTCTGCTTGCCTTTCGGGGTCTCCTCCCTGCCTCCGCTTGCTGCTGCTACCCAGAGATGTCATGAGAGGCTTTACGTGAGAAAAATACATGCACTCTGTGACCTGTTAGTCAAGTTTTATTGTCCCTGAAACTTCCCTAGGGTCTTGGTCACAAAGACCACATTTTGGAAGGACTCAATGCATAGAGCATGGCCCCCAGGTGACCACAGCTGCTTCAACATGACCTTGCTTGGGGACAGGGGCCCTGTTTCAAAGAGGCCAGGCACTTTGCTGTGTGTATGGGGACCAATTCAGCGGTGGCCCCACAAAAAAAAGATGAGAATTGGAGGTGCCCAAGGCGTTCTCAAAACACATCTACAAATTGTGAAGCACAGATGTTCTTCCTGCACACAGTTGTCCCAGCAAGCTGCAGACCAAACCATAATTTTTGTGGGTCAAATTTCGTTAAGGAAGGCCGGGTGCTTCTGAGGCATTTAACATTTGTCTCCGGTTATTGTCCTGGTGATTTACATAATGGATTAGTACAGATTAGCCTGGCGTTCGGAGAGTCACTGGGTTGCTTTGCATGCACCATAGACAAAGGATTCAGGCTGTAAATGGGATGATCTAATAACAAGCATAATTGCTGTTTTATAGACTATAAGTACTGCCATGTCAGTAGCTCGTCTAACTCTGCAGCGAGGCCATTGTACAACTATAAATGCCCTAGTCACCGAACAGCTCTTCAGAGGCTCCTCAGTGTAGCAGCTACAGCAATTGCCCTCGCAAGCGGGGGAGCTGAACACCTCTGTTATGAACCACCTACAGCAAATTAATTGATCCAGTCCTTGAAAGCTGCTAGGCTGAGCATCAGAAGACACAGGTCTCTCTTTCTGCTTTCCCAAGCCCCAGAGTGATATTTGGAGGGAAACTGAGGCAGGAGCACCAGAGGGCCCTTTAGAAACAGAATGCAGGGTATGGGATGGGTTTTATTTATCATAATCCATCCAGTCCCAGTGCTTTTCTCTCTAATTCACCAGGGCTAAATTCAGGCTAATTCAACAATTAATTTCTCCCAAGTGTCTGGCACTACTCAGGAGCAAACCAGCCCCACACTTTTTAGAAAAGGAGAGGCTGGCAATTGCAGCAGCATTTTTGAATCATTCATAATTTTGCACAGGGACAACTTCTGTAGGTGTCTTGTTTCTTCTACATTTGTAATGTTTTAGGACTAAAAATAACAAGGAATTGCTGTTCAGAATGTAAGTGAGGAATTAGAGCTGTGAAGAAACTTGAGAGCAAAACCGTAGTGGAGGACATCAGAGCTTTCCCACAGCCACAACTACAAACCCAATTAATCCTGAGTTAGGCAGAACGAAAACATGCAGCTGGAGAGATTCGCAGCAAACACTCTGAAACAGCTTTAACTTTCCTTCCAAACATATGCAGATAGTGATGAGAATTTTTTTTATTTTTAAATTGCTTTGAGCTCATTTGCAACCACAAACACGAAACACTGTAACCCTACCCCCATGGGCACTGTCTGCCAGCCCTGAGGACCTGCATTGCCTACCTGCAGCTTGGCCTGCGGATGTCTGGGGAGAAATGTCACACTCTGGGGCATCGGAGCTGCGCTCCTTCTGCTCTCCTTGAGGAAACTGCTCCCATCACCTGGACCACCACAATACTGAGGTGGTTTTCAACAGCTGTTGTGGTTTGTGGAACACCTTCTACAGATGGGTTTCAGGCTCCTAGCTGGAGCTACCTGGGCTCATTCAGTGGTGTCAGCTGTGAAGCCAGCCTTGGGGAGCCAAGGCTGCCTGGAGAGCTGGAAGTGGGGCAGACACTTGGGGTGGTGTGGGGAACATGGCATGGAGCTGACGACCCTGCCCTGAGGATGCTTCTAAATATCTGCTGGCAGGGCAGAAGGCAGCCGGCAGCACCACAGAGCCACAGATACAGTATCTGCAGGGGAGCATCAGCATGTTCCTGTACAACCCTGCTCAGGGTCCTGAGATGATACGAGATGGTTCGGGGAGGCAAACCCATCACTGACCCACCACTGGTCTCCCTAAGCCCTCACGAGGAGGGGCTGGCTTGAAGCCAGATGCAGCCCATAGCGCTCTTCAAAGTTCATTCTACTTGTAGCTCTGTGCTGTATGTTGACCAGTTGATCCATCCAGCTGGTAAAGCCGTTGACCTAAAGCAAAGGCCACCTTCTTCATCCCCTTGCTTTTGGGATGATCTCAGCTTTCTTTGCAGCAGGTCACTGCCTCTGTTCTTCCCAAGTGCACTGCCATGCCCATTTCCTCTGACTTTTCCTCCATAGTAGGCGTCTGCTTAAACTCACTGCCTGATGATTTCCATGCTGAGCTCTCCTCTGAGCCGAGGGGATGAGAAGAATTCGCGTCCTGGAAGTTTCAGCCTCTTATTTCTGAATTAATTTTGCAAGCTCCTCCTTGGACTGAGCTCTCTGTGGGCTCAGGCATAACAGGGCCAGTGAGAGGGGAAAGTCATGTTGCTGGTTAAATCTCCAAAGCAAAAATAATCCATTTTAATGAAGGTTCACAATCTGCAATGAATGTGAAACAATGTTGTCAGCTAAGCTGTTGCATTATTCACTTTTATTTGTACAAGGTCCTTCCATTAATATTTGACTACAAGAGAATGCAATTAAAAATTTTCTACTTGAATAAACCTCTCACCACTGTGTTAGTTAAAGGATAAAAACCTTTTACGTTGCTGTAGAAGAGAATTTAGCACACTGGCTCTGTGCACATGGGGCACACACAAACTCATTAAGCTCCCTGCACCCCGGATTTTCTTTTCTCTTCCCACTTCTTCACAGTGTCTTCCCTTCTCCCCANGGGGTGTGTGGTGGTGGGGGGGGCGGGTTGTGCAGGCAGGCGGGAAGCACCCACAGTCCACTATTCCCAGTAATTTCACAAAAATAATAGGCAGAGACCTACTTTGCCAGAAAGAAGCAGGGCTTTGCATTTGTGTGCATGGGTGCTTGCTGGCAGGGAGAGATGATTTATTATTTAAATTTTTGCACGCATGGATAGGCACTGAATTAGTTGTAATCTCCCAGGGTGGGAGGAAAAAAAACCTGGGATCCTGGAAGACACTTCAGGGAAGACACGAGGCCAGCTTGCAGACTGGTCAGAAAAGGGAAAGCATTAGGAATGAGGAAAAGAAGGATGACATGCAAAGCATGGGGTTACATATATCAGCATTATGGACTATTTCCCTTTCAAGAGCATCCAAGAACAAAGGGCACTTGGTGAAAATAAAGAAACAGAGTTTAGGTGGGCACAGAAGTGAATACAGTTTGTTGTAAAGCATGATATGACAAGATACCGATGAAGAAACAGGTCCATGTGTGTACAGATTGGTTGCAGAGAAGAGCACAAACCATGTGTCTTGAGAAGAGCTGAACCAGGAGGACTGAAATGTTGGCTCTTTTGAAAACACTTCCTTGCCTCCCAGGCAGAAGACAAATATTTTGTCTTCTTCTAATTCTTCTGGGGCCTTTGGAAGAGACGGGGACGGACTCTTTATCAGGGAGTGGAATGGCAGGGCAAGGGGTAATGGTTTTAAACTGAAAGAGGGGAGAATTAGATGAGATAGCAGGAAAAAAATTCTTTCCTGTGAGGGTGGTGAGACCCTGTCCCAGGCTGCCCAGAGAAACTGTGGCTGCCCCATCCCTGGAGGGGTTCAAGGCCATGTTGGAGGGGGCTTGGAGCAACCTGGTGTGGTGAGAAGTGTCCCTGCCCAGGGCAGGGGGTGGGACTGGATGGTCGTTAAGGTCCCTTCCAACCCAAACCATTCTATGATTCTATAATTCATCTCCTGGAGTCTCTGACACTACATGTCTGTGACTATAGCCATTGGGAGAACCAGCTGGTGGCAGAGGGAAGTTCATTTGTGGTTTAGAAGACTGAAAGCCAGAACTGGTTGGGATCAAAAGTATGTGTGCATAAGCAGAAGAGGACCCTCTGGCCTCAGAAAACTAAAGGCAGTAGAGGTTTGGAGCTAGGGCTTTTGGAGTAGAAAATCAAAGGAAAAGAGACCTTAGGGCAGGCATACAGTAAGGCCCACATGACCAATGCGTTGGGTCAGATGTAAAAGAGGCACTAGCACCAGGTGAATTACAGCACCTTGGTAAGTGGCTTTTAGGGGAAAAGGACCCCCAGGACAGTTTTCACCACCTCAGGGATATCCAGATAAGCAGAGGAGAAACAGATCCAGTTGTGGGTGACAGATGCTCTGGTTCAGCAGGTCCAGGTCCAGTATCCTTTAGGTTACCATTGTTACTTTGGAAGATCTGCTGGAGCACACAGTGAACAGCCAGTGGCTCTGAAGGGTGGTGTACAACCCCATCACATGGCGAAACCTCCATGGTCCCCGTGGGAAATTCACACACTAACTGTTAAACACCACCCAGAAACACGGTAACATTTGTAGATATACATCTACCTCCTTTCAGGACCAAGCAGGCACTTTACCACTGTGCAACAAAATCCATGCCATGGTGTAAGAAGTTACCAGCACTGTCCTCCTGTGAGGAAGAGACTCCCACTTCTGTGAAAAACACAGCTCCACAGCTCAGTCTCCTCCACTGAGCAACTAAGGTCTCCTGGGATTGGAACAGCCCATGTGCATGGATCCTGGGATGCAGGAACATCAAGTGACAACCAGTAGTAATGGCAATTGATAACTGAGGAGTGTTCTGCTCTTCCATCCTCTCCTGATCTTTTTCCTGGTCATCAGTGGGGAAGGTGGCAGTGATGTCCAGAGCTGACAGAGAAGCTACAGGTGCCGTCTGTGGGCTCTTCTGAGGTGCTTCGGCTGCACACCTGGCGATTGCACATCCCACAGCTGCTACTGTGAGTCAGGGAATTAGCTCATCTAATGCTAAGTAATCCGTCCATTGAATACTAAGCACCACCTAAAGCAGGTCCTCGGAGCCTCAGATTGCACAACCATATATAGAGGAATCTTTGGACCTTAAATGCTCTATGCTTCAACTCTTCACTGATAAAAGGAGGATTAAGAAGCTCATTCATCTCAGAGAGTGTTGTGAAAAATCAGTCCATTAGTTTGCGTCCCATTAATGTTATCTAGGCCAAGGAGATGAATAATTCTGTCCCCAGAAGAAGATTTGTATAGTGAGCAGCATATAAGACAAGAGACCATACCAAACAATAAAGCTAAAGCGAGATCTTGAGAAATGGCTCGTTAAGTGTATGCCATTCATCCCCGCACCCAGCAGAGGGTCAGGCTGTGTCTCACACGAGCACTGCGTGTTTATAAGCAGAGGCTGCAGCAGGGTTTGAGGCACAGAGGGGCTGCCTGAAGGCTTTGCAAAACACCCTTAGTGGGTTGTGCCCCACCTTGATGGTGATCAATTCCCAGCCTATGCATTGTTCTATTTATTTTTTTTAATGCCATGTTTTACTGTGTAATCACTTCAAGACTCCTAATTCTTGTTAAGCGACAGCCATTCACCAGGGAGCATGGGAAGAAACAGGTGGGGACTAGCCATCCCCCTCGCAGGAAATCAGATGTTCCTGGAGCAGCTGAGGCAGCCTAGAGCCCTTGTGGGGCCAAGATATTTGCTTCCAGTGATGGCTCAAAGATTTCACTGGATCACCCACCTTTGTTCTCCAAAGGGTTAGTATTAACTCCTTTTGACCAAGGCTCTGCCTGGAGCTCACAAAGAATGCATGAGCTTGGAGTAAGTCCCTCCTCCAACACACAAATCTCTGCTTGAGTAAAGGTGGATGCTGCCAGTCGACTGTGAGAGGTTCTGTCTTTAGCCTCTGTGGACCCAGATGTGTCTATCTCATTCAGGCAGCTCACCACTGGACTAGTACTCTAGCCATCATGAGCAGCTGGGTCTGGATCCATTTGCTCCTTGAGGTCCTTGAGAAGAGGACCTTTGGAGCACTCAGGCAGGTAACAGGAGCATCTGCTGCATGGCTAGGCCTTGCTTTCCAACACAAAGGCAGAGCAAGAGAGGGATTTGAAAAAGGACAAGTTTGTTCAGTGAAAGGAACAGGTTTTCTGATGCTTCTCCTGGCTCCTTGGTGGCTTTGTATGGCTCCTTGTACGCTCCCATCAGTAAAACGAAACACCAACAAAATCTACAGCTTCAAGACTTGCTTTTAGAGGTGAAATGATTAGGTTTCCTCTTCTCTGTCCTGCATTAGCCTGTACTCAGGAAGGATTTGAGTTAATATATCCCATTCTCTTTCCTTTTCCCTCTGAGCTCTGCAAAGAAGTGGGGTAAATGTAGGTTTCAACATCTAGGCTCATATATTGAGCCACAGCCAGATTTCAAATGCCCTGAGAGTGTGTAAAACCTGCGGGCCTCCAGGTGTGGCTACCAGAGCTTTTCTTCAAGCAGTGGTAGTCAAAGCACAGTCTCTGGGTGCCCAGAAAGTAGAAGACAATGTAGGAAGGTGTTTCCACCCAAGCTGTTCAAGCGATATGCCCAGGTATGCTTTGGGTTTGGCTAATGAGCAACCAACACACCACCCACAGCTGAGTCTGTTAGCTTTAAATGTGCACCCATTGCTGCACCAGGCAGCTTTTGTATACAATAGATGAAACCTCTTCACTCTCTACAACTACTTGAAAGGACGTTGGAGAGAGGTTGGTGCTGGTCTCTTCTCACAGGGAATTAGTGATAGAAGGAGAGGGAATGGCTTCAAGCTGCAACAGGGGAGGTTTAGGCTGAACATTAGGAAAGAATTTTTCCCAGAAAGAGTGGTCAGACCCTGGAATAGGCTGCACAGGGGGGTGGTTGTGTCCCCATCCCTGGATGTGTTTAAGAGTCATTGAGATGTGGTGTTGGGGGATCTGGTGTAGGGGAGAACTTTGTAGAGTGGGGCTGATGGTTGGACTCTATGATCCCAAGGGTCTTTTCCAACCTGAGTGATTCTAGGATTCTATGAAACCTGAAATGTCTGTTTCTGACAGAGTCCAAAGTATTCACGGACAAGACTTCTGAGGCTATAAAGAAATATTTTCATTTCATTCAAAATACCTCCACTAGCTTGCCCTTCTAGTGGAGACTACTGTGGAAAAATCTCATTGTCAGAGAGGCAGCCTGAAAAAATTAAAAGCAAATGGAAAAGGCAGTGGCTGAACAGGAGCCGGCAACTAATCTTATCTTCAGTAAGCCCCTCCTGTAACAGGTACAATGCTGCCTGGGAAGGACTAAAGGTGTTAAAATATGATGTTTATTGAATGATCAAGGAGTACTGCACTGCCTGTTCAGGAAGATTTATTCTCCATCTGTGCTTGTTTTTATTCCACTGGCATGTCTAATAAATATCAACTCCTTTAAACAAAAGTGTCTCCATTTGCAAACGTGTTAGCAAACCTTTGGCAGTTCCCAACGTTTTTGCCTCAAGCCTCCCCGCCTGGAGGTCCACGTGCTTATCCCCAGGACTTGCCAGGATTTCTCAGACTAGGAGGGGCTGGAGGTCCCTCAGGTTCACTCTTCTGCTTGTTGACTGGTAAAAAATTCAGATTTTTCCTTATTTTTTTTTCCCCAGCGCATGCACTTCCAGATGCACACACAGGTGGTTACCCAATAATCCAGGGAATTTTAGAAAGCAATTACTAAATGAAAGATCCACATTACACAAGCATACCAAGGCTCAGAAACCCTTGCCGTGCAACTAGAGAAGAAGAAAAAAAATAAAATAAAATAAAAAAATTAAAATCACCACATCCTAGGGCCCTGCGAGGCAGTAGAGTAAAGTTTGGCAACTTCCAAATGCGTAGCCCGTTGTTACAAGCTGTTCTGTGCGGCTCCCCAGAGGGCTGGTCCATAAAGGATAACAACCTTTGCCTGCTGGGAGCTATTAGCTTAAATGGTAGCGGGCTGCTGCAGCATTTAAGCCTGATTATAATAGTGTCATTGGATTTTTAGGCGCTGGGATCCGTGCAGATGGATTTCACAAAAATTCTAAGAAACTACATCCAGGAAAGGGAGTTAAAGGGATGTCTCTTTGCACAGCAAGCACTGGCTGACTAGAATTGCAAATAGAGGATGGCCAGGGGAAAAAATAAAAAATAAAAAAAAAAATCCCAGGTAAGTTAAATGAGGTTCAATATTGTGATGGGGAAGTAGGCAAGGGAGGAACAGAAATATTTTCCAGGCTCTGGAATCTGCTGGAACACACGAATGTATTAATCATCAAAATGTCCACGTCTCTTCCTCTTTTGTTTTGCATTAAATTCATATTATTTTATTAAGACAACCTGTGCGTACCTGCATGGTCATTAGGTATGAGAGCACATTAAATAATTCGCTGTGTTACGCAAGGTATTGCACCAAATTTGGCAGGTACCTTAGCTGTAGATTAGTGCTTCTCCCTTCACATAATTTCCAGGGATTCAGAGGACAAGCTTCAAGCCAGGAAATCTCATCAGATGAGATAGCCAAACCTGAATTCCCACACCCTGAAAACAAGCTGGCAATTTATACCTGTGATAGGGGTTTCTTTGTTTCACCCAGCTCAGCACAGTCACCCAGAAAAGCATTGATCTGGTACAATTCATTTGTCTGCTTTTTGACTTGCAGATGATCGGGGCATTTACACCTTGCAACCAATGCACCTCCCAATCTCCTCCTTCAGAAGATAAAGGGCTAGGCTCTTGAAGCATCTTCTGCTCAAGGGTGTTTTGTATTTTTTTTATTGATTCTGTTTTCTCTTTGGCTTCACACTCTGAGTTATTTAGTGGATCCTTTTGGCAGTTTTCTCACCCACAAAGCTGCCGTAGCATCCACACTGCTCCCTGGTTTGCCAGCTGGCCATCCCCAAACTGCTGAGATGAGGCCGATGGAGCTGGGCTACCACCAACACGGCAGGTTATGCCACTGATGGCCACCCCACCAAATCCAAAAGCACCCAGCATGGTGCAGCTGGGAGGCAGTGAGCTCTCCAGCAGCTTCTTTGTTTACAGAGCCATTTATAAGCTCCCACTTAATTAAAATAATCACTAATAAGCCTGGCAGCTTAGCAGAAGCAGCCTGCGTTCTTCCTGCCATCGCAGAGGATGGTCTACTCCCAGTGCCTAAAGCCACCACCTTGGCTCAGCCGTGCTTTACCAGGGATGCTGGAATGAAGGGGAGGACAAGCAGGAGAGAGGACTTCAGATTGCCTGATACCATCCTGACACAACTGAGCACACCATTCTCATTTTCAGAGCCGAGTTTCAGCATACACAAACACACACCCAGGCCTGCAAAGAACCAGCTGGAGTGAGTGCAGGGGGGCATGGTGTCCACTATCCGTGACCCTCTCAACTGGGAAGCCCCTGGAATTTCACCCCAGGCAGCAAATTCTGGACTTCACAGCCCAGGTCACTGGTCACCTGCACAGCCTCAATAAGGTTTAACCCTTCGCTACCTCTCCAAACCACCACACGGAAAAACGGTGTCTCGTTGCCCCATAATCTTGTTTTAACTTTTCACAAAATCTTTCCCTTCGTGTTAAGGCTTAAGGAGGGGGAAAAAAAAAAAAGAAAAAAAAAAGAAAAAAAAAGAAAAAAAAAGTGCACATTCCCTATTTAGAAACATTCTTGTGATGTTTATTGGAACAGGCTGAAAGAGCTGAGGTTTGAAAATTAGTATCTGGCAAGGAAACAGTGTCCTCAGGGGCCAGAGAACAAGCCGCGCTGGGAGGAGAGTGATGGGACCAGCCTTTAAAGGCTGGAAAATTGCAAACCAAGTGTGCTCAGCAGTATTTTGCTTTATGCAGTTCTTATATTCTTAAGATGAAAATTGCTCGGGACAAAAGCATCAGCCTGATACCTGGGACAGTATGCTCCTTGCTCTCCTTTTTCCTGAGAAAATATGTGGTTCTTTGAAAAGAAGAAATGTTCAGCAAGAAGCAAATGCCAACGTGACCATTTTTAATGCAAATTCTCCCAGATCTCTCCCTGTTCCTCTAATACTGCATAGGAAATCTGTGACAGTGCCTTGGCAGGGCTGTCAGTCTGCACCGCCTCTGCACCGCTGGGAGAGGAACAGGGGCCTGTGGTGGTTTTACAAGATGAGAAACCGCCTTGTTCATTTCCCAGCCTCTGATCCTTCGACGCGGTAGCAAGAGCCTCTTCCACCCCTCTCTGGGACTTGCTGTGCTTTTGCTTGCAGGTTTTAATGCGTGGTCCAAGCCGATGCCGGTGGTGGATGCTCCCATGTGCAGGATGGGTGACGACAGTGTCCCTTACAGGGTAGTGGAAGGCGCAGAGGCTTGTCCCAGCCTGCACAGAGTTAAACCCCGCTCCGCTATTCCTGAGGGGCTCATTCTTCAGCTGCTGCTCCAACAGCTCCAGGGGTGGGGGATCATCCGCGGCTGTGACTTTCCCAGCAGTTCTTCCCACACTGGTCCTCCGCCGGGATTCAGCAGAGCCCCAAGCTTTGCCCCGTGGAGCATTGCACCGACCCACAACCCGGTCTGCTGCTGCTGCTCACCACCCCCGCGGACAGACAGATGGATGGATGGATGGGAGGACGGATGGGGAGGCTGGAGGTTCCCACAGTCAGGCCTGGGAGGAGGAGGAAGTGCAGCCCCCTCAGATGCAGCTCCTGGGAGCCATAAATCACAGTGGCTCCCTGCTGCCACTCTCTGCTGACACCAGCATGGGTGCATGCCCCAGCTGAGGACTCTGCACCAGCAGCCATACCCCTGAGCCAACCCTACAGCTCTCTCTAGGGGGTTGCTGTTTTAGATGCATGCAGAGCACATGCATGAGTGCCCACATCATAGAATCATGGACTGGTTTGGGTTGGAAGGGACATTAAAGACCATCCGGTCCCACCCCCTGCTCTAGGCAGGGACACCTCCCACTACACCAGGTTGCTCCAAGCCCCCTCCAACCTGGCCTTGAACCCCTCCAGGGATGGGGCAGCCACAGCTTCTCTGGACAACCTGGGCCAGGGTCTCACCACCCTCACAGCAAAGAATTTCTTCCCAATATCTCCTCTCAGTCTCCCCTTTTTCAGTTCAAAATCATTGCCCCTTGTCCTATGGCTCCCCTCCTTTACCAAGAGCCCCTCCCCAGCTTCCCTGGAGCCCAATGAAGGACTGAAAAGGGCTTGAAGGTCTCCATGGAGCTTTCTCTTCTCTAGGCTGAACACCCTCAACTCTCTCAACTTGTCCTCATAAGAGAGATTCTCCAGCCCCCTGAGCATCTTTGCAGCCCTATTCCTCTACAATGTGTCCTTTAGCACCCATCCTCCCCCAAACAGTCCCACTCACTTTATTACCATCTTGGCAACAGCACGGATCTGTCCCCAGTGTGCACACAAGTGTATATACCTATAGCAGCATCAGTGCCTCTAGCTGATTGCTCCTCTGGCAATCAAATAACATCCTAATTAACATTGCACTGTCCATCAACACACCCAGCCACAGACCTGACCTGCACATCACCCATCCCACTATGTGCACCACAGTGTGGTCTATTCATATAGAGGCTGGAGGGGCAGAAGAGCTCATGCAATAATATCTGGGTGCTCAGGCCAGTTTCTGCAAGACCTTCTGCAGTCTTGAACCCTTATGCTAACTGGAGGTGACTCCTCTGCTCCAGAAATGTCCATCCAGAGTACAGCTGCAGAGGGAATAGTGGGCGTAATGGTTCAGCAAGTGATGACTCATGGGTTCTGAGTGCTTTGGTAGTATTAAGTAATTAATACTCACTAATTAGCCCCATCTGGTCAGCATGTGACTGAGTGCTACAGTATGCGTGCAGGAAAGGTCATTTCCACCAGGTGCCCATTCACCTTGTCTTTTCTGTGGAGGCAATGTTCACAAAGCAGAAAAGTGGTGGGCTGACAAGAAAAGAGCCCGTGAACAGTGTCCATGGGTCAATCCAACCAGGAGAGAGTCCTTCCTGTGGGACGGGGTGACTGTGCTGCAGACAGGGAGTGCCCCAGCCAATTTTCCCACCTGAGATGCACAAGAGGCATGACAGAAGGTGGGAGGAGACCCCAGGAAACCACTCCCCGTGGCTGGGATGGCCAAACTGATGAGAAGGCGATGGGAACCTGCTGAAAGCCCGCAGCGGGTGGGAAGGTGCCGAGATATAATCCAACATGCTTGGTTATTTATTGCTGCTTATTGCAGCCCTCTTTTCTTCCTCCTTCTGCAAGACAGAAGTGATCACTGCGCCGCATGCTTCACTAGCCTTCCCTGGCAACATTCAGTTCACCACTGAGCTTTGCTGGGGGGCAGGATAAGATTGTGCAGATATGATAACTCCATTCGTCACCGCCGAGCCGGGGTGGGCAAACAGCGCTTTGTAAATTACTGGGGAAGTTTGGCAGCTCAGATCCCACCAAGCTCCCTGACAGGCAATACCAGCATGCCCTTAAGCCCCGGAACAGAGCAGTCGGAGGAGCCAGACCCACTGCCACCACTGCTGGTGTGCAACCTGCCACCACATGGTGCGCCAGCCTGGGTACATGTAGGATCTGATGGCCCCACTGATGGCTGACAGCACTCAGATTGGGGGTGCTGGTACCCCAGCCATCAGTGGTGATCTGAGGCTGGTTGCTGCCTGGGGAGTCCCATCTTCAGCTCCCCGCAGGCTTTGGGAGCTTTGCAGTGGGACCCTGCTGGGTCCCCGTGTCCCAGCGTGGACGTGTTACTCATGATCAAGGTGAGTATCAAAGGATTTTGGTGCATCCCCAGTGCACTCACACACACACAGGGTCTGGCACTGCTGGCCGACATGTCCCCTTCATGTTCTATCCTGCCACAAAGAAATTACTTCCACTAACCAAAATATAAAAGAAAACAATGGGTATTTTTAAAATAAAAGGCACTGAGAGGGATGGCAGCTCCAGCTGCATCCCACACTGCCCCCTCACTGCTCTTGACACCTGGAAAATGCAATCCTGCTGCCAACGTGTGGCTTGGATTCAGAAGCTGTATTAGCTCTAATTCCCTGTACAGATATCCTTTGCTGATCCAGGATCTATGGGCAAGGAAGCCTGAGCTAATACCACTAATTTCCGTAGCCATCCCACAGCCTTTGTTGCATTCCACATCGGAAACAGCTTCACAAGCCAGAGCTGTGGGGAAGTGCTCCCCATCTGCTGGGCTTACACGGTCCACAGAGAACTCACTGCAGGGACACAGCTCTGGGGAAAGCTAGCTTTTAAAAACCCATGGGCTGGTGAGATTGTCCATTTTCACCTAATTTTTTTTGGCCTACATCTGGTTTTAGGTGTTTGTATTGTTGGGGTTTTTTTGGTTTGTTTTGTTTTTTTCCTCCAAGGTTTTAATTACTGAATTTGTAGAGAATTGAAAACCACAAGTTTAGTTAGGGCTTGCTACTATCTGGGCTTTTCATCAGAAGGTAAGCATCTGTTAAAGAAAATCTAAGGGGCTGACTTTTTCTTTCTTGAAACAAAACAGCCTTTCCAGAGCTTAATAGAAATGTGAATAAGGTGCTTGTTGCCAAGGATGCATACAAAAATCGATTTAGTGTGTTGAAGTTCATTCATTATTTTCTGCAAAATATTTTTGAGGGTGAAATTTCCTGCGTTTGTTTTCAGCACAGTTTGCAGGACTGTGTTAAGATGTTTCTGAGTCAAACAGCAATTACCAATGTTCATTTTCAGAATTAAAAAAAGCCCAGGTTCTTCTGACTATTTTTGTTTCACAAGCAGCTAGAAAACCGTGGCAGCTTCTTACACAAATACCACATTGTGAGTATCTCTCTGAGAAATACATAGCACACCTAGTCTTGCTTAAAGTGGGAATAAATAAATAAATGAGACAAATAATTATCAAAATGCCTTTGAGCAGCATATATGCTGAGAGAGTAATGAAGTCAGGTATGCATTGTACTCTGTCAAGCCAAACAACTCACTTTTAGTATTCCTCCAGTGCTTTCTTCCAAGTAAACACTATATTTATTTATGGATTACTATACAGGCACTATATTTACTTATATATTTCCTCCAATTTTTCAAGGAAATGGCGTTACAGGTACAAGGGGATGGAGAAGCAACATGCAAGCCAATCCATGACTGGATCTCCTCTGTGAGGGCTGTTCATAGAGTCATAGAATGGTTTGGGTTGAAACGCACCTTAAAGACCACCCAGTCCCACCCCCTGCCCTGGGCAGGGACACCTCCCACTACACCAGGTTGCTCCAAGCCCCCCCAACCTGGCTTTGAACCCCTCCAGGGATGGGACAGCCACAGCTTTTCTGGGCAACTTGGGCCAGGGTCTCACCACCCTCACAGCAAAAAATTTCTTCCCCATATCTCACCTCAATCTCTCCTCTTCCAGTTTAAAACCATTCCCCCTCATCCCATTGTTCCCCTCCCTCGTCAAGAGCCCCTCCTCAGCTTTCCTGGAGCCCCCTTTAGGGACTGAAAGGGCCCTAAGGTCTCCCCAGAGCCTTCTCTTCCCCAGGCTGAAGAAGTCCAATTCTCTCAGCCTGTCTTCATAGCAAAGGTGCTTCAGCCCCCTGAGCATTCCTATCATCCTGGGAGCATGTGGTGACGCTCTCCTGCCTAGGAATGGCCTTTTGGTCTGAGCAGCCCAGGGATGCCCCTGGGCATAGCCATACTAGGGACAGTCTAGGTGTGTGGGCCAGCTTCCCTACCTTAATGTATGAGAAAATTCACACAATGAGTAGAGAGGAAGGGGTTTTGGGCACAGGAAGAAGAACTCGCAAATTCTTCTTACAAACCACTATAGTTGCTGTTATTTTTCTTCCCTGTGCTGGAATAGGAGGGAATTACTCACAAAAGGAGTAAAACATGATGAGCGTGCCATGCTCCTTCGAAGTGAGAGCTTCCGTGCTGAAAGGTCTCGCCCTTCTGCTCAGAGATGAGTTGGGGGTGCAGATGGAGTGGAGCAGCATTGGGGGACAGCACCAGTGCCTAATCTGGACTAGGCAGACTGGGAGGAATAGCTCAATGGTAGCCAGGGCTGGAGCAGGGCCCTGGGAAACCCACACAGAATGTGGCAGTGGCCACAAGACAGAAACACCACCTAACAGCATGTCCATAAGCAAAGAATAACATGGAAAGTCACATAAAAATCCACATCCTGAGTGTTCCCATGAAAAACAGCAATACAAAGCAGGATACAGGGGTCTTTAGACCAATATTCAAGGATTTTTGGCAGAGCAGCATCATTTTAAATAAAACTTTACATTTTTATTGCTACATTGAGTGTAATACGTACATTTAGTCTTTTAAATGGATGAACATTTTCCCAGGATCCATGGTCTCTCCTGAGTAGACTGACAGGTGAATGTTGTTCACATCCCTACAACTTTGAGTCCTGGAGCAACCTGTGAGCAGAGCTCAGACCAGCCAAGAAGAACTAATCTGGGACCACCATGGGGACAAACACGAGGGCCAGAAGGGAGCATGATACCCACGACCAACTTGGGGTTGATTCCGTTCAGTCTTTGTAATTATTTTTCCTCTCTTTGCTTCCAAATGCATTTTCACTGGAGGTATGAATAGATAGACTAGTGGAAAGGAGACAGACCAGCCTGGAAAACCCTTGGATGCAGAGATCTTGGCCATCAGTAGGGTCTTCTGAGCAGCTAGGAGCAAGACCAGGCTTCTTAAAATCTACAGAAATGAAAACAGCCATAACCTGGAAAACAATCTTGTCTCTCTGATGGGAAAAGATGTGACTCTCAGAGGCTTCAATGACGTTTTATGCCACTGTCCTAATGAAGCACAAGAAAAAGACACATTTCCGACTATGGCTGTTAAAGAGACATTAGCATAATGTCTGTCTGCAGATTGGGGTGTTACGCTATGATAGCTTTAGAGGAAGGACAGGCTGTCCTCTTCAAAGTGTCACTGAAAAATATGCTTCCCTCAGAGACAAAGGGACGGCATTTGCATTCTTTGTTTGGTGAGAAATAAGCAGCCCATAGGCTTCTTGGTGAGCCATCCAGTGGGTCACCCTGTGCCTTGGGACAGCAGCAAGGGTGCCCAAGGGTGTCTACCACCTTCCCAAGCACATCCGAATCTGGAAGGAGCTGGGACCACTGTGCATGTCAGGTCCCAGGAGAAGTGGTAGCAGTTGGAAGGCACACGGTGACAACCGCAGTTGAAAATAGGAGCCATCAACTCCAGGAAAGTAACACCAAGGCCAAGTAGCCCTGATGCCGTGGATAATGAAATGCAGAATTCTGAACAAGCCTGGGTGTAGGGCAGGAAAGATATTTGTCATCAAGATATTGGCAGGCAGGGAGGCAGGCACGAGATGTCAGGAAAAGACAAGGGCAGCTGAAAAGGTCCCACAGGTCACCAAGGTGGGTGACCATCCTTAGAATAACTACATTGGGCTTGTGGGAAATCATCCTGTGATTGAATTTTACTTAATGCAACCGGATAGAAGTGGACAGCATTTACGTGCTTGATTGTAGAGTGAAACAGAAAGCCGGCTAATTACTTATTGCATCCTGAGGCTTAAAAAAAAAAGCCAGAAAATCAGTATTTGAAATGCTGCTTTCCACGGCCTGGCTGCTCTGACAGCACATGGAAAAAGCCATAGCCCATCCTTCTCCATGCTCAGGAAAGGGGATGTGTCTGTGCCAGAGCTCACTGAAACTGGAGCTGCAGCCAGCTCCCACGGCTCACTGGGTGAACCAGCAGGAGGGCTCACAGTTATAAAACTTGAGCTTCCTCATAGATTCTAGCAACAGAAATACAGAAGCTGATAGCAGACACAAAAACAGACAGGTTTGGGGGTTTTTTATTTTATTTTTTAAAGAATTCTGTACTTGGAAAGTCTCCTGTTGGACCTCAAAGTGGACCTGTTACTCCCTGCTCTTCAGATGATTTATTAATTACAGGCAGAGTTACGACAGAACTGCAGTTCCCTCAGTCCTGGTGATTTGAGTGAGAGTGGAAAAAACTGCACCCTTTGCATGAATAAACCCCATGCGCCTAGCCAAAAAAAAAAAAGAATGTAAACTACACACAGGCAAACATACACAAATATATATTCTTATATAGCTTTTGGTGATGCGTCTCGTGCTTCGGAACTGAATCTATTTTTATGCTTTCGCAAATGACCATGGAAGAGCATTTCAAACAAATCTCAAAGAATAACATCCTTTTGTTCACAGGCGCAGATAGAGAGAATGGACTTGGCTGAAAAATAAAATAAGACTTTGAAAGAAGGAGAAAGAAGAAAGTTACCTGAATAACTACAGACATGGAGCTTCTCATCTTGTTGTCACGGCATGAGATATCTCTCTAGTTTGGAGAATAAGCTTTGGATTCCCATCTTAGGAAGGACGCAAAGAACAATATAAAATCTCCTTCAAATTCTGAATGAAAAGAGGCATTTGATACTGTTTTGGACACAGTTAAAAGCTGTGAATGCTTATAGAGATGCGTTAATTATGAAATAACCGCTTCTGGCCACATGGATATCCAGCCATGGAAGATATTTTAGCACATTCAGGGAGAGCAGAGACACCAAAGCCTGAATCTATAGGTGGACTCCTATGCCCTTTCCTAAACTTAAAGAGAGTGCCAGAGTTGGAAGAAAAAACTGATACTGTTTCTTCCAGACCAGGTCAAATGTCAAAACTCAGCTTGAATTTTCCAGGAGGAGAGCACGTACACGGTGGTGTGAACACAGATGAGAGGCATTGTGTTTGGTACAGAAATTTAGGATGCTCATGGGAAGATGCGAATATCAAAGAGGCTGATGGAAGCAAAAGGTCAGGTCAGAGAAATTTTTTTCTTGGTGGTTGCTTTGAATAGTGAACAACCAGAGTGGTCTGTGCCCCAAGAGATGCCTTGACTGCTGCTTGTTGGGTGCAGGTTGGGAAACGCTGGGGCACACATGACCTCAGGGCACATCTGCACATCACTGGGCTCATTACCAGCTGCTCCAGCTTCCTCTGAAAAAAATCACTCCAGATAATGCGCCTTTATTTGTTTTGGAGAATTAAATTTAAATTCCTAAAGAAATTAAATAAAACAACATAATAGACAGCACAAAGCCCACGAGCCCAAGCTCCACATGCCTTCAGACCAGAATGAAATCCATCTTTTCAAAGCTCAGGTATTACAAACTGGGAGAAAGGTTTTGTGAGAAAGATGTCTTGCAAGAACCAGGAGGCAGCCTGACCTGCTATTCCTAAATAAAGATTTAGAAAATACAGTTTCTGACCAAGAAAGCTGAAAGACCAAGAACATTTGTATGTGAGATCTGAAGGTGGGATCTTAAATTCCATTTGAAGAATATCAGCAGGAGGAGGACTAAATAAAAACTGCCACTGTTATTTTTTCTTGTTGTCATTATACAGTTACACATAAAAGCAGAATGGGCATTTTGCATCAGAGGATATAATACAGTCTGTAGGTGTTGCAGGAAGAAAGGGAAAAGAATAAGCAGAAGGGGAGGTGGGGAAGATGAGTGGAAATATACATAAAACTGTCAAGCTGAGGCCATTTTGGGAAATACAGTTATTAAGAAACTGAAAAGCCAGGAAGGTTGGGCTTGAGCTGCTCTGTTTGGTGGCATCCATATGGTTTGCTTGGTAACATGGAGAGACCCTGCCCATGGGGCTGTTCTGTTGTGGTTAAATGTTTGACTTTTAGTAGGTTAAATTATGATAGAGAAGATGGAAGTGTTTGTCAGGTGCCTTCAAGCTCTCTGAGCTCCAGGAGCTTCAGAGCAACTAGATATTGGTAGGACAAGGGGTAACAGCTTCAAAGTGGAAGAAGGCAGATATAGGTGAGATCCCAGGAAGATATATCTTTCACTCTGAGGGTGGTGAGAGCCTGGCCCAGGTTTCCCAGCAACTCTGTGGCTGCCCCATCCTTGGGGAGGTTCAAGGTAGGACAGAGCTTTGTGTCCCTGGCCAGGGTAGGGGGTTGGAACTGGATGGTCCATTCCAACTTGAACCATTCTATGATCTAGCACAGGTTTTTCAATGCAGCAACAAAGCCAAGAAGAAAGGCGAGGACACCCTTCCCTCCAGGGGGAAAATTCCTGGAATCCAGAGGTGCTAATGTCATCCAACACTGCAAGGTGAGACAAATCCTTCTGCCCCTGGTGCTCCTCAACAAGTTCATCTGCACTGGTAACACTGGTCAAAGGGACTAGCATTGTCCCCACAGCAAAGGATGGAGGACAGGGCTGTGGCTGCTCATCTACACAGCCAGCGTTCTTCATTAAGGCAGCAGCAGAGATAAAAGCCAGAGTAAAACCACAAAAGTGCAGAGCATGGCTAAGCCGCAGGGCAGAAGGGAAAAGCACCACACAAGAAATTGATTCCATTAAAAAGTAATCTCAAATTTAATAAAAGTTATGATTTGATTATAGCCATAGAACCGGAGGGCCGGGAAGGGAGTGCAGATAGAGAGAGAGAGGTGGGGAGAGGCACTGGGGAGGGGGAGAGCAGCTCTCTGGTCTGGCCGAGCCTTACACAGGGCTCTTGTGGCTTGCCTAGGTGCACAACCTGCCAGGTAACCACCTGGACTACCTGCAAGTAATCCCTGCTCCTGCCTCCTTCCCCTATCCAACCAGCAGCATGACTCCCCAGTGCTGCAATCTTCTGTCCCCCACCACGGGACCCAGGCACCTCTGCTGTCAAAAAGGCACGGCAACTGGGTCTGAGAGTCGATGTCTACACTGAAATCACTGGCTGCCCCCTCTCCAATTTCCCTGTTGACATCCACAAGGTTGGCAGCTGAATGGCTGCCAGTGCCTTGACAGTAAATGCATATGAATGATATATGCACATATAATATCATTACACGTTATAGGTAAAGATGTCTCTTAAAGTGTAGGTGACAGGCAGTGGCTGTTCCTGCACGCTTATATGCATGCACACGTATAAAGAAGGGAAGAGACAGCAATTAATATAATACCAATTATCTGGGTTCTACCTTCTAAGCTGAGCTATTATATTATATGAAAGCGTGTGGTTAGAGAAGGAAAGAAAAAAAAAAAAAGAAGAAAATAAAAACGTGTTAGGACTAAAAGAAATCTGATATTAGGAATTAAAAGGCATCTAATGCCCACTACTGAGTGGGCACGATAAAATTGATAATAGTGTTACTGAAAAGTCAAATATGGTCCAAAAATATTTCTGCTTGTTAATTTTAAAAAAAGCAAAAAAAAAAAAAATAAAAAATGAACAAAACACAAACAGGAGAGTACATCGCAAGTTTACAGAGCTAATGAGACTTTTTTTTTATTCTAGACTGTAACTACGGTGGTTATTAAATTGTATTATTTAGTCAAATGCATTTAAATTAGAGATGCTGTGCAATGGGCTTCCAAGTGTTTTGAAGAAACTCCAGGGGAACTTGTGGCTTAATAATATGTACTGTGATAATGTGAAAGCCTGAGAAAGCCTCAGAGGTTGGGGAGAAGAGAGCCAAAAGAGAGAGCAGAATTGAATTGCTAAATTTATTTTGTTAAACACTGAACCTACATAAAATAGCAGGACAGCTGGTAAAAGATACAGCTAATAATTAATTGAGAATACAACATTATTACTGTAGTATATTATGGCCACTCATCAGGCTTTTCTGGGTGCCCCAGTGAAAGTTTGTAAAATCAGGGAGGGTAATTTTCTTGGATACCTCTCCCAGTTGTATGCAGTGTGGTACAGCTGGAGAAACAAGAGGACTGCACGGGGCCACTGTAAGCTCAGTCAACTCCGAAATAGAAATTAAATCCAGGGGTTCAGAAGAGCATCCCAGAGCTTCAGAAGCCACAGATAATCCTCCAACGTACTTTAATATACTTAACTCTAAGTCTAAAATACCAAGTAGTACAAAAAGAAATGTCTTAGAGGTAGAAAGGAGGTGAAAGCTGTCACTGTTTCATGGGCTTCTACAGCAACAGGTTATTTGACCAATGAAAAGAAATCCACGTGGCCTTTGACAGTGTAATGCCATCTTACAGAAGAGGTTAAAAATATAGAGGCATCTCTGTTATCCTTGACTTAAGGAAAACCTCCTTCTTGAGCCCAAATCTGGCTAGTGGATTAATCCTGGGAGTGACAGCAAGACACATCTTCCCATGAAAAATCTCCCTTTACCTGTGGGTGCTAGATGGTGCTTCAGAAGAAAAAACAAACAAACAAACAAAAAAAAAAAAAAAACCAAAAAACCACCACACCAAAAAACCACAACCCAAAACCCAAGTCACAAATCAAGTAGCAGAAATCGTAATTCTTTCTGATCCCCAGGACCACAGGATTATATATATACTGAGCACAGCATACAAAATAAATCTCCTTGTATCATCTGTTTAGATCTACAAAGAAATTGTACGCCCAAGCCCTCACATCACAAACTGGCGGTTTCTCACCATCTGCCTGTCTGGAGAAGGAAGAGGAGGGCTGGTGTAGGATGTACAGAGCTGTCTGGGATGAGGTGGTGACATGGGTATGGGTCCTGTAGAAGTACTGGGAGTGACCACCAAAGGGAAACCTGGAGCAGCTCGTGCTGATGGGACACATGCTGGTGTCTGACAGCCCTAGCCTGCAGGCCTTAGAAGGAGGCAGGATGACTCAGCTGGTGGCACGGTTTGTTTTACCTAGAAACTAGACAGAGGGACTTGAAAAAGCTTATTGCTCCATTTTGGGAGAGGAGCAGCTGGTTGCTGCCTGTTCATCATCCCATTTTCTTCTGCTCCTTGATCTTCAGCACTGAGACGCTCTGCAGAGCGGTTCTGACTCACCACTTGTGAGTGGGAAAGTGAAGCTCGCTGCGAACTCGGGAGGCTTCCTTTTCAGGTTTTGATCAGGACTCGGTTTATCAGGAGGGTTAGAAGCTGGAGCTGGCCCGTGGGTGCAAGCTAGGGGTGACAGCTGATGGGCATGTGCCCTTCTCCCAAGTCCTCTGCACTGCAGGAGTCATCAGGAAAAAAAGCATTAAAGCAGCACATCTCTTCTTGCAGTTGTGGGATTCTGGGGTTTGGCATCATGTCAACTGTCCTTCAGGCAGGTCCCAATTATACTCGTTTTCTTAGCACTTTTTTCTTTTTTCCGTTTGAATTTGTTATTTTTTCTCAGATAGTTGGTGTGTAAGTGTTCTCAGTTATGTGAAATGGCTCCTTACAAGGCTTTTAAGTAAATGCTTGGCTGGATAGATTTGCACTTTATTCTTCTGCTTATTGAAACTGTAAACTGTGGTCACAAAAAAAGCGCTCGCTTCTGTGATTTTGTTTTTGAGTGCAAAGATGATGCCTCGTCTGGAGTTGGACATTGGACACTGTACATTAAGTAACAGCCCCTAATAACTTTATAGATCCTGTGGTTACTTGAGCCCTGCAAGCACAAGAGGGCTCAGAGAAAAGAAAGAGAGCAAGGTCTGGGCTCCTGTGCTGCAGGACCCTCATCAGGGATGTTGATTTTTCCCTCTATTTTGCAGTTCTGGAGAAATGGGATGTTTTATCAGGCGCTGATTTTGCTACTGAAGTGAAATCCTTGCTGTCACTCACTTACGTCTCATGCTGTCACAACACTTCTGTGGACCTGACTTTTTTTTTTATTCATTATTGATCATGGGAAATTGTTTCTAGAAGTGGGATGTAATTTATTTATTACCAAGTCTTCCAGTGGAATGGGATTTTTGCTGAAATTCTTTTCCCTAAATCGTGCTTTGGCAAATATGATAAGGCCCTGGAAGTAGGACAGCTTTGATGCTGAGGAGTCACTCTTAACATCCCGAATACGCTGTTTTAAAAGTGGTTGAACCCTTCCTTCTCTGCTTCATTTCTGCTGGTGCCAGAAGCTCCCCGTATCCTCCTTTTCAAATCTGAGCTGTCTCCCTCTGCCATTGTGGGCAATAGGTAGGGCCTGAAGCATATTAGAAACACTCATATCACATCAATATTATTATCCTAGATAAACTCATAGGAAGTATTTTAGGAAGCATGAACTCTTTTTTTTTTTAATGGAAGGAAGTGAGCAATATACACATACATAATATACGTACAGTAAAAGAGATTTTGTAGCCAAAAACTGGATATTTTTAAGTACAGAGTCAGGTATGTTATTCTGTTTGTCAGAACAAGCCCTGACTTTAGGATTCAAAATTTTTTTGTATGTCATTGTGTTTATCTTCCCCATGACATGAGGGACAGTGGGTTGAGGGGAAAAAGTAGGATTTGAGTTGTCCCACTCAACTAATATTTACTGACATTCAGTGCTTTGAGAGCATCCACAAGAGGCTATTCCATCTGTGGATGTATTATGAATTCCAAAAATAATCTGTGTAGAAGAGAGAAAGCTCCTAAAACTGCTGTTATAATCTGTAATACCGGGAAGTCTTTCTCAGTCTAACCTTGATCATATTATTTTTCTTTACATAGTAGAATGTCATCCCTTTCATTTCCTCCCCTCTCCCTCTCATATGATTTACATTTTTTTACCCATCAAAGTCTGAAATGTCCTCCTGCACTTCTGCTCCTATTGTAGCCAGGATTTTAGTGGGAACATTTGAAAAATAAATACTAGCCAAGGAGCACATTCTTTTCTTATTACAGCTATTCTCTCTGCATTATGCAATGGTGAATTAAGTCTATTTCTGCAAGTCTCTTGATTTTTATGTATTAGTGGAGAGAAGCTGAGGCCATAAAGCTTGTTTGGTCCTGTAGGCATTTGTGTTCTTAAAATTGTAAAGATACCCCAGATGAACCCATACTCTTTTGGGGTTTTTTGTGCAATTCTGTTTAAGTGCATGTACTGTTAGTGATTCCCATTTTGTTTAATTTTCTTTAAAATCTGAAAATCTCTCCAAATCTGTTTCTATGCCTATTTCTGAGACTGCCTATTATTGTTGTGGAGTTATAGCATGACACTGCCTGAATACAGGCAATCTTCTACCACAAACATGTTATCATTATTCCGTCAATTCATTTATTGCTTCAGAACCTCTGGAGCAGTGGTCGTTTTGCTCTAGCGAGCACCAGAGATAGCAGACACTTGGCCCTAAAGCTTTGGAACAGCTGCCCTGGTCCGTATTAGACTGTCTGGGGCATTTTGGAAAAATCCTGTATCTATCTAAGAATCATTTTTCTCTTCCTTGGGCTTTTTGACCTGATCCTAACGAATCCCTGGCTTTACAGTGATGGGAGGCTTGAGGACGTACAGGCTTGAGCTCAGTTTATTGAGTTATTTTTATGGTAGCTTATATCCTTCTCTCTTAATCTCATTTTATGTCTGTTTTCTTCTCCCAGTCTTCATAACGGTAACTGTCTCTGATATTTAAATGCCCACATACATGATCAGTAGATCTTAAGAGTAATACTTTACCTCATCCGTTCAGTAAATGTCGGGTGCGGCTTGCTTTGCAAGTAAATCTGGATGATGTGATGCTCACATTGCATGGTCTTTTCTTCAGTGGTCACAATAGTAATAAATAGGTTTATTGCTATTGTCAGAGACATATGTTTAAGGCCAGCGGGGCCTTTATGATTATTTGGTTGGAGATTATGGATTGCTTGGAGCAGAATTCAAAACACTGAGTCAAACTTAATAATGTGGAGGGGAGTATGCGTGATCTGAATGCATCACTGGGGAAGACAGAGCCCTTATGGAGGCGTCACTGGCGTGGTGTGTAAGTATCCACTTGCCTTTAGCTGTGTTAGTAGTCATCATCCCTTTTCAAAATCCACAGAGCCTTTCTAAACTGGGTCTCCCAGACTGGCAGTAACATTATTCCATGTGCTCAGAGTCTTCTTTGCACCGTGAAAAAGTTGCATGTTATTTGCAGCTTGGAATGCCAGAGTCTGTCAGCAAGCAGTGTAAAGTCTCTTAGTAAGTATTACATGAAACACAGCATTGTTACGGTCCTGAAGACTTTGTATTTTTTCCGAAGGAACTGCTATTCCTAGAGATGCCATCTCAAAATGACACATCTCCTCCAGAAAAGCAGGTACCTCAAGGGGTCTTTAGAGCCATTCTGCTGCAGTTACGCCCTGCTGCGTTGTGCAGCTGATTATGATGCTCTGCCAAAGAGTTGTTTCACAACTATGATTTTCCAATTACTTCACCTGGAACCAAGAACCAAACCAGAACTCCTTGTTATTTCCTTTTTTTCCATTTGTTTTGAGTGGAGCTTTTGGTCCCATTTTGTTTTCTCCAGAGAGCGATTGTCTAATGCCTAGTCTTGTTGTCTGGATGGAGATGTGCTGTCCCACCCACTCTTTCATTGCAGGTGGGCTTCAATTTAAATTTAGGACGTAAATGCGGGTGTCTGCATGAGAGGTAGGTGTCTGAGCTGATGCTAAAATGACCACGGTTGGATGCACAGAGCACACAGACACATCAGGAATCTAAATTTCAGTGCCTTAATCTCAAACTCAAAGAAACACATGTTTCTCCTGAAAACAAGTGAGAAGGGTATTCTCAGCATCTGTCAGATCAGGTCTTTGGGGGAGGCCACTGCCAGAGGCTTATTAAAGTGACCCAAAGGCACTACTATCTAGGGAGACACGGCAAACAGGAGCATCTCTGCCCACTCCAAGCACCTGGCTGCAGACCCCGAATTTCCCAGAGCTCTGAGGTGGACCTGCCCAGACCTCTGCCTTATTGATAGGACCCAAAGAAGACCCAACTGAAACATCAGGCAGAAAATACACTGAAGGTGATTGAAAGGAAGCTCATGAGACAGAAAAAAAATATTTAAAAGCCTTATTAACAGCTCTTTCCCTGCTCAGGATGTCTTTGCAGGCAGATCCTTGCTTCCACACTTCATTTAGGTAAGTGATTTATAGATTCCAGGGTAGCAGCAAACCCTGCACAGCCAATTCTTGTCCCAGGAGATCTTCCCATTCCACATTCTCCTATGTCTGGTTCTTTGATCCCTGTCACTTACTGCAGCCTGTCTGAAACTGCTTGGGTTGCAGGTTTCCAGCTCCACCAGCCCAACTCTGATACCTCCCATCCTGTTCTCTCGAGCACCTTCTGCCTGCAGATTTACCCTCCCTCCATGGTACTCCACCTGATCCACACTCCTTTCAGCAAGGGGAGACAGCTGTGAACGTGTCTTCTTCACCCAATGTGCTTCATACTGGCCTTGGTGATTGCAGAGGGTAAGTGGGTGTGCAGTTGGGTATATTCCCATGACAACTATAAATTGCATTTAGCAGACGGGGGGGGGGACAGGGGAGGAGTAAGATTGAATAAGGATTTAACATAAAGCAGTTCAAATCTTTTTGAGAAAGGGAACCTAATTATCAGAATTTAATAATTAGCAGCCCTTTTATGGTATACACTCACAAAAGGCAGCTGGAAATTGGAATTACCTATCCAGAGCAGTTCACCATATTGTCGCTTCTGTGAGAACAATACATTATAAACACCATCCCAGTTAAGTTGTTTTAATTAACCAATTATCTATTCAAAGTTTCTTGTAGCTCTCTTTATCTCTGCTCTTTAGCTACAGTACAATATGGAAATTAGAGTAAATTAAAGAAATTTATTAGACAAAATAGATTCAACAAATGAAAATAAGAAGTTACAGCAAACAAAACACAGGCCACCTGATCATGCTTGCAGCGTGTAAAAGGACAACTTTAACTCCAGTTTTTTAAAAATGAATTAAATCTATAATTCTGTTGCCAGGGTCAGCCGTATCTGCAATCTGCTGGTGGGCCAGATGGCTCCTGGAAGACCACAAAGCCCTGACCAGCACCATACAGGCTTAGGGCTGTCTGCAGGAGACGATCTGTGCCTGCATGCCCTTCCCCACATCAGACTCCCACTGGCAGTAGAAACAGGACTGACAGGACTCAAGGCCTACAAGAAAGCTGGAGAGGGACTTTTTAGAAGGACTCGTAGGGATAGGATGAGGTGTAATGGCTTCAAACTGGAAAAGGAAGATACAGATTAGAGATTAGGAAGGAATTTTTCACTCTGAGGGTGATTATACCCTGGGCCATGTTGTCCAGAGAAGCTGTGGCTGCCCCTTCCCTGGAGGGGTTCAAGGCCAGCTTGGAGGGGGCTTGGAGCAACCTGGTCTGGTGGGAAGTGTCCCTGCCTTTGGGTTGTGCAGCCAGCTTCTATCAAAGTGTCCCTAAGGCCGTGGCTTCAGTGGAACCACGTCTTGTGAAACACGCAGAAGGTAACACTCTATACAAGACCTGGCAGCTGCTATCTGCTCTCGAACCACAGCTGGAGAATCTCCCCATCTCTTCCTTCCCCACTTTCTGAAATAACCCTCTTATCAGAGCACTCAGCTTGGGCATCGGGCAAATACCATCCTTGGCTGAGGGTACAAACACATCATCTGCCTCCAGGCAGTTTGTTGCTCCCTGGACAAGGATTGAAAGCAGTGCTTAATAAAGCACCTAAAATCATGGTGGGCAAACAGGGCTGGATGTGGGGTCCTTGTTGGGTATCCCATCAGGACATGGGACTTCTTGGCCACATCATGGTGGTTCAGCTTGTTCACGACATGACTGCCAGGCTGAGCTGGGCAGTGGCTTTCCATAAAAGCAGGTTTTTGATGACAACGACACAAGTGCTGAACAGGCAACAGCTACTAACAAAAAACAAACAAACAAACAAACAAAATTAAAAAAACCCACCAGGTAAACTGAGGATGCAATTGCTGGCAGGCCTCATATTCACAGGTTGTTCGTCACATCAGCATTGCTCCTGCCCAGCAGCAGCTCCTCTCCTCATGAATCAAGGAAAGCCTTAAAAAAGGAAGTCCTTTGCAAGTGTTTTAGCTAAGGTATGTGCTTTCAGAGAAGTATTTGGACACAAAGAGTCGTCTTGTCACTTGGGTAAACAAGACACAGCTATCAGGCTCGGTTTGGGGCTTATCAATTGGAACCAGCATGAAAGTGAGTTCTCCAGCTCCGGCTTGCAATATCAGTGACTGGTTTCTCAAGATAAACTAGGAGTGCACTCAAGTACTTTTCTCTCAAAGTGATATGAAAGTCACATTGTTGTTACTCCACGTCTTATGAGCCAGTTCCCTAAATAGGATTTCAGAGAAACAAAGTTCTTCTCTTTGGATGCAACTGGAAGCATCAGCAGAAGGATTGATGGCTACTCCCCCCTCCCCACCACTTTGTGGGATACTTTGTGCGCCAGGGTGAGGAGCACTGAACAAAGTTCTTAATTTGGCCTCTTATGGCAATGCTGCTTCTTGGCAAAGCTGGCACTTGGCTGATCAGAAAGTGATGAGGTGGATAATAATTAGAAGGTGCCCAGCTGGGGCAAGACTTCTCAGGGCACATCTCAGGAAGGGCTCAGTATATCTTGTATTTTAGCTGTTCTGTGTTTCTGGGAATATAAAAGGAGACGTGTCCTACCAGTTTGGGTAAGACAGCTCCAGCTGTCTCTGACCTCTGATTAATTGTACAGCTACAAGTTATCCTGGGATGCCTGTTAATTGAGGCTCCGACCAATAATGATTTCTGCAAGGTGCAGGCTCACTGACCTGCTAACAGGGAGGCCACCCTAAGCTGTCTTCAAACATCTTACTCCGTCATGTTCAGACACTGGAACCGGCCAGAGATCTCCATTTCGAAGCCATAACAAGGTCCCCTGGCGATTCTCCCCTGGCTTGTGGGGACATGGCTGATGGCAGCAAGTTGGGGGGCTGCCTCTGCCCCTTGGCCCTCCCCTACTCACCAGTTAGACCCATGCTGTCATTACGGGTGAAACTGGAACACCTCCTTTGTGGAGCTATGGATTTATTGTTAGTCTAATTACAGTCTTAACAGCCCAATCAAAATATAACAAACAGTTATTATCCCAGTTACAATAATACTAAGTCTCTGAATTAATATGGAAAGGCATCATTAATAATGTAGTCATAAAAGCGCTGCTGGTACCTGTCTCAGGTTATGCTCACTCTTCCTCTTTTCCTGAGCCTTGTGGCACTAGTGCTCCTGGAGCAGAAAGTGGGTCTGGGTGTCAAATGAGTCAATGGCATCTCGAGCCACCACCAGTACAAGCTGAGGGTAGCTGTGAGGGCTCCCTCACGGGGTGCTTCACGTTACTCTCAATCCTTCTCTTGATGGAGCCGAGCCAGGTTTTTTTGGTTACTGGTAAAGTGTGAAAGTAGCACCAAAAAAAGAAAATCCAAGCTCAAAAATAGTGTAAAAGATTGTTTGTCGTGTAATTACCAGTGAGGTTTCCTGCATCCTCACGTAGTGTTTACAGAGCCGAGCTGAAAGACTTCGGGCAGTAGCCACTGATCAGTGGGCATTGCAGCCAAAATGGGCTAAAACCGACTAGTGGGCCACACCAAGCCCACAAGTCCTATCACTTTGCTTCCCAAGCACAAAGTCACAAAGACGATCAGAGGACTGGAGCACCTGTCCTATGAGGACAGTCTGAGAGACTTGGGATTTTTCACCCTGGAGAAGAAAAAGCTCCATGGAGGCCTTAGAGCCCCTGGCAGTCCCTAAAGGGGCTCCAGGAAAGCTGGAGAGGGACTCTTGATCAGGGAGGGGAGCAAAGCTGGACAGGGTTATGAGTAACCTGATCTGGTGGGAGGTGTCCCTGTCCTGGGCAGGGGGTGGGACTGCATGGGCTTTAAAGTCCCTTCCAACCAAAAAAGTTCTGTGATTCTAGGTCCCGTTGCTTTGCTCTCCGAGCACAAGGCTAGCAGATGATCCCAGGACCTGCCTGGAGAAAATAATGTTGGAGAAGACTGCATTTGACCATTTTAGTAGTGATAGTTAATGGCAAACTTCATAAATATCCCATGCTGCTGTGGCTATTGTTCCTGATGTTAATAATATTATAACATTAATTATAGTTTAGTTTAACATTATATTGCTTGTATTTAATAGGTTATATATGCTAGAGAATTTAATGTAAACATTCCTTCTTCCTGAGTTTTTATGAACTATCAAAGTTTAGAGCCAGGTAGCTTTTAATTTTTTATTTTTTTTTTTTGCTTTCCTAACAAAATGCTGTTTTGTCAACAGTGAAGCTTTAAACCAGAGAAGAGTTGTTTAAAATACAATAAGACTTTAATCAAGGAATGTCAGGTTGATAGCATTTGCTTTCATAATAATTTCTCTTTATTTATGGACAGCTGTAACACAAAGACTTTTAGTACTGAAATTATATTGGGATGAATTGTTGCAGATGGTTTAATCTAGTCCCTGTTCCAACTTTTAAATGTGATAGGTACTGAGGTTTTTGAAGGTATCAGGACACTCTGGGAACTGGCTTTCATCTGAAGCCTTTCTGCCTTTGGGCCTTGAGGTTCCAGCGCTAGCAGATGCTCCTTGGGGACCAAGCTCAATTCGTAGGAGATACTTGTGAGGTCTAAAAGAGCTCCCTTACATCTCTGTTCTTTGACTCCTTTTTCAAATGGCTACCAGAGAGGTTTAGCACACACAGAGAGTCTCATTGACTCTCTGATTTTAGTGCTGGGCAGACCCATTAAATTAGAGAGTCTGATGTTCTTCAGACCGAGGACTGCTATCTGCTTGGGATCACAACAGCTCTCAAAAAGCCACCTTACTGCAAGCGGTGTTAGCAGCTATTTCAAAGCAGAGGAGTGAGAGGTTGGTTTAGTAATATTTTGCAAGTGTTCACACTGCCCTCAATTTTAGGTAAAAAAAAAAAAAGGACTTCTTCCAGGGAGAAGCGTGTATTTATAACTGGAGACAATAAGTAAAGACTGGTGATTCAAGGTAGTGCAAAAGGAATAATTTTAAAAAAAAAAAAAAAAAAAAAAAAGGAAGAAAGAAAAGAGGAAAAAAAAAAAAAAAANGAGAGAGGAAAAAAGAGAAGAAAACAAAGCAAACAAAACTGTAGTGAAAAAGAATTGAGACCTGCCCAAGTAGTTGTTCTAGGATAAGTTTAACCTTCCTGAAACTTATCCAAGCTGAGCTTTTCCCACCTCTAGAGATTGCTGTAGGGCTGTTTTAATCCAGTACCTGTTCTCTGTGACTTACCTTGCCCTGTTCCCACCACATGCTCCCACACCCGGGAAGAGCAAGGCTGTTGGGCACCTGTTCATATGGTGAAAATGTTGCCCTGGCTCCCTGGGAGCTGGAAGAGGTGGCTGCACCCCAGGAATCCCCACCCAAACCCTCTCTGCCCCCTGCTTTAGAAAGAGCTGGGTCACGTCCCCGGTGCCTTTGGCTTCATCTCCATCAGCTACAACAGGGTGCAGGAGACTCAACTTCTTGGATTAATCCCTGTCTCCATATTTTCTCACATGCAGCGTTCCATCCTCAATTATAAGATGGATGCAGGCAGCTCTCGGGCTGTTCCTGTGTGCCAGACACTTTAATCCTTTCCTTGCACGCTGCAAGAACATGTTCACAAGTTTTATACAAACTTTTAATAGCTGATCCAAACAGGAGGGAAACAAGGTTTCTGAACAAGCAACAGGGCTTGACCAGCACTATTAAATAGTGATTTTATCCATGTACACACAGGTCTTGGATGAGGGAATGGAGGGTACATAGCATAAAACAGATTTTTTTTTTTTTTTTCTTTTTGCAGGAGCTTTAGATTAAATAAGTTTGTGGTAGCCAGTAGGATAAATTAGATAGGAGCTGGTGGGAGATAGCAGAGAGGATTAGTAGGTACTTTTAGTAATAAGGTAGAGCAGGTCTAAGGTGAGAAATGTTACCCAGTAAGTTGAGGGGAACTGGCTGGGGAAGGACTAGTCTAAATATGATCTGCCTTTTCTACCATAGGAAGTGGTGGTCACCATCTACTTTGCATATCAGCGCGATGGTAACAACATCCATGTTCCCTTCTGCAACTGGAAATTTTCCTTTTCCTTACTCTTTTTTTTTTTTTTTCAAGCAATGTGGTGCAATCTGGCAAAATCTTGCTTGGTAAATTTCTGAAGAAATCCAGAAGAAAACATTAATCCTGTATTTCTCTTCTTCATCAGATGACTGCCCTTTAAGTATGCTCATAAACTCATTTTGCTCTTGCATTTATTTGCAATATCTACAGAGAGAGGTACTTGCACAAAACTATTTTTCCTGTGTGCTTATCCATTCTACTGTTATTTCCACATTAAAAAAGTGTTTGTCCCCCATTTCTCTTTGTAATTCACCTTCACAATCTGAAGGAATTTCTTCAGTCCTCTCACAGCTCAAGAACACCCTTGTTTGGAGAACAGTTTTTGCTAGCCCTGGAGATGTCCAGACCCTTCACAGTATTTCATAGAATCATAGAATGGTTAGAGTTGGAAGACCACCTTCAAGATCATAGAGTTCCACCCCCTCTGCCATGGGCAGGGACACCTCCCACCAGACCAAGGTGCTCAAAGCCCTGGCCTTAAACTCTTCCAGGGATGGGGCGTCCACAACTTCTCTGGGCAACCTGTTCCAGTGTCTCACCACCCCCACATGAAAGAATTTCTTCCTAAAATCTAATCTAAATCTCCCCTCTTCCAACTTAAAACCATTACCCCTTGTCCTATTACTATTGCTATTTATTATTATTTGTCCAATCCTATCACTATTCGTCGTTCTTCTTTTCCTGCCCTTCCTTGGCCTGGCTAGTTGGACCACATGAGTCACTCTAGGTTGCGTATTAGCTATTCAAACTCGTTTGGCGCTGATTAAACGCAACTATAAACAGTTGTCTTACTGAGTTATGGTTTCTCTCAAGGAAAGTGTGCCTTTCACAGTGTTTTTGCTTCGACTGTAACATATGTGAGGTCACAGAGACATTTTTTTAAGGAAAGTGAATGTCCTACACACCCTCTCATGCCTTCTAGTCTTGCTTGCAGCCTTCTGCAAAGGGACTTCTTTATCTGGTCTTGTTTATCCTCTAAAAGAGCGAGCCATAGTGTGCTTGTATGGACACTTAATTTGAGGTTTACAGTACCTAACAGTTTCCTCTTGTGTGCCAGCAGCGTGATTCAGTGTGGTGAAGCTGGGTGAGGATGGTGACTAACCCGGAAAGTCACTGTGTCTGCCACAGCACCAACTCTGCTCAGCATGATCAGAACTACAGCACAAGGGTTAGACCTTACCTTTTATCTCACTAAAAAGCTATTCACTTCTTGACCTTTTGATCTCTTTTACACTTAGTGTGTCCAAACCACTCAGCACAGGCTCAACGCAATGCTGGAGCTGTAGAGAAGGGAGAACCTTCTTGAGAGTTGGGCATGTGACAAAATGTGTTGTGTCCATCAATATAAATCAACTGAAGAGAACATGGTAGTGGCATCACTTCTCTACATTTTATCAACACTCACATAAAGATTTCTTCCAAACCTTCGTTGACCTGCCTTATGACCCCATTCCCAGAACTCGTAATTCTGCAAGGCTTCCTGGGTTTTTCATAGAATCATCCAGGCTGGAAGGGACCTCCAAAGGTCATCTAGTCTGACCTCACTGCAGTCACAGGGACACCCCCAACTAGACCAGGTTGCCCAGGGCCTCATCAAGCTTCACCTTGAATATCTCCAGGGAAGGGGCCTCAACCACCTCCCTGGGCAACCTGTTCCAGTGTTCCACCACCCTCAGAGGAATGATCTTGTTCCTAATATCCAATCTAAATCTACTCTTCTTCAACTTAAACCCATTGCCTCTCGTCCTATCACTGCAGGCCTTTGTAAACAGACTCTCCCCAACCTTCCTGGAGCCCCCTTCAGATACCGCAAGAAAGGCTGCTGTTAGGTCTCCCCAGAGTCTTCTCTTCTCCAGGCTGAACAACTCCAGTTCCCCCAGCCTATCTTTGTAGTCAAGGTGCTCCAGCCCCCTGATCACTTTCATGGCCCTCCTCTGGACCGCAAGACACAGGCACAGCCCGAGAGCAGAGGTAGCACTATGGTTTTGTCTGTGCCCTAGACCTCTGTGTGGACGCTGGTGGACCTTCTACCTCTCATCACCCTGGTCTGCCTGGGGTGTGGTCACCATGGTGACAGGACAAGAAAATATTCTTGGCAGCCTGAATACAGATGTTCTTGCCTGGGTCAGTTTTTGGTGCAGCAATTTGGCAGTTCAC
Source organism: Thinocorus orbignyianus (assembly GCA_013400375.1). Classification (NCBI taxonomy): domain Eukaryota; kingdom Metazoa; phylum Chordata; class Aves; order Ciconiiformes; family Thinocoridae; genus Thinocorus; species Thinocorus orbignyianus. The sequence continues at coordinate 272,268 of VXBW01004279.1, forward strand.
AGCTAAGAATCGTGATTTTTCAAGGGCTTTGGGAAGGTGCTAGTTCATTTGGGCACACGAGACCAATGTGACCAAAGAGCAGAGGATGCCCTTCCCCTGATCTCCTCTTGCTTTCAGCAGAGGAGCTATCCTTTCTGAAGTAGAGATGGAAAGGGTGAAAGTCCAGGTGACAAACAGAAAGATGAGGTTTGTAGGTAGCATCACGGCTCCACAGCCATGCCTTGATATCAAACCAGTAGTTTTCCACCTCTCTCAGGGTGTTACTTCAGGTGGGGCTGCAGGAGGCTGCCTCAAACCTTCCCTTATCTGGGTGTTCACGTGGGATTGCCAAAAGCTCAAGTGTGTCTCATCTGCAGGGCCATGATGGGCCTGACACCCGCCTCTTTCTTCCCATGGCACTTATCTCTCCAGGCTGCCCTGATGAGCCAGAGGACAGAAGCTATTTTGGGTGGTGAAAGGCTGCCTTGACACATTCCTGCGGAGAGATTCCCCCACTGCTCGTTGAACTTGGGCAAGCTGTCAGGGAGAAGCCCGCTAATTAGCAAAGATCCTGGCTCTCCAGCCGGGAGCAGAAAGGGTGTCTCTGTACGCAGCAATGACAGCTCTGGCTTTGCTATTCTGTCCTGGTTTGTTTTTATCGAAACTTTGCGTAAACGTGGAAAATTAGAGGCCGTTATGTGATTGATTTCTGGGCGCAGGGGCCTTTCCTCCTTGCCTGGAAGGTCTGGCAGGTATTATTTAAAGAGCTAATGAATGTTAATGGGCACGTTATTTGCAAATCTTGAAGTGGAATATTAGATCAGGGCTTCTGTGTGTCATGGTAATCAGCTTTCCCTCGCTCGCTCTGGCTCGGGGGGGAAACACCCTGCAGTTGCTTTGTTGTATGCTTTTCAGATTAATATCCTTTTTCAAATCCAGCAGCTTTTCTCTGGGTGTTTTAGTCAAAGAAGCAGATGGCTCGCATGCCAGCATTTGATGCCTGACCAAAGGGATTGTCCTGTTCAAAAACCTCCCTGCCGGGAGCACGAAGCTGGTTTCGTGCTCTGTCTTCTCCTGAGGGAGAGCCAGGAGAGGGAGAAAGCATTTGGAAGGAGGCAAGGATGGGCTGGCTTGTCCACTCCACGGCAGCACGCCTGTGAAGGAGGCCACAGGCAATGACAGACAGGCAGCATCTCTCCTGCTCAGTGCCTGGCATAGCCCACATGAACCCTCCTCTCGATGGGACTGGGCTGCAGGAACCCCAGGGTCTGGCCATGGGAGCAGTTTGCATGCTGAGCATCTTGATGGACTCCCTGCTGATCCCAGCTGTTTGTTCCACTCTGGTTTTGCTCCAATCCTTCCCACACTTATCTAGCCTGCTGCCGTCCCTTACCCCCAGTGCTTTCCTACTGCCCACATCCACCAGAGCTGTTTGCCAGCCAGCGTGGGGACCAGTCAAGACCATTCAGCTACAGGTAAGACTTGAGCCTTTCCTGCTGTGCCTCCGAGAGCACAAATAAAGGTTCAGCTCCCATCACGCCTACTGACTTCTGCATCATGCATATGTATGGAATATTATTTGCAGATCTTGAGTCCTCAGCACAGGAAGGACATGGACATGTTGGAGTGGGTCCAGTCACTGAGAGCTGGATCCCCTCTACTGTGACTGCAGACTGAGAGAGTTGCAGGGGTTAAGCCTGGAGAAGTGTCCGGGAAGACCTTAGAGCCCCTTCCAGTTCCCAGAGAGAGATGGGGAGGGACTCATGATCAGAGAGGGGAACCATAAGAAAAAGGGGAACAGTTGTAAACTGAAAGAGAGGAGACTGAGGTGAGATCTCAGGAAGAACTTGGCTGTGAGGTTGGTGAGACCCTGGCCCAGGTTGCCCTGAGAAGCTGTGGCTGCCCCATCCCTGGAGGGGTTCAAGGCCAGGCTTGGAGCAACCTGGTGTGGTGGGAGGTGTCCATGCCCAGGGCAGGGGGTGGGATTGGATGGGCTTTAAAGACACTTCCAACCCAAACCATTCTGTGAGTCTATGAATGTGTTGATGTGGGGACCTCTGCCCTCAGCTGTGGCTTTGACTGCCCCATCACCTCAAAATGCCTAACACATCTCTGAATGGCGTACAAGTGGTTTCTTTTAGAAAGTCAAAAAAAAAAAAGAAAATAATAAATCACAAGTGACTTTCAAAATACCTCTGCTGGACCTTTTCTCAAGCATTGGATGAAGGAATGAAGCAGTGGTGCAGTAAAAATTGTGACTCTGCTGCATATCAGGAGGTGCCAGGGGAGGGTGCTGCTCCGTAGCATCCAAAGTGAGCTGCAAAAACAGTGAGTTTTAAGGTTGCACAACCTCTGGGTGATGCGAAAATTGTGATTTAGGTGCTAGACTTGCCGAGTGTTTGCTGCACAAGAGGAGGACCCAAGTGAGATGAGCAGCACTGGGGAGCTCTGCCGTGTGAGGTGGCTGCTGCCCCAGGCACCCTCAGGCGCGATGCAATTGAATCATGGGGCAAGGCAGGCGGTTTGCTGCCGCAATAAATCAGCCGGTTAACGATGAAAGAGGATACATAAGCTAGCTAGATATATTTCCAGTACTTTTCTGAGTGAATTGGGAGGGTTTCTGCCTGAGAAAGGGAAGTGTTTTCTGCTCTGCTGTGTACTTGCTCTGCTGCCTCCAGACTTCTCCATATCTACCCACCCATTCTTCTCAGCTCATTGGTGCCAACCTATTTTGTATTAACAGTAATTCACATGTTAACAGCTGCTGTCCATGTTAATCAAAAAGAAGCTCAATACAAGTATGTGATTACTGTGTGAGCATTGTCTAAATGATACTTGGTTGTGTCTTAAACTAAAATAACAATATACACTTTTATCCAATCCTGATACGTTTATAAATATATTTAAAAGGATATAAATATTTATAAATAGTTTCTGTAATCTTCTGTAATTAGGCTTTAAGCTCTGTGACAGACAGCATCTGTTTGATCTGCGTGTGCTCTTGGCGTGTGTGTGTGTGTGTCAGGTTTCTGTAATAAAAGTGTCGGCATCAGGCAGATGCTTCTGAAGGGAACCAGCATTCTCTTAGGAGAAGGCAGCCCCGACCTGAACCAGCATCCTGCATCCAGGTGGAGGCAAGGAAAAGCCAAGTTGGATGCTTACATCCCCTGCCCAGTGGTTGCAGAGCAAACTGGAGGAGGGGGATGTGGGGTGTGGAAGGACAAACAGCCCAGGGCTGCTTCAGACTTCTGAGTTATTGTCAGATGGAACCAGGTCTGGGAGAAAGGACAAGTCAGCAAGGATGTGGTGGGTGGGAAAAGCTGTTCATAAAACCTTTTTGTATCTACTCATAACTCTTTTCATTTCTACTCTGTTTTACCTGGTCACTTCAAGCTGTCTTCATTTCAGAAGAAAAGAAAGCATCCTAATATAAAGTCAAACAAAACTGACCCCTTTTTGCCCCACAAGTCTTTTGGGGATGCTCTCTACTCAAACAATATTGTGTGGTTTTTTTCTCATGGCTAGAGGCACCTGCTCTCTCCCTGGGACCAACTGATGAGCATGATGGCAGCAAGGCAGGACGAGTCACGGCCACACTCAGGTCCCAAAATATCTGCCTGGACAAAGTTGGATGGTTCTCTGGACCACTCTGCGCTTGTCCTGTTAAAGCTCAGGACAGGCTGATGTCACATAGATGGCTCTTGGCTTTTTAGACAACACTATACAGTAAGCAGGCAGGGGAGGATTGCAGAATAATTTAGGTTGGAAGGGACATCTGGAGATCATCTTGTCCAAACCCCCTACCAGAGCAGGTCCACCTGCAGCAGTTTGGACAGAAAAGTGTCCAGGGGTTTTGAATGTCTCCAGAGACATAACCACCTTTCTGGGGAGCTTGTCCTGGTGTTCTGCCATCCTCAAAGAAGTTTCTTCCCCTGCCTTTCACCTGTTTGTCTAACCAACCTGGCCATGTAACAACCTCTCTTTTACTATGAGAAAAGCAGGTCTCAGGTGCATTTCTTCTTTAGGAGATGGAGAGTCCTTTGCCATCATCAAGGCTGAGGAAGAGGACTTGGAGGAGGATAGGGAAGTTGGTTTGTGTGGGATGGAATGCGGTGGGAATGGGTGCAAAAGAGGAAGTGAGGCAGGTGAGAGCAAATACAGCCTGAAGCAGGAGCCTGGGAGCAGTAGAAGTGGGAGACCCATTCAGCAGACCTGGACTGGCTTTGCCCAGACACTGGGGTGGGAAGAAAACCTTTGGGAATAGCCACTGACCAGACTCTGGCTCCCCATTTCCAGTCGTGCTCTCGATCAGGAGCACTGTGATGTTCTGTGGTGGATGATTGTCTGTTCCAATTTATGTATTTAAATGTGCAGGAGAACAGACTGCGAGGCGGGGGGCGGCGAGTATTATAGTAATGACATTGAACACTGAAAAGTTGCAGAATGATCTTTGCTTTGCATCTTTGACTTGGGCCCTGGCTGTGTATCTTTAATCTTTTCGAAGTCTTTAATCAGAAGAAAATCTGGCTTATCCCTAAAGCCCAGGGTCTGAGACCGTGCAGTGCAAACAGAATCCTCCAAAGCCTCCAGGAGGAGATTGCACAGAGAAAGAGCAAACAGGCAGCTGCGGCTGTAAGCTCTACAACCAGACAAGGACGTCACTGCACAGCAACAGTTAGGCACGCCGTCCAGCGGGAGCCTCTGGATGCAGAAGAAGAGAAGTGATGCTCCAGGCATGAACGGGGAAGAAATGAAACTGTGGCAGCTGCGAGTGAATAATTTTATAAGGGGGGATTTGGAAACCCTGGGAAATGTTGCCAACCTCACCTGGAGGGAAATCTGTTGGTCCTTGCAAGACTGGATTTATTTAGGGATGATGTTGAGGATTTGCAGGGGGTTGGGGGTTTTATTTTTAGAAATGGGGCAGCATGGCTTGACCCCAGTTTGCCCAGAAATCACACAATAAAGGTACAAAACATGAGAAACCAGCAGAGTCTGTGCAGCTGCCCTACTCCCCATGACGCTGGCTGTGTTGTTCCCAGGATATATCAGCAAATTCAGCCTCACCCACGCTGATTTTTAGTTTAAAGCTGAGTATGTCTCCTTCAGACCTTGCCGGGACCAATTTTTTTTGGCATGAACAAGGCTTTCCATTCTACCATAACGGAGAGCAGACTTGCTTTACAAGTGTTTTCGGGCAAAGCTAGCCAGAGGACATGGTGGATCCTTGCTGGTATTTACCTGCACCTCCCAGTTTCTACTGCTGGGTTCCCCTTTCCTCCCTCAGAGAATGCTCCTGGTAATTTTTAGCTGTGATTTAAAAGCTCAGTGGAAATGAAGAGACCTGGAAATAATCCTGCTTTCAGCCTAAAACATGGGAGAGGGAAAAGTATGTAGCTTTTCATAACCTCCCCCTCCCCTTGTCACACGCTCCTGGTTCCTCTTTGGCAGGTGGGATCTTGGGGGCCAGAGCAGCCTTTTCAGACAATATTTCTGGTCAGGGATTATGATGATATCTTGTAATTCAGAAAGAAACCTGGAAAACACTTAAAATCCTTTTACAAATTTGCACTTTTTTTATTTTAAAATATTCCCTTGAAATAGCAGCCCTGGTTTAAGTGTCGTGAACATTTAAGTGGAGAGGAGGGGTCTGTTTTTTAATTTAGAAGAGGTGAAAAACATGTTTGGGACAATTTTAAATTACTTTTTCTGCTGCGGCACAGCCTGAGGCTTTTAATAGCTTTTTAGCATGGTCTCATTTATCTGGAATAATACTTTTTTCAAGAAAAAATATAAAATTGGTCTGGTGAGAGGGTCCAACCTGCAAAAAAGCCTCTGGAGCTGTCCAGTGTGATGAGGTGGAATGAGGCCCTGGAGCCAGGTACCAGCAAAAGCTACAGTCTGGGATCCTTTGCTCCTCTGTGGGGGTTGGTGACAACCTCAGAAGGCCAGGGTAATATTGGAGACCCAGGGGTACACATCATTGCTGAGGGGCTGCAGGAGAGGAGCAGCATCTGCACAAGTTCATGTTGCCACAAAAGATGTCCCTAGCCCCAAACCCATGGCTGGAGGAGAGGGCCACCACCAGGACACCTTTATAGATATTCTGAAGCGAGGTGAGAAAACCTCAGAGCGTTTAGGTGGCCCATAGCAGCTGTTTCAGGAGAAGATGGAGAAGTGCCATGTCCTCCCAGATTCCCTCTGCTGCCCTCTGTGCTATGGGATGGTGTCTGTAGGAGACAGCTCTGCAGAGTTCGTCCATGGAAGCTGTTCTCTGGGTCCATGTCTGTGCACCTGGGCTCATTTCCAACTGCTCAACTTCCAATGGGGTTTTTCCTGACTACCAGACTCAATGGGGCCAGCATCAGGAACTATATCAACCCCAAATGCTGACCTCCTGCATCCATTCCTGTCTCCCCACCCTGCTTCCCGGTTCTTCTTGACCAGCTTGTGGATTCCCCGGTCATAAGGGTGGGGCACATCCTCAGGAGTTGCAGTGAAACATCACAAATACTGAAGTAGCCTTCTTCCATAGGCAGAGTTTTGAGAGTTTTTTTGGGGGGTGGCAGCCCTCTTTTGGACTTTGTAATTAGTAATATAAGTTTTCTATTGCAAGAGCACAACGTTATTTTGTATTGTTTTCTCCTGTAGACTTACATTCCATCGCACATGAATGCAGTTAAAGCTGTAGGATCATGAACATTCCCATCCTTAGGAGCTCCAACTGAAGTGGGGAAGTCTCCCAGACATTTATTTTGGGAAAGGGATATCCTGGATGAATCTTTCATCCAACTATGGTCAATGGGGGACACTATAGAGGGTTTACCCAGCCTATGATTTTTCTGTGAAAATTAGAGGGACAGAGTTACCTTCATGGTGCCACAGACTCCAAAACATGAGAGCATGGTCACAACAGGTACACCAGAACGGGAAAGAAAGCTCGTGCACCAGTCAGAGAAGTGGAGGAGTTTTCTGGAAATTAATTAGTGCAAAATAAGACAATGACCAATAAAAGTTAGAAAATAATAGGCCCCATGTAGGTTTAAATTCAACACCAATTCAGGGACTGGAAGGCACTCTAAGGTCTCCCTGGAGCCTTCTCTTCTCCAGGCTGAGCAGCCCCGACTCTCTCAGTCTGTCCTCACAGTAGAGGGGCTCCAACCCTTGGAGCATCTTCCTGACCTCCTCTGGACCCCTAGAGACATGGGGTCTAAATGCCTGGAGACAACAAATACAATAACTCCTTCTAAGGACAGCTAGAATTAAGACTACATTGAATCCTGAGCAGGCCATGGGACTAATTTAAAATGTCATTACTGAAGAGTCCCTTTGTAAAAGTGCCTGCAATATACTTAAACTAAGTAACATTGTGGGAACTTTAAAATAACACTGAAAAGTTCATTCCCACTTCATTTCAAAAAGTGTATCTACGTAAAAGCGGGAAGGCTTGTTAAAAAGAAATTAAAAGCAGCCACCAAAAGGGTAAAATTTTTCCAGGGCACATAGACATTGTTTGAAGAACTTCTATTAGATGATGAGACCAAATCTATACAATCATCAACAGAGACTTTAAAAGGGCAAAAAATTAGCTGTTCTCATTAAAAAGCCGACTAAAGCACCTTGTCAGAGGTAAAATTGTATCCTTCAAAAAGAAGTCATGTTCAAATGAGGGGGGAAAAAAAGGAAAAAAAAAAAAAAAAAAAGAGTGCAAGATGACAGCTTTCTAAGGTGTAAAAGTATAGTAATATACCCTTTTTCTCAAGACCCTCAGCAGGGGCTCTGGAGCTCCCCTGGGGCTTTTTCCACCGAGGAGACCCCTTCCTGAAATCAGCTGTTGTTGGAAGAAGTTGGGGGGAAAACTGGGGAGGAGATGGCATTGAGCCCTGAGCTCAAAATCCTCATATGAAGAAGCCGTTTAGTGGTAGTGGGTAAGGGACTGTGTAAGGTAACTGTGGTACCAGAGGAACAGAAGACGGTAAATGCAAAAATTTAAAAGAAATTTTAAAAAGCAGCAACAGCAATCCGATGGATTGCCCACCCCATGTCTGTGCTGGGCAAACAATCAGAAAAACATAACAGAGATTTCAGTAGACACAAGGGAAAATACTGGGGAAGAGTCACTTCAGGTTTGCTGAAGGAAGTCCTGCACTCTGAGGTCATGGAGAGCTGGTGAGCTTGCAGTGCAGGAAGGTCATTCGGCCAAATCTTTGGAAAATTGTCTTCATGAGAGCCTCTTAAAAAAATTTAACCACTGTGGTGTTAAAAAAAAAAAAAAATTAAGACCTCCTCTGTGTAATAATATGAAACACAAATTAGGAATAAATTAGATTTTGCAGTGGCATAAAAGTGCATGCAGACCTATCTCCGGATCAGGAGATGACCCGGAGAAGGAAGGAAAGAAAGGAATGAAGTTACTGACAATGTGTCAGTATTCACAGCTGATGGTGAAAAGCTATGGCAGGATCCCTCAATACTGAGCAACTGGACAGTAAAACAAGAGAGAAATTCAGTAGCAAGACTTGCGAAATCATGTGGACGGGTGAAGCAGTCCCTTTGCACTTGAACCAGTCATAAACCTTAAATGACCTATTACTGCTCAGGAAAGATAACTTCTTCCTTGCATACACATTGCTGGTATTGTTACTAAAACATCACCTCAGTGGTTCGTGGCAGCCTGCAAAGCAAATTGAGTGTGGAGATTTTTAGGGGGAAAGCGTTAAACAAAAGAGAAGAGATCAATTTGTCACTGCGCAGATCAATAATTCACCTGCTACTTAAATACTGTTTGCAAAAATGTTCCCTCCGCTGGAGGAAAAGAAACCTAGTAAAGGACAGAAAATACCCCTAGAAACTAGAAAAGATGCAGAGAGAGGTGGGAAAGACAAAGAGTTGGGGAATGGTTCTGCAGGTGGAGACTCTTTGTCCTGGAAGTATGAGTGATGGGTTGTGCAGTGAGGAGATATCATCCACAGTTCCCTGCAACATAAAAACTAGAGGTATCAAGCTACGGATCAGGACATTCAAAACAGGCAGGAAGAAAATGTTGGGTTTTTTTCATCTTCAGCTTAACTAAACTTCTCCCCCACAGGATCTTGTTGTAAGATTTGGATGGCCTGCATGATAACTGAACAATCCAAGGAAGAACATCTGCCAGGGGATATAGGGAGATGCTCTGGCCTTACAACACCTCCCCATGTAGGTTGTTTGCTCCTCTTAATGTTATTTCTGGATTTCAGTCTTTACCTAGGAATCCATCAGGAAACTCCTGAAATGAATGACCTGGGCCAAGCTCAGAGGATGGTGTAGGAGTAGTCTACAAGCACATGCTTATCTAGTCCAGACTGGAAATTTAGAGTCTGTCTTTGAGGAGATGAGATTTCAGGCTGAAACATAAGATCTTGAGATGTTCATTAAGACTGCCCAGAGAAGCCATGGCTACCCCATCCCTGGAAGGGTTCAAGGCCATGTTGAACAGGGCTTTGAGGAACCCGATCTAGTGGGAGGTGTCCCTGCCCAGGGAAGTGGGTGAATTGGGTAGGCTTTAAGCTGCCTTCCAACTCTAACCATTCTAAGATTCTATGGTCTTCTGTATCATAGGGGACATCTAGCTGGTTCTTACGGGGATTCCTCACTGTATATCATCCTTACCTTCCCATATTGTAAGGAGAGAATCAGGGTGAAGGTCGAATATCTTGAACAGCCTTTGAGGAGAATTATTTTTAAAATCCGTCTCATGCTCCAGAAACCCTCCAGCCCTATGATCAGATGAGTATGGTTGTTGCTGCACCCATGGAGGAAGGCAGCAGCTCTGGGATGACGGCAAAGTTATGGCTTCCCATCTGATCCTTTATGGATCCACGCTCAGTACCAGCACAAGGCTGGCAGGTCATCCAACACAGGCAGAAGAAAGAAAACAACAGGGCACAGCTTCAAAGCACATTTCTAAAGCAAAGCAGGACTCAAAGCACATTTCCACTGCAGCACCAGGTAAAAAACATATAAATATATATTTTGGCTATGGACTGCAGTTCTGCCACATTCACCTTTAAACCATCGGCCACAGAGCAGCGGTGCATAAAGGCAGCGATGCAATTTTTCATTCCGCTGTCCTGAAAACGGTTAAACCATGGTTTGTTCAAGGTTATACAACCCAACAAAAGTTCCTCTTGTGCTGAGTAGAAATAGGCAGATTTTCTGCATGAAAAGTGAAATACATAACGTTTTGAGTACTTCGCATTTGAATGGAAATTCCTGCGCCGCCCGCACCCTGCCGATGATGTGCTTGTAATGAGGAATCAAGCGCCGAAAGGGTTGGGGAACGCACACCCGGCACGGAGGCTGCCTACCCATGCTCAAATGAGAAAATAATTCATTTTCCCCAATCGAAATTTATTTTGGGAAAAGTCATTACTCTAAAATCAATGTAAACAAATCAAATGGCAGAGGAGAGCAGCCCTCCAGCGCAGGAGCGGCCTTCGTGCGTGCCACAGCCAGCAACGGCAGAGATGGGCTAGCGGTGTGGAAGAGGATATCTGGACTACAAAAAAAAGTTTCTGGTGTGTTTTGGTGCATGGGACAGTAATGAGTGCATATTTTAATTTTAACCCCTTCTTCTCCTGAACACCCCTACCCCATGGTGTTTCTACCACCATCCCGCTGTGTGGAACGCTCTAGGTAGAGAGATGCGAGGTCAACTTCTTCTGTGTCTTGCAGCATAGATTTACAAATTTATAACCACAGTAAATGATAGTCTAGGAAACTAAGGTGGTTTTGGGGGGTGAGACCAGGCCAGTGTGTACAACAACTGCTGGTGATGGGCTTTGCATCTGCAAGAGGTGTCCCATTCAGACGCAGCAACTGAGCAGAAGTCCTCAGCAAAATCTACTGGCCAATTCTCAAACATGCAGCACTTTTTTTTATATCTTTCTCTCCACTAATTCACTGGAAAAGAGAAATTTCTAAAATTCTCAGAGAAATAACTGCCTTTTGTTTCAGCTCCTTCTTGACAGGCGTATTTATGATGATCACAAAGGAAATACCACAACAAATCCTTGCAAAAGAAAAGGAAGGGATAAGAGCGAGATGAGCTACAAATAATAAGTAACAAATCAGGAAAGAGAGGAAGATAATGGTTGTGATTAAAAATCAGATGCTATGAAATAAAGAACAATGGATATGCGAATTAAAAGTATCCATTAAAAAAAAAAATCCATATCCAAATGTTTTATGGACAACAAGAAAGCATTTTAAATTATCTGGAACAAAAGAAATTCTAGCGAAATTACAATGTTATAGATCCATTTTTTGATAGGTGCAGTAATGCTGTAAACAATAATGCAAATGATGCAGAAGAACTCAAAAGCCTGCTCTGTCAAATATTGGAGAAGACATTTTTCCAGCTCTCAGTCCCTGTCATTTTCTATCCCAACAGCAACTGCTTAGATCCTACCAAATTGTTAACAGTTTAAAAAATGTTAAGCTGAAATCTTAATTAACTGAAATAATTATTAATTTTTAAAAGCTTTTATTTAATTTTTAAGCTAATTTTCATCTGCAAGATCAGCCAACTTGTTTCTAAATTCGTGGAGAGAAAAAAAAAACCACTAAATATTTTAAAAGAATGACAGAATGAAGTGATGACACTGTGAAGAGAGTGAAAAATGGGTCAATGGTGCATTCTCAACCCCCGTGACGCCAGCTCGGGTGTCCTACTGTCCCCCTGTGGCTTGTCCCCACATCCCCTTGTGTGCTAAAGTTGGGTCTACACTATAAACTACCTTTCTCTGCTTTTCCTTCAGCATCAAATATACAATATTTTTTGAGAAGCTGAGGGAGAGGGGGAAGCAAGCATCACCCATCTTGTGAGCCTGGGTTTTGCCTTTGATGCAGAAGTTTATTGTCCTTGTTATTCCAGAAGAAAAGTTTTGAGACATTTTGCTTTGTTGGGTCACAGCAAGTAGAAGGCGACACAGAAGGTTGGAATCGTGACATCTGAGATTAGGGGTTATTCTCGACATTCAGGGTTTTGCTCTCAGTTGAATCACCACAACTCCAGCAGAGTATCAGCAAAATACTTGCAGGGTCACTGTGACCCTAATTTTATTAGAAATCATGAAGTAATACAAAAGAACTGCTGTTTAACCAGATAAATCAGGACGAAAATATTCCCTCTGAGGTTGGTGAGACCCTGGTCCAGATTGCCCAGAAAAGCTGTGGCCACCCCATCCCTGGAGGGGTTCAAGGCCAGCTTGGAGGGGGGCCTTGAGCAACCTGGTCTGGTGCAGTGGGAAGTGTCCCTGACCAGGGCAGGGGGTGGCACTGGGCTGGCTTTAAAGTCTCTTCTAACCATTCTGTGAGTCTATTAAATGATGCATTCCTCTTCTGTGGTTAAACACGAGCAAAAGAAAGCAAAAACCAGGTGATTCATGTTCCAAAAGAGCATCTTTAGGAAATCATACAATCATAGAATCATAGAATGGTCAGAGTTGGAAGGGACCTTAAAGATCATCAAGTTCTAGCCCTCCTGCCATGGGCAGGGACACCTCTCCCTAGAGCAGGTTGCTCAAAGCCCCATCCAGCCTGGCCTTCAACACTTCCAGGGATGGGGCATCAACAACTTCTCTGGGCAACCTGTTCCAG
>VXBW01004279.1:285386-299224 GCA_013400375.1 Thinocorus orbignyianus
TGCTTAAGTCCAGGTAGATGACGTCTGTTGCTCTGCCTTTATCCATCAAGTTCGTAGCAGTATTGTAGAAGGCCATCAAGTTTGTCAGGCAGGATTTGCCCTTGGTGAAGCCATGTTGGCTGTCTCCAGTCACCTCCTTATTTTCCATGTGCTTTAGCAGAGATTCCAGGAGGATCTGCTCCATGATCTTGCCAGGCACAGAGGTGAGTGACTGGCCTAGAGTTTCCTGGGTCCTCTTTTTTCCCTTTTTTGAATATTGGGGTTATGTTCCCCTTTTTCCAACCTACAGGAATTTCACCGGACTGCCACGATTTCTCAAATATGATGGAAAGTGGCTTAGCAACTTTGTCCGCCAGCTCCTTCAGGACCCGTGGATGAATTTCATCAGGTCCCATGGACTTATGCACTTTCAGGTTGTTCAGGTGGTCTCGAACCTGATCTTCCCCTAATGTGTGCAGTTCTCCATTCTCAGAGCCCCTGGTTTTACCTACTGTGACTTGGGCAGTGCAGTGAGAGCCCTTGCCAGTGAAGACTGAAGCAAAAAAGTCAGTCAATACCTCAGCCTTATCCACATCCTGGGTGGCCAGGTCTCCCGTTTCCTTCCGGAGAGGGCCCACAGCTTCCCTAGTCCTACCTTTTTCCCTGACATAGCTATAGAAGTTTTTCTTATTGTCTTTGATGTCCTTGGCCAGATTCAGTTCTCTTAGGTCTTTTGTCTGCCTGATATGGTTCCTGGCTATTTGGACAGTTTCTGTATATTCCACCCAGTCCACCTGTCCTTGCTTCCACCCTCTATAGGCATTCTTTTTAATTTTGAGCTTACCTAACACTTCCTTATTCATCCATGCAGGTCTTCTGGCTATTTTGCATGACTTTTCTTTTTTTGGATGCAAAACTCCCTTGACATTGTCCTTCCTTCTAGCACACCACTTCTCTCATTTGGCCAGGCTCGGGAGACTTTCCAATAGGAAAAGGTTGATTGACTCTTTTAGAATGGTGATTTGGGTGGGAAGAAGTGTTTGCTTTTTCTGCCAAGGAATGTTTGGACCTTCCCATGACACCTCCCAGTGTAACCAATGGGGTCCAACTGCCAGAAGTTGACCATGTTACTTAAGCTTTGTAAGTCTCAGCCAAACTGGTCAGTGAACTGACCTGGAAGGGCCTTGGCATTCCTATGGAAGGAATTAATACCTGCTGGGGTACACTGGCATCTATACCCTGGAACTCGTTCCTCTTGGCACTGCCTGCTCTCCTGTATTTCAGAAGGGCTTTGCACAGTCTTGTCCTGCTCAGTAACACCCAGCAATGGTGAGACTAGCTGGAGGGATATCAAACCAAGTCAAATCCACTGCTGTGTGAGGAGCAGGGAGGTGGAAGCCGGGAACACAACGTGCTCTTCTTCTGCTGACCATAAGTATTGCGCAAGGTCCGGTAATTTAGGGGGTTTTTAGGCCCTCAGGATCTTGGCTGCATCCACACAGAGGTTATAGGTGAGCCCCAACCCACGCCCAGGTGCAAGCTCATGCTGGGTATGTGATGGAGAGATTGGAGCAGGGATGCAGATGCTGAAGTCAAAGCTTCAGCACACCATCCTGGGCCAGGAGAAGACCTGTCCAAAGTGCAGACAGGATGGTAACATCCATGCATTGACCTCAACTAGCCACCAGCACTGTTGTCAGTCCCCAGGACACTTTCACATCAGAGGATGTTAATTTCCAGCCTGGCCAAGCTTGTAGAAGAAGCCAGAAAAAAACATTAAAATAAGTTGATTTCTAGCCTGTGAAGCAATGGTTGTTATTCACCATCAGCAGTGCATATCTCAGCCTTGTCCCACAACCTGGAGATACAACTCAGCAAGGCAACGCCACGCAGATCACACTGAATGCCATGCCTACGTGTCCAGCACCACTCCAGCACATGGGGACAGCAGAGCTGACAGCTTGTTCACGCCTTGCATGGTACCAGCCCTGCCAGACCAAGGTCAGTCAGCTTTACTGTGGTCACACTGGGGACAATGTTTTTTTTCCAGGTACTGTTTGGCCAGGGTAGGTGCTCTCCAGTTGGAAAGGGTGAGAAGGAGGAACACAGGTGCTTCTGGCTACCAGCAGAGCCCTTCAATTCCCACCTGTCACTTTAAAGTTCTTCACAGAGTGTTTGGAAGGATGATTTCCCCTTGGACACATTGAGATATTTATATTGTAATCACAAGGACCTGGCCTGGCTTGTCCGCCTGTTTGCCTAACTGATGACGGCTTGATAGCTGCAGCAGGGAGCTTGTTAATTGAATTCCAAAGGGACTAATTATGGCAGGAGTGAGAGAGCTCTCTGTCATCTCCCAGGTTTTTCCACCCATCTGGATTTTTGAGGGGGCTGCAGGAGCCGGGAATTGTTGGCAAGAGGCAGCTGGAGGAACCAGAGGAACTGTGCTGACCCAGCCTGTGGTGCTGCTGCCCTCCTACTGAGCATGGAGAAGGATAATGCCAGTTTTTGAGGAGGTGCCATCAGCTGTTTCCCTTCTCTGGCCACGAGAGAGGTGCTCAGCTCGCTCGAGACAGCAGGGACTTAAGATAAGTGGGAGGAGGTGGGTGCAGCACTTATACACCTCCTGCTACGTCTCTCCTGGATGGGTCACTTCAGCTCCTCTGCTAAAACCAGATGAGGAAAAAAGCAACAAGGCACTGTGTCATTCCCCCATGGGTGCCCAGGAGAAAGGGTCTGGGGGGAATTACTGGCTCCCTTCATGACAGCAGCCCTTGATATGGCAGCTGCTGTATTGCTGAGCGGCCACTCTGGGGCAGGGCTTGGCATGACCACACGCTGACCAGCTCAGTGGCCAACATCTCCAGGAGGGCAGGCTGTATGCACAGAGGGTTTTATCCCCACCATGCTGTGGGGGTGACTCCCCTGGGCTGGAAGTGGACATGAGGAGCCCGAGGGTTGTAAAACCCCAGCTGTGTGAACCTCAGGGCACCACTGAGTAGCGTTTCCTTGGCCATGAGCCCCAGTTCTTCTGCTTTCCCAGCCCCTGTCCTCACACTGCATCCTGCAACCCACCCACCAGCAGCAGGGAGCTGAGCCCCAGGGAGGCAATGAGTATTTCCTGGGGTTTAAAAATACATTTTTTTTTATGATTTGTGTATATATAGGAACACAATCCTTCTTCCTGCTTTCTGAAGTTGACATTAACTCCAGCTGTGCCAGCAATGCAGCTCACAGCACAGACCCACAGACATAGCGACGTGCTCCTAGGGAAGCAGTAAAGGGGACAAAGGACTTTTCCAACTGCCTCAGTGATTGGGAAAAAATACATATACTGAGCTGCTACATCCTAAAATAACTCCCATCTCTGCCTGTTTGAAAGCTTTACTGATACAGAGTGCAGAAAATTATTCTTGGCTGTTTAATGGTTTTATTTCAATCAAGGAGCCAAATCACAGCAGGCACATGGGTTTTTCACATAGCCCTGGCTAAGTGTTTGGGGGGCATTGTGGCAGTTTGGGGACATATTGGGGCAGACGTCCTCTGTGCCATTTCATGTGCTGCTGCTGCTGCTACAAGGGTGCAAAGTGAATTATTTTTTTTTTTTTGCATAGGTCAAGGAGAAGACTGTCCCTCCCTGAGACACCTCACACTAGACCTCCCAATACTGTGGGAGGTGTCCCTGCCCATTGCAGTGGGGTTGGAACTCAATAATCTTTAAGGTCCCTTCCAAGTCTGACCATTCTATGATCCTATGATATAGCTGGAATACAATTTGGGGTAACCTATGTGTAAAAGACGGATTGTGCATGAATTTCAGCTCCTTCCACCGAAGGCAGTGAGGGCAACGCTGGCCCTCAGAGGTGAGAAGGGCTGTGCTGAGCTCTCGTTTGCAGCAGTGGGAGCAGGACCCACGTCTCTGGCAGCCTCAGCCATTGCCCCAGACAGGTCAGTATCTCTGCTAATCACCGTATGCTCCTCTCCCGGCAGAGCATATGGCGCCCTGCATGCTGCTGCCATGGCCAATCTCATACAGTGTCCCTATTCCTCTTAAGCAGCGGGTTATAAATGTCTAAATGCCTTGAAAAATGAGCCAGTGAAAGGTTTGTAAGGTGTACAGCAGCGGTGATGGTTGCAGACTGGTGGGTCCTCTGCCTTCACATTTTGTCAAGAAACAAAAAGTGCACGATACAGCCCAAACTGCCCCCAACTCTGCTTCCCGTTTGTTTCACTGTACTGGGTTTAGAAGTACACGCACAAGAGATCTCTCAGGGTGGGGAACTACAGTTTCTGTAGCAGCTCTGGATAAAACCTCATGTCAAGGAGAGCTGTCCCCAGAGGCTCAGATTTTGGCAGGGGGAGCTTCAGGCCAGCGTTACCTGCAGCACCCCACAGCCATGGGCCTGGTGTGCAAGGGTAATCAGGGAGAAATCACCTGTCTGTAATTGTCACCTGTTGTCTCTTGGGGTAGAGGCAGAAAGGAGTTTGATAGACCCATATCCAAGAGCTTCAGCTGGGTTCTCCACCTTGGTGACTCTAGGACACTCGAGGGCAAGAAGACAGATATAACTTTAAAAAAGGTAGAAGGGGCATTGCTGGTGCAAAAGACAAAACGAAAGTTAAAGGTTAAGTGAATATAGAGGCAGCTGCAGTGAAATAAAAGAAATCAAATTTTTAATGGATTTGCCTCTTCCTCAGGCTGCTTCCAAAAATCTTGGAAGGATCCAGGCAACAAGGTAATGAGTTCTTGAGAGATTTATACCACTTCTGGGCAGCACTATGGTCTGGGGTGTTAATTCGGTTGGGAGGGATTGTGTATTGCAGACAAGATGCCATTCTTTTCCTTGTGGTTATAATCAAACTCATATGTGGTTTTTCTTTCCCTAAAGATTTCTCATTATTTCTAACATAGGTGGTTTTTTTCCCTGACCCCCTGGGTCTCTGCCCCACTTCAAAGGAAAGAAAGGGGTTTTTTTTGGGGGGGAGGGGCAGCAAGTCTGCGTGGGAATGTGGGGAGCCAGGGAGTGGATGGGGGTGTGCGGTATTGAAAACTAACCTGAAAGAAAGGACCTAGCTGCTCAGGGAGAATATTTCTATTCTGTCTCTTTCTGTGTTTGCTGTAATTGAAGAGGTTCAGCTCGTGGGGTTTGTGCTTTTCCTTGGGGAAAAGGTACAGGCGGGCTCTCCCAGACCTCACAGGGGTTTGCTGACTCGTTATCAACATCTCCAGGAGCTCCAGGTTTCGTTGCTCCTTCAGCCCTCCTGCCTCAAAGGTAAACTATTACATTGCCGATATTGAGTGCAGGGTTGTTTGAAGGTATTAAGGTTCCAGTTCATCAGAGGTCATGTTTTATTTGATTTTGGCCAATTGGCAGTTCCCTGTGTTTGCATTTGCTCCTGGAAGTAAATGTCTTCTCAGTTTCTGTGCTAACAGCAGCAGCGGCTGAAGGCTTCCTGAGTACCTGGGGGAATGGCGGGGGGGGGGGGGGGCAATATATCTGCCCCCAATGCTCTGCCCCAAAGCTGGCCAGAGAAAATCCGAGTCCCCTCTTCTGAGGTCTGACACTGGCCCTTTTCCAGCATCTCTGCCTTCCAGTCTGGAGAACCTGGCTCCAAGCCTCAGATGGAGCAAAACTAACTGAACCCAGTAGGAAAACCCAGTTTTGTGGGCAGACCTCTCTGCTGGTGCCAGCAGCCTTGCCACTGCCTCCCAAGGTACTTGGCTGACCTGTGCACACAGGGTGGCCAAGCTCCTGGGCACCTGTAGGAGGAACTGGGGTTAGGATGTTTCATCACTGGTGCGTGGGTGCCCCCCAACACCCGCAATGGTCTTGCACATGTCTCCTGCCCGGGGAAATGCCAGGCTTGCTCCACACCAACTGTCCATGGGCAGTAAGTTCAGCCTGAGCACGCTGAACACATCAGGTTTTGGACCAGTCCTCTGGAAGACAGGAAAACCCTACAAGATCTTCTTTCTCTGTCCTCAGATGTGATAGCAGAGCTAAAAACGATTCAAGAGAAACTAAGACGACAAACAGCTTTGCATTTTATTCAGAAGAGTTAAGTTTGCAGGCTTTGGTTCTCAGATTGAAAGAAAAAAAAAATTTATTTGAGGGAGGCAGGCATGTTTCATATACAGTTTGGTATTGTCCAAAACACAACAGGAAGCCTCTATTTAAAATTAGTAAGGCAGATGGCTCTGGAGCAGCCTCTGCTGTACCCCCTTGTTGCAGGGCTGCCAACAAAGCCACAAAACCAACACCTGGACTGGGAACCACCTCTCCATTTCCATTAGGGTCCCTTCACAACACTGTTTATTGCCAGGCATTGTTTGCTTCTCTTGCTTTCTGACCGGTGATTGCTGGTGACAGCTTGCTTTTATCCCATTTATTATATAGGTGGTTTTATTTGTTTTTATCGCTTCTTTCAACTTTCATCTCATCGAGGTGTTTTTTTGTTGCTTTTTTTTTTGGCTGATTTTTTAATGAGTGCAGCTTTTTTGGAATACATTTAAGGCAGCTTTTTAAATGGTCTGCAACAACTCTAAATTAATCACTCCAATTATTCCAATAATTTTCCTTCCAGTTCCTACAGGTTTTCAGCAGGACTCTGTACCAGTGCCCAGGCACAGATTGCCTTTGGGCTGAGCAATAAAATCAGGGCATGATAGATAATTGTTAATAAGTTCAGTTTGGTGAATGGTTTGCCCTAATCCATTAGGAAAGGGGCTAAGGCAGCAGTATTCAGAAGGCAATGAATACCATGAGTATCAAGGATGTTTCTGAAGCTTCAAGGATGTGTGATGAGGAGCTGCCTGAGGTCCCCCAGGAGGTACGCATGGAACCACCGCAGCTCGGGTGGTTTTGTCACCCTCCAGGTTGAGTGAAACCAAAGCCAGTCGATCTCCACCATTCCCATTAGGGTACATTTGGATACAAGGAGGAAAATTCTCCTCCTTTCAAAGATGCCACTCAAAAGCCCCCAGTCCAGGATTTCCAGGTCCCGGCTGAGGAGCAGAGAGTTACCATGTGTTTTATGGGAGATGCTGGGGTCTGTCTCCTGCCTCCCAGCGCTTTCTTAGAGAGAAAATAAATCTTGACTTACCTTGTTTCCATTTCCAATAAAACCACATGCTGGCAGTTGCCTTGGAGCTAATAATCTGACACAGTGCTGCATATCCGTGGATGTTCATGGTATGGGTGTGCTCATTCGGTGTTCAAGACCGACAGTGCAGCACTATATTGTTGTTTTCCTATGACTATATTGTGTTTCCAGCACATCATAATAAAAAAGCAACATGTAGGGAAGCGATTTATCATAATAGAAAAATAAAAGGCATAATTATGCACATCATTAATCCCAACTCTTGCTCCAAAATGGACACAAATTCTGTAAGAAAATTGTCTTTAGGTTGAGCCACAACAATTTTCTCTGAAGGGCTTCCTTATAGGTGCTGGAAGACCCATGTGTCCTCTTTTTAGGAGGTTTGGAGAGCTGGCTGGGAGCCCTGTTAATGTACAAGGTGCCTGTTCCCCCTAAGGAGGGGTCACGCTGTGTTACCCAGGGAAGGGCTGCAGCACCCCCAGACATGCTCCCACTCTGTGGGTAAATCAACAACAGGTCAGGCATTGCCGATGGGATTCACCAGGCTACGGGGGATGCGTCACTGTCACCTCCTCAACTGGTCTGGACAGACAAAGTCAATGGCACGACTTATGTCATCCTGCAGTAGGTGTCGGATAAGGGTGGGGGAATGACACATCACCCCAAAGTGCTACGTGTCCCCTCCGGCCACATAGGAAGCCAAAAATAGCCCCCCTCTGATGTCTGGCTTTGATGTCTAACATTGCCAGAGGTGAATCTCATGCCATGCACTGTGTTTTCACAAAATGTAATGGAGGAGGAGAGCAACTGGTGTTGGATGCCTACTCCTTTCCAGCTTCTCTCCTCATTCTTTACCCTCTTCAAAGAGGAAAGATTCGGCTTAAATTCCTTTATCAGATCATCTTCATCAAAAGCGAGTGGGCTGCAGCCTGAATGCGATTTCCCAGCCCCCTCCCACCCAACCCCCCACCGCCTGGGTTCCTAAAGCTAGTTTGAGGAGACTTTAAAAGCTCCTTGCATAGAATTTTCCCCTGCAAAAATTAGACCTCATGAAAATAAATGATTCCCAGAGGAAATTTCAATTTGATTACAAATATTGACTTGCTTGGGGGAAAATTTTTTTAAGAGAAAAATCCATTTGGAATCAACATTTTCAAATTAAACATGTATGTTCTCTCTGTTATAGTACTTAACTTGGAAAAATACTAATTTTGTTTCCTGTGGTTGGGGATTTTAGGAGTTTCTTCCACCCATATTTTTCTGCAAGAGCTGAACAAAAGAGATGCCTTAAAATTGGGCAAAGCAGGGAAAAGATTTGCTTTAATTTTAAAGGATTAAAAAAATATAATATGAAATGTTGTAAATCATTTTCATGCTCTTAAAAAAGACATAAAAACGCATAAACACGTGTATTAAAGCTGTAGCCCCAGGAGATGACTGAGCTGCAGAAACACCAGGCAGGGCAGACACTGTGGGTGCTGCTCCTCTGCGTCTGTCACCTTGCTGCTCCTCTTTCCAGCAGGTCCCTATGATTTTTGCCAGGAGATGTATGAGATGGACAGTTTAGTGGTGGCACCAAGCTGTGCATGGCCTCCCTGGAGGGAGGAAATTGTTCCTTGTAGGAGAAGCCCCCGGTGAGCTCTGTGTCCTGCTCATTTCTGGAGGTGAAGGAGTACGCAGGATGAAGAAGCTACTGGAGGAACAGCAACCTTCTTCTGATGTAGACACAGCTTCCACATGCTGAGATTGAGGTATTGACAGGTGCCAGTCCTCAGCCACTGCCAAAATAAAACAAACCCATTTACTGTAAAGCTAAAAAATGTTCTTTTAAAACTAAAAAGTGACCCTGGCTGGAGTTGGGGGCTCTCTTGAAACCTGAATCGGGGACAGAAGGGTGAAGCTCTCCCCAGAGTGGGGGACCACCCCAGATCTCCAGAGCATGGAGATGCTCAAGCTCAACAAGAGTCACTGCTCACTGGAGGCACACAGGTACCAGCCAGAATTTACTCTGGAGAGTGGAATGCTATTTAGGAGAACTTCATTACGAGACACAGACAACCAGCCCCTGATGGCAAATGCAGAAAGCCCTTGGAGCCAGTGCCTGCTTGCCCGGGCAAACATTAATAACACTATAAAGAACCACTATTGATCCTGATAGGAGTATAAAATACAGCAGGACTATCCCCAGCCCATTCCCTGTGTGAGACTCTGCAGGTGCTGCACGTTTTGTAGAGGAAAAGAAGGGCTCAGAGCTCCGGCACCAGGGCAAGGAGTTCTGAGGATGGCAGCCATTAAGGGAGACACTGAGAGAGAATTCCTCTACTTAATTTATGTTGAACATGCCATTCATGGTATGAAATATCCCTGTTGGCATCTTGGGCCCTCTGCCCAGGTCTTGCTCTTCCTCATCCCCATATCTGGATAACTGGTGTTTGTCCATCCCTGTGGAGAGCGCTGCCTGTGCCCAGCCATCGGTCCACAATTCCTCAATACTTCTCACAAACAGCTGGTTCAAACCCACTATTCTGTGCAGACATGATTAAGCTGTTTAGGATGGCGGATGTTGCCAATGAGGCTCACCTCTCTTAAGGTTAATTAATCATTTGTAAACCGACCTTTGGATGCATTGCATTATTCATCAGTGCTCCGGAGCGAACGGGCCAGATCATTTTCAGCCACTGAGTTTTTTTGGTCAGTCTTTAGCTATTCCATAACTGAGGGCAATTGCTGAAGCACAGGGAGGGTGATCCTGTCTCTGTGCACAATGCTTACACTTGCCCATCATTAAGACCACATCCCTGATTTCAGCT
Organism: Thinocorus orbignyianus; assembly: GCA_013400375.1. NCBI lineage: Eukaryota > Metazoa > Chordata > Aves > Ciconiiformes > Thinocoridae > Thinocorus > Thinocorus orbignyianus. The sequence goes on from VXBW01004279.1 coordinate 295,280, forward strand.
GGACCGCTGCCCCCCACGGCAGCTTTCTTTCCCCACCTGCCTGTTTCTTCCTTGATGCCTGACTGACCTTAAACCATCCTGAAGCCTCCTCTTTGGCAGCTTGACATTTAAAAGCGCAGTGACAGAAAATAACTTCTTCTAAAAATACGTGTAACTTATTTACCAGCACGAGGTGAGGGAGAGATGAATTCAAATGAAGGCATTACATATACATCATGCCTGTACCATTGTGACTTTTCACTGATGCTGCCTGGTAGCATCACTTCCTTCTCCAGCAAAGCTGCTCCCTGCGTTATGGGGGGACGCAAGGCTTTCCCCCGACATCTATCGGCCAAGGAGGAGCAGGGATAAGGAGTAAGGGGATCCCCATGTCCCCTGCAAGACTGCAGGGAGAGCACAAAGCAAGGCTCCAGCCCTGGGTCACCCAAGGAGCAGGTTTAACATCTCTCAGCGACAGAAGGTGGAAGGCAGGGAAAGACCAGCCAGCTTTTATTGAGAAAACAGCCCATGGATCATTCTTTGTCAGACTGTACGAATGAAGAAGAAAATAAAAGAAGAAAAAAAAAAAAAAAGAAAGAAAAAAATGAGAGAGGAAAAAAAGAAACCAAAGTTAACGTTGAACAAATTCTTGGGAAATTGCTTATATTTCCATGGGGAAAATCCTCCTGCCCCCCATGTCCTTCCACACAAGTACAGACACACACACCCCCTATCCCCAAACATGACTTTCCCCCAAAAAAACTGCAGAGCAGCTGTGGAAGAGTCTCCTGAATGTGGGATGTTCGTGTATCTTTAATTATTGTTTCAGCCACATAAATCCATGCTAAATTAAAATTCATGATGGTTCTAGGGTACAAGTGCAAACAATTTGTTCAGTAAACTTTGCTCTAATTGGCATTCTGAAAAATTTCCTGTTAATCAATCCCCTTGGGCTCGGTTTACCAGTGTAGTTCTGCCTGCGAATGTCAGTGCTTGGAGGGTGCACGCATGTATGCCGATTTCAAGGGTCTTTATACGATATTAGCTCATACACCTTGTCCTCACATTAATTTGCAAGTAATTTTTTAACAACCTTCTGTGGCCTTGTCTTTTATCTGGCTGCTTCATTACTCGAGGCGAGTGAGTGAGCAGAAGAATGTCTGTAAAAACCCCAAACGATCTGCACTCGGAAATGTCTGGGATCTGAGCACAAAAAGCCCCTGAGGGCACCTGAAACTCCTCCTGGCAGAAGCTGCCTCTCCAACGGCACTTGGCTCCAAGTGGCCATGGGGGAAAGGTGAAGACATTTAGGCCAGCGTGGTAAATGTCAGATGTCCAAGTGGTGCCACTGGATGGAGGATCCAACCAAATGTGCCCAGAAACAGGAGCCATGGAGCTAGGTAATGCTTTGGTCCAAGTGAACCAAGGATACAGACATCCCTTGAAGGGGCAAGGCATGAGCAGAGCTCATTTATCATCCCATCCCTGTAGACATGGAAAACATCAGAAATTATGTTCTTCGTTCACAGGAGATGCCAGGATCTGAGTGAGTCCTGCCACAGAGCCCTCCCCTCCCCCCACAAGCCATCCAACACAGACCAAATGGCCCGTTCCAAGACCAGTTGGAAAATCTGAATGTTTTTCTCCAAGCAACACCCTCTTTGCAGTGACGCCCAGTTAAATCCACTTGGGAACACTGCTAGGAGGGTTTTAGGAGCTGTCAGTGATCCCCCCCTCTTCAGTTGTGCAGCCTTATCAGTCTAGTCTTAACTTCTGTCCCAAGAGATTTGGGAACAGGAAAAGTTTCTTATAACCTGAGTGTCTCTTCCCACTAGCACAGTAGGATGGAAGAATAGAAATAACAAAACAATGAGCATCTGACAGAGACAAGGGGAGTGGTGGAGAAGGTCTCAGAGATGGAAATACGTGGTAAGGAAACGTATGAGAACTGGCAGTTCCCAGAAGAGACCAAAGACAGTGCACAACAGCAAACTGCTCCCCAGTGAAAGCAGATAAGAAGCATAATTAGATGGCATTATAGCCATTATATTACCTGGGGGGAGAAGAGAGGAATCACACAAGTTCACAGCACGAGTGAAGCTAAGTCTGCGCACACGAGGGTTTGGAGGCAACCAGTAAAGGTCTGCAAATAAATTAGATCTAAAATGTGAATGGTAAGATATGCAGGGGTGTACGTGCCTGGGGAAGCAGAAGGGACTGAGCATCCAAAGAAGGGATTTGCCCTGCCTCCCTTGTTTCAGTGTTTATAAAAATGTTAGTTGTGAATGAAACTTAATGAAATAGCTTTGAAGGAGAACTGTGGAGAAGGCCAGTGTAAGGAAAGAAGTCTAAAGCCATCTGGATACGACAAACATATTCAAAATGAGAGGATCTGATGAAATGCACCCACAAACATTGAACCCTTAGTGGTTACCTTCAAAATCTATGAAGGCACAGAGGTCTCTGGAGATGAGAGAAGCATCCTTCTTTAAAGAGGATACTTTAAAAAAAAGAAAAAGTTTTAAAAATGAAATAATCATCTTAATCTCAATTCCCTGAAAGAGACTGGAAGAAAGCCTTAAATGAGTAACTTGTAAGATGTAAAATGATGAATAATATCAAAGAACATTGGTTTGTCAAATCAATTTAATTTCTTTCTTTGATAAGGCAACAGACATACTTGATGATGGGGAAGCAGCAAACACAAGCGTTTTCCCACCAGGCAGCCTTGAATCAGCTGAGAAAACGCTCTCTAAATCTGTGCTCAACGGGCAGAGGAGCCACTCTTGAAGACAAGAGACCGATGGAGAAGGATGTTTCTCAGCCTTCCTCTCCGTACAGACCATGGGCTGCCTTTCTCCAATTCAGCAGATCACAGTTTTGCCCAAAGACAGCTTATTAACAACGGAAAATTGAGACTAAACCTCTGTGATGCTGATTTCTAGCATCATGTATTGGTTTATCCCCAATTTCCCCATGACATCAGCATCCTCATATGTATTTAAGTAGAAATATATTGATGGAGCATTATCCCATGTAAAACCTTGGATAATGGCATCAAGTCAAGAATATGATTTTGGTGGAGCTTCAGACACTCCACCCAGTTTGGAAGTGGTGCAAATCTCTACAAGGAGCCAATGAAAGATTTGTGTGAGTGTGGAGGCTTTGCAGCTCTGCTCCTGATCCTCCAGAGAGACAGTCTGATGGATGGGGACACTTGCAAACCGCATTTGAGGGACCTTGTGATCTGCACAAGGAGCTGCTGGAGGAAAGCAGGAACAGAAACTTTTGATACAGTTTCAAAACACGTCTAATTGTCAGGTAGCTGTGCCTCAGGAGAAGACAATGAGAAGTTTTGTGTTACTAATGGCTGAAAAGCTCTGGCAACATAAAACAGGAAACGATCAGCAAACTTTTTCTTAAAGGCAGTGTAATTACACGGCAGGGCGTAACCCCCAAACCTCCTGACTTTTTGGTGGCTTTTGGTAAAGCTGGGGAGCTCTGCCTCCTCCTCTCTTCTTCCACTCCTCCCGTCTGGCTGGGCCACTGAAAGCAGCAGATCTGGGTGACATAAAATGCCTTGACAACAGAAGAGCTAACGACACCGCATCAGGTTGTTCCAAAGCAGATTGTAAATACCCAGCCTGCCCTTACCACAGCATTGCTGTCTGAATGCAAAAGCAGCCCAGCACGTAATACTATTTTGGATAAAATTTCTGCATGGGTATAGTTGGCCAGCCAGAGCCTGAGGCTCTGATCTAGGTCAGCACAGTTCAGATTTAGGACCTTCTTTTGTTTTCTCTGCTTTTGGTCCCTGCTGATCCAGCACGGGGAAAAAAAAAAAAAAAAAAAAGAAAAAAAAAAAACAACACTAAAAACGAAAAAAAAACAACAACAATAAAAAAAAATCATTATTTCTTTCAGTGCCTTGAAGATCCAGCAATAAGGTTTTGGGTTTTTGCTTGG
>VXBW01004279.1:310932-390198 GCA_013400375.1 Thinocorus orbignyianus
GAGCAACGTGGTGTGGTAGGAGGTGCCCTTGCCCAGGGCAGCGGGTGGGACTGTGTGGGTTTTAAAGTCCCTCCTAACCTGAACCATTCCGTGATTCTACGATCCTCAGCCAGGGAGAGTGCCTGACACCACAGCACTGGACACAAAAGCCCTCATGGTTGCCCTCTATCCCAGCAGCCCCAGGGAAGAGCTTTGGCCCCACGCAACAGAGAAGCTGTTTCAGCTCCAACAGGAGATACTTAAAATTCTTGCAGATTCCACAGCCAGGAAGAAAAGGACCAGCAAGGCCACCTGATGTATGTGCTCCAGAGGGGCAGTGGGAAGTCAGAGTAGGGCAGCGATCAATGTGAGAAAAGAGGCCTTGGAGGTGAGACAGTGCAATGTTATTCGTCTTTTTTTTTTTTTTAAGAGGAAAAGGCAACACAATAAAACTTGCTTCCAACAATATATATAAAGAAAAACAAGGACTTGAAAGGGTGCAGTACAGACATACAGGCACCTGTGCTCTTCATTAGTCTGTGCTATTTCTTTCCAAGAGATTGTTCCCCCCAAAAAAACAAGGGAAAACACCCCTCACCTGTAGCTCCTCCGCCAGCTCCAGAGGCAACAGCAGCACTCAGGAGCCCTGGCACAATCACAGCTACAAACTCGGCTCAAGGATGTGGTTCCACCTTCAGTCCTGGGCTGCTGTTCTTTGCCCCCCCTCAACCACATCACCACTGGCTCCGTCCCTGGGATAAATCATGTCATCACTTTCTACTCTTTTTTGGTAAAAGAGATGTAGGGGTAAAAAAAGAGTTGAAACTTAAAATTCCCTCTTTTTCCCCCTTTCACATTGTCACGGTTTAGCCTCGGCAGCAACAAAAGCGCCACGTGGCAGTCCCTTGGCTCTGCCCCCCAGCAGTGTGGAGAGGATGAGAAAGAAAAGGCAGACTCGTGGGTTGAGATAAAAACTGTTTACCAGAGCAACAGGTATTGCAGGGAAACAGTAACACAGACGGAGGAGACAACCATGAGTACATACCGACCGCACCGCGCGCCGCTCCGACCCGACCCGACTTCCACCGACGCCACTGAGACGCACCCTGGCGCCGCCCGCCCATATATACGCCTACGCCGTGACATCACCACGCCCACTCCCGGCTGTGGCCCCTCCCCTCCCCGGCCAGCTCCCTGCTGCCCCTGGGCCTGGCACACATCGGGTGGAATGGCTGTGCCGGATAGAGACAGGGGAGAATCAACCCCGTCCCTGCTGGAAACCAGGACACACATCTACCAGCACCTCAATCAATCTAGTTTGGTGCTGGCAACCTACAGCCCCATTTAATTATCCTTGTGGTTCTGTTTAAATATGTGAGTTCCCTTGCTTGGGAAGTGGTTAATTCAAGATTTGTGGTGTGAGTCTCTTTCCGTAGAAAAACCTGTAAGTAACCTTAGTATTCAATTTATAATATTTTTAAGCTGCTGTCCAGGTTAAGCTCCACGTAGCTCTCAGAGACAGGCACTAAGATTAAGGAAGGATTGTGTTTCTGGATGCTGACAAAGAGAAAAGGCAGCAATTTAAAGCATTTCTTAAATTTTAAGTGACTTCTGGTGCCCCCTGAAGACTTTTGTGTGGCTTTTGGTGCTAACTAGAGCCCTGTGTTTGGCTTTCAGTGCCTCCTCAGAGGCCTCTGTGTGTATTATGGTTTTCAAAACCTGTGTATGAAATTTTATTAATTTTTCAGCCCCATGGAAAATGCCTTATTGATACACAGGGACGCTCTGTAGGTACCCAGACCAATGTCTGGAGTGTTTCAGCTCCCCTGACCCTACCAGAGCAGCATCACAGAGAGATGCTAATGGGCACAGCACAAATCAGCCACGTCACGACATACAATTCTTCCTTCCTGTGCTCCCTGTTCTGGGTTTTGCATATTCTCACTCCTCCACCACAATAATGTGTTGTCAGCTGCAGACAGTGTTGTAAGGCCCCGTCGCTTGCTGACAACCACAGCTCCTGTGTGACAGATGAATCAGGAAACAATAAGGAGGTTTTATGTGCCCAGAAAGAAGCAGGCCCAGCAAATAGCGCTGGAAGCAGTGGCGAAGCCTCCCTGCTGGAGGAAGGTTCAGCAAAGGCAGTGTGGCTAGTGCTCCATCTCTCTTCCAAACACTAGCCCAAATGGGAAAGGACAGGGTGGTCCACACCTTTGGTACCCCAGCACTCAGCAGAATAACTAAAACTTCCTACTTAATAGAGTGGAAGGAGGTTTGTAACAACTTGAAGGGAACAGCATGAATATGCATCAAATAGAGGCAAAACCCGCTGTCTATTGAAACGCCTCATTAATAGCACAGAGACAAAGCAAATGACTGATGCTTACTGTGGAGTCACCAGCAAACTCAGATCTGTGCTCAGATTATCGGAGCAGTGCAGGATATTTCACCCCATATGGTTTGCCTGAAGAGGCTCTTTCAGATAATGGGTCTCACATTGTTTCCATGGAATTTCAATATTCCCCAGAAGACACTTGCTGGAGCACTCCAGAGCAACCCTGTGTCATTTGGTGCTGCCTGAACCAGCGGAATGCTGTGTACTCACAATTAAAAGTGGGTTATGGAAAAATAATAATGACATTGGAATTTGAAAAAAAAAAAGAAAAAATCGTGAAATGTTTTCAGAGGAATCAGCTACTAAACCTAACTTTCAACATGGCTTTCGTAATAGAAACTGTCACTCACAAAATAATTTTATGTACATGGATAAAATTAATCAAAATCACTGGAAGAAAAGTAGCACAAGATTAAGTATCCGCAAAATAAGATCTCTTGGTAGGAAGGAAGGAACGAACTGGGACTCATGCTCCATCTGCTAGTAATGAAAATGAAGAGATAACAGCGGTGTGAGTGCAAGGGAAAGGTTCACTATGGAAAAGCCCTTCAGATTGAAAGTGCTGTAACCATAGTTATGAGAAAAGAAAGCCACTAGGCTTTGAGGTTCAAAGAACACAAAACCCACCCTGCTCCAACAACTCAAAAGGGCCACGGACTGTCTCTGCTCACACCTTGGGATCTGTAGTGGCTGCTATGGGAAAAACCTCGCAGCATAGGATAAATATATATCCTTTTCCTGAACAGTTTTCTGGATTGTCAGTTAACAGCCTGTGGTCAGTGAAATTCATAGTCGAAAGCAAACGCAAGCGAGCAGAGGGAGAGGATACAACCCTTTCTTAGTCCATGCAGGAGGAACTCCACGTGTGTATCTCTACATGTGCGTATTCTACGTGTTGACCCATCCATATATGTCACCTGGGGAAGCACAGAGGTGCAAGGAGGCTGGCATGAATGAGAGATAACAGCTTTGCTAAAGGAAGGAGGATCTCTGACATGATCTGGGTGGGTCTGGGACTGGGAAGACAGACTGGGAAACAGGAACAGTTTCTGAAAGAGAGGGCAGATTTGCCACCTGTATTTCAGTGGTCACACCACAGAGACTGAAGATAGGATGAGGAATAATGGTTTTACACTGAAAGAAGGGAGATTGAGAGGAGATCTGGGGAAGAAATTCTTTGCTGTGAGGGTGCTAAGACCCTGGCCCAGGTTGCCCAAAGAAGCTGTGGCTGCCCCATCCCTGGAGGGGTGCAAGGCCAGGTTGGAGGGGGCTTGGAGCAACCTGGTGTGCTGGGAGGTGTCCTTGCCCAGGGCAGGGGGTGGGACAGCATGGTATTTAAGCTCCCTTCTAACCCAAACCATTCTATGATTCTATACCTGCAACCCCTCTTTTACTGCTTGCCTTATCTTGGACATGCGCCCACCTTTCCATCTCTCTCCTGTAGGCTTTCCCTTGCCCCACTTTTGCCTGACCAGTTATTTTTTACTTCTCTTCCTACCTTACATCTGCTTACCTTCCAAATCCTCGCTTCTGACGTTTGTCGACACATATCGGCTCCTCTGCTGTGCCCAAAGCCAGGAGTGGTGCTTCTTGTTGGACAAGGTCTCTGTGGAATACACAGCTGGACACCAGCCAGTCAGCCAAACGTACACAGACTGACACGGTGAGAGACTCAGGACACATCAGATTTCAAAAAATATCAACGAAAAATGGCATTTCTTTCACTGTGGTTATCCCATTCTTAAATTTCAAGCCCTTAATTCAGATATTAAGACTCCAACTTGTCAAAAGTAAACTATATGGTGTTACTATTGGGGTTTTTATTTACGTATATATTCAATATTAAACAGATATTACAAAGACATGTGTATGTATTTAAAACACTGGGAAAACAATGTATTTTTCCTAATCCTTATGCCATTGTACCTGGGGCTGAAAAACGTGAAGAAGATCAGATTGAGTCAGACACTCAACACAGGACCTTAAAACAATCAACACGCGCGGTTAAAGTTTGGGAGTGATATCAGCAAAGAAAAACAAAGACAGAAATGTCAAACACTAGTAGGACATAGAAGCAGTTGTAAATCAATAGCCAGGAAAACTCCTGACCTACATGAACAGGAGTGCGAAACAAAGAAACCACAGAATAAAAATCCATGGCTGACAGAGCTTAGCAGGAGAAAGTTGCGTTTGCCGAAGAAATCCTAGCAACAGTGCGGGGTCACTGCTCAGTGCAGGCAGGAGAATTGTGAGGATTATGCAGAAAATGCAGAAGTGCTCAAACAGACTCTCATTTGGCATCTGGAAAGAAGGATGATTTGCTTTCATTACTGGAAGATGATGAAATACTTTTCCAGTCTATTAGTAACTGAGAGAGGTGTTAGAATCTATCAACAAGGAACATTTTTAAATCAGCAGGCTCGGGAGCTCCAGTGTGGTTGGCAGCCAAGCTCTCGGGTCCACTAACGGCCAACGTTAATAGCAGCAGATCTGTAAATGCCCAACTTATAAAAATCCATTAAATGAGAAGGGAAGCAAAGGGAATCAATGAACCATCAGAGGAAAGAGCAACTCTGGGTCAAAGTGAGGGAGGAGATTTTTTCCATCTTATCCATCATTAGGACAGTCAAGGGTACCACGGAGCCCAGTTGCCCTAATGAACTGGGGCCACCATCATTCCCGGGCTCGTTTAACCCGGTGGCTCTGAGGTACAGATTTTCACTCGGCAGCCACTCAGACCAAAGCTTTCTTCTTGGAAAGAAAACTTTGACTTCTTGAAAGCATCAGGTGGAGTTAGGAGAGTCAAATGCAAAAGGATAGAGATACCGGGGGGAGATTCTGCCCCTCTGATCTGCTCTGGGGAGACCCCACCTGGAGCACTGTGTCCATCTCTGGAGTGCGCAGCAGAGGAAGGACACAGATCTGTTGGATTATGGCCAGAGGAGGCCACAGAGATGTTCCAAGCACTGGAGCCCCTCTGCTGTGAGGACAAGCTAAGAGAGNGTTCTTTGTAACAAGTTGCACTTGGAAGTGAAGTGAATTAAATCAATGTGTACTTTGCCCCACTATAGAAACTAACTCAAACACTTGAGTAGGGCTAGAAAGCATTATCAGGTACCAGAAGCCATCACTGCTTCAGGATAGCACCAAAAATACATTATACACAAACAAGCTGTGCACAAAACTTTGCCATCAAAATTTACTGATGTTTTCACTCCCCCAAAAAAGTATCTCACAAAAAAAGTTAGTGCATAGTGGAAGTTGTAATACACTCTGTTTGATCTCCCATTTAATGTAATGAGGCTTCACTGAAAAAAGAAGAGCAAAAAAAAAAAGATTAATCACAATCCTATGTGAATTTATTTATGGATCACAAAAAATGTTTCTAGAATATCCAAGACATGGTTGGGGGATAAAGTTAGATGAAGTTAGGATTTATCTCGATTACCTAACCTGGCATTAAAATCCTTTCCACCGATCAGCAAACAGAGGGATAAAAAGATTTCAGACACATTATGTAGGTCTGGAATAATTCCCAGTACGAGTTCCTATAAGAAGAGGAATTGTGGGAGGAATACAAATATTAATCAGAAGAAAAGGTTCTAAATTGGGAAACTGCTCTGGCAATGAGACAAAAGTCTAAGTCATTAGTGTAACAACCTCTAATCCCTATCAGAGCAGCCAGTCTCATGACAGAGATGGACGTGGAATGGCTTTCTCCATAAATATTTCAGTTTTGATTAATTCAAACATCCTATGCCTTGACGTAACAAATATGTTGTGAAATATATCATGGAAAAACAGAGACATTTGGCTGAAACAGTCCAAAACCATGCAGAAAATGCATTTTCTAGGAAATAGAGAAACAAATTTTGAAGCTGCTTTCTTCTTAGCTCAAGACAAAAAATTCCCCAGTGTCCAACTCTTTAAAATGGCTTCTCCCCAAAACAGCAGCCTATCTAATTAAGTCCAGAACCACACTACCATTTTGACCCTGATTTCCATTGTCAACCCCCTGACAGGCACCAAAACACCTTGTTAAACTTTTCCAGGGATAGCAGTTCTGCTTTATATATATATATATATATATATATATAAAAATATATATATATATATATAAAGTAAATATTTTCTAGGTCAGAGATATCGGGAAGAGTCCTGCGGTCACGGAATTCAAAGAGAGCATCAGGCAGGCAGCTCAAAGTCCTGCCATGGTGACAAGTACTCATGTAAAGCAGATCATCCCCACCCGGAGACTGAAGAACATACATATGCATAGCAAAGCTCTGAGATTACTCACAGCACTCTCTTTTTCGCCTGTAATTACAAATCTTTTCCATACAGAGCCTGTGCCAGCTGAAGGAGCTCCTGTGACAGCCCCTTGGTTGTGACACTAAAACTGTGTTGGGGCTACATATAAAATAGGGTATCAAGGTGGACACCGGGGGTAAAAATAGCCCCATTTGGGGGCAAGTATTTTTCAGGCAGCCCCATTCTCTGCCCCACAATTTTGTGCAGCCTCATTGTTGTCCTGGTTTGAGTGACACACAACTAACTTCTCTTCCAGTAATTTTACTTTTCTGTAAGGTCTCTTCTAGTGCTTGGGAAAACTGCACTGTTAGAAGACTCTAGTGTCTGAATTGTTGAAAATATTTACTTTATAGCAAGATATACTGTGTCAGTTTCAAGGTCTCAGTGTTTTTGAGCTTTCCAGGTGTGGGAATGAAGAGAAACAAGACCTGGGCACTTGACCCAAACTGCCAACAGGGTTATTTCATACCACAAACATCACATTCAACAGAAATTAGGAATTTTGCTGAGGAGTTCTCTCTCTCTCTCTCCCTTGATGTTTGCCACCCTGAGAACTCCTTGCCCCGGTGCTGGAGCCCTGAGCCTTTCCCTTCCTCCAAAAGCTGCAGCGCTTGCAGGGTCCCACAGTGGCTGTCCCTGCCAGGGGAACAGGCTGGGGATAATCCTTGTGTATTTTATATTGGTATTGGGATCAATACTGGTCCTTTAGTGTTACTAATGTTAATTATTTAGTCTTATTCTATTGAATCTGTTTATATTTCAACCCTCATATTTCCTTGCTTTTTCCATCTCCCCATCCCAGGTGATGACCCAGGGGAGGGGTCATCAGGCAAGAGACCAGTTGTCTAAATGACAAAAATCCTTGTGGGCTCCTCAAACCATAACAACCATGATCAAAATGGACTGGATACAGAAGGGAGCTTTTCTACCAGACTCGTGGCCATGAGGCCCTTGGGTTGTTCTGGGAGAAAATGCCGCTTCCTCAGTCAGCAACAGCAGCTCCCACCAGGACCTACACATTCTTACAGTAAGTTTCACTTTGAGCTAATGAATAGTTCCCAACTTTAAAAAAAAAACAAAAAAGGTCCTCAAAGCACTAATGGATTTTACCATGTTGCAGCTTGGCATCCTTTACAATAAGGGATATAAAAGTTGCCATCGAAGCTACCCTAGCTTCTGATGTTATTATGAGCTTCTTATGCAATACTGAAGGCAGTGCTTCAAAACCAGCTGCATCAGATTCCAAGTTTGCTTTTAAGTAGTGCTACCCGTCTAATTAAATCATCATTCCTTGCGTTTGCACCCTGCAGAGGAGCAATACCGCTTTCCAGAGTACTCTGAGTCCTTGGGAAGCCTGTGGAGCTGAATTCACAGTTGCCAAAGCCCACAGAAAATACCTGCAACCATTTAAGAGACAGGTGGGAATACCCTTGGGGACAGCCGGCGGAGTAACTCAGAACAGAAACATGCATTTTTCTAAAGTACAAAATGAATGATGAAAATATATCCACGCAAAAAAAATGAAAGCACGGGAAGAGGAAAGTTTGGGACTTCTATACACAGCTTTATACTAAACTAATCTACAGTGGTAGCCCCATATTGGAGAGGTGGAGATATTCTCCAGCCTTGCTCTCCACAGCCCTGTATGTCTTGTTAGCCATTCCTCCATCCAAACTAACTGTGTTTGGGCCACTCCTGAGAGCACTAGGATCCCATCTGTAACTTGAGTAATGACTGAAATACCACTGGTCAGGGAACTTGGGCAGAGCGAGATAACCTGGGCTGAATTTGGTTGTCAGCAATTTAAGTCTTCAAAAGTCACTAGAGCATTGCTAGAGCAAAGACTAGATTCACAAGCTCCAACCATTGCTTCTTGTTTCCATGTTCTGGGCATCACCTGTGCTAATGGTTGTTGTTTTATGGCTGTCATCAGTCTCCCTCATTTTCTAAAATTTCTGCACAGGATTTATCTCCCTCCCCCTTTCTCCCTTCTCTCCCCAAAGCCTACACTGGATTATACTGTAAATTCTACATGGGACATCCCAGTTGTGGTTCTCTCTTCATGGTGTCCTACTCACCATAAGAACAGTTACCAGTGGGGTGCACACCAGTTTCTCACTCTGTTCTGGCCTAGAAACTGCCTTTACTGTCCTACTCATCTGCCTCAGCGTCCTTCCCATGTACCTCTGCCTGGCTTTTGACAGCTGAATGAGCTTCCGTAATTCTGTTTGGCAGGACACTGACTTCCCATCAGCCTTCCAGAAATTCTTAATTCATTTATACATTTGACCTACACAACAGACTTCAGCAATAAGTTCTGCAATTTAATTATATGTTATATGAGAATATGTGGCTTTCTGGTTTAGACCTGATGCCTAATAGTTTCATGGGGTATCCTTACTTCTCCTGTTCTTAAAAAGAACAGCTGTCCCTTCCTCCATTGCTTCCCATGAGATCTCAAGATCTCTGTCCCATACCTGACTATTTTTTGTGTTCTGATATGAAAGCCATTCTGTTCTCATCCAGTTTTTGTGGGTGGAATACAGATTAAAAAGCTTCAATTTAGTCTCGAAGTTTAGATATCTACCTCATAGATTGACACCTACAGGTAGAAACCTAAATTTAGGTGCCTAAATCTCAGAGCTAAATAACTCCCACCCATCCCTTTTAGTTCTATTTTATTCCTTATGAGACAGGATGAACAGAACCGCACATATTAATCAATATGTGGGCTTGCCAAACATTTATACCATGACATAATCACATAATCATGTTTTTCTTTTCCTTTTTTTCCTTTTCTAAAAATCTCTCTCATTCAGTTTGAATTTTTTATCACTGTGGTCACCGCATCAGTGTTTTCATAGAGTTATCCTACAGCAAGTCTGTTTCTGAGTGGAAATAATGCAACAATCAATCCACAACTGAGTAAGTACAATATGTAACTGAATATGTATATTCTCAGACAAACTACTTTGCATTTATTAGCATTAACTGTGAAACACCATTTCTGACACAGTCACTCACTGCCACGAGAACCATCTGTCTCCCTTCTCAGGGTCAGTTTTGACTACCTCAGCTGTGTCATCCACAAATCCTGTCACTGCAGAATTCACCCCACCCCCCACCCTCCTTTCCAAATCATTTATAAAGATATTTGAAAGAACAGCTCCTAAATCGAACAGCTGCATGACTAAGCTGCGGAGCTCCTTTCACTAGGAAAACTGATCATTTTTTCCCCACTTCTTGTCCCATTTTGTCTCCATCTTATTTACTTACAAGAGGACATCTTATTATCTCAGCTTAACTACTTTAGAAGTCTTTGCAGAAAGACTTATTGACATTTGTTTGGAAGTCCATACACACTTTATCAACTGGATCAGCCTTACCTACAAGCTTGTTGACATCTTCAAAGAGTTCAAACAGATTTATGAGACATGGTCTCCTTCTGCAAGAACTGTAATGACTTTTTCCAAATAAATCACATTTATGAAATTGTCTCCTGGTTCTCTTCTTTATTATTGTAGTTTTTACCCACTTATTTAGTTTGGAAGAGAGATTTACTGATGTGTGGTTTTCCACATTTGTTCTGGAGTCCTTTTTCTCAAGGCTGAAGACACATTTGCCACTTTCCATCCTTCTTGCAGTGTGGTCAACTTAAACGACACTTTTCATGCTACATTTAGCTTTCTCTTAATCTAGTGTTTGAGGTCTTTCAGAACTCTTGATTGAGTATCATCTTATCTTGGTGCATTCTTACTGTTCATTTTATTGATTTGTTCCAAAATGTCCTCTGCTGAAACTTCATTTAGGGACAATTCCTCATACTCTCCACTGCTTCACCACTAATGTACCCCTTTCCAGCCTTCCTCTATAATTTGTTCCCTATTATTACAGTTTCCTACCCTTCTGCCAAGTTTCTGAGGCATTTATTATGTCAATAACTTCCTCTAAAATCAGACATTCTAGTTCACCTCTTTTAGGCTTCAGAGTTGCAGCATTTGTATGGATATATTTCTACATTTTTTATTGATCTAGTTGCCCATTTTTCATGGGCCCTCCTTAGCTGGGACTTTAATTGCTGAAACCATTCTTTGCTATTTCCTTCCTCAATGTTATTGATTTCAGTGCCTTCCATTTTTCTAAATTACAAGAATTTTCTTATTTCTTTTGAAGGGGAGTTGTGATCTCGAACCATGTGCTGCTGCTTATTTGGTGAGTTTCCACAACCATCAACTATAAAAATATCTCACTGCTTTTGAGTGCTAAAATCTAGTTTGCAATCTAGTCTCACATTGATTTATACAGCTTATCTCTCTTGTAAAAAAGTGCCTCACCAACGGCTGAGAATCTGTTTGGCTGATACCGTGACAATTTATAATGCTGTGATTCCACTTTCAAAATCCCTTTCCGACTCATTCCTCCACCACTGGTACCTCCATCACTCATGACACCAGTTCCCCCTGGCACTACGTGGGGACACAAATGTCCAGCAAAGGCCCCAGCAGCGCTGCAGAAAATGAGACTTCCTCCCATGGTTTAATTCTGCATTTCGTTAACACCCCGCAGGATGAGACTTGGGTGATTTCTCACTCATGATTCATTTTTTATTTTCTCTAATTCCCATGTCTTTTCCTGGCATGCTTCAGGCAGTCAGTTGTACATTTTCTTATATTTTGGTATTTGTTTCCTCTTTCAGAAATGTGGCACATTTTGTGTTTCTTTTTATTTCGCACTGTTAACTCCTGGAACAGTTTCCCAAGATCATTAGAAGTCTCATCCTGACCTTCAAAGTGCACCCTGCTTTATCCACAAATTTTATGAGTGAGTTCTTTGTTAAGTCATATAGGTCACTAATTAAAAAAACAAAACAAACCAAACAAAAAAAACCCAGAACTGGATAGAACTGAGCCCAGGACACACGCCAGCAGGACTCTCGTCAAAATAACCTCCTGGTCTGACAGTGCACCATTGCCACCCACGTTTCAGTAGTATCACATACCTTCTAGATGATGAATCTCATGCTCTGAACCACACAGGGTCTGCCAGGACAAGGAACTTGGCTGTGGTCTCCCTGGCTCCTTTCAGGATCCAGCCTGGAGCCCACTGGGAGGAGGGCTGCCCATTGGATGGACTATTTTGAGCAGACTTTGGTGCCACCTTTGCTGGGACCCCACTTAGTGCCTCTGATCATGGCAGTATGTGAATGTGTGTGCACACAGACAATAAATCTCATTGCCCCAGGAAGTACTGGCTCTTCTGCTTGTGCATTAGAGAAAGGGCTGCAACATATGGTCTCTCCCTTATACAGAAACAAGGTAAGTGTCTCGCCCAGCCAGAAATACTGGGCACATTGATACACACCATATTTCTTTAGTCTGCTTCTGAGAGAATCATGTGGAACAGTTTCAAAAGCTTTCCTAAAGCAAAATATGTCCCATCTGCTGCCTCCTCTTCATCTACTAGACATTATTTTCTCAAAGAAGGAAATTAGGGTAAGATGGCATGATTGATTCTGGGTAAATCTATGGTTGTTTTTTTCTTTTTATCTTCTATTTGCTTTAAATTGATCGCATAATATTTTTTCAGACTTATTTCTCAGAAGAGGGGTCTCTCATTCCCTGATTACTCTTTTTTAAAAAAGTGCACTGTGTTTGCCTTTCTGTAGTGCTCAGTGATCTCACCTGCCTTCCAAGAGATTCCAGGGAAGTCACCAATGGTTTGGTAATTGCTTTAGCCACTGCCTTCATTGCCCACACAGCTCTCACAGCACATACTCAGAGCGGTTTGAGGCCAGAGCGTCTCATCTGGAAGCACAAAATATAAAAATATATATAAAATCTAAGGTGCAAAACCAGTGCACAAGGGTGTGGGGGACTAGGCTGAGCTCAGACCAGTGGTTCTACTCTCACAATGGATGGTTTAGCACAGCAAAGACTAGCATGGCACAGCACAACCAAGTATTAACATCACAGGACACTGCCTCCCAGCCAAGGAAAAACAAGTTGACAACTCCAGCAAGGCACTATCTGAAAACACAGCTTCAGTTGAGAATTTCAGGTCTCCTGTGCTGATGGGAATTTAAATACCAGGAGCACTCCAGCATGTGATGACAGAGATTTGCTGAGTTGTAGGCAGAATATGAAGGGGCTTTTCGTGAGACACCGAGGTGGATGGTAGGAAATACTGGGGAAGAGTGTAAGGGCCTACTGCATGTCACAGATTTTAAAGTGAAATGCAAGCAGAGGATCCTGGAAGGCAAAGTCAGCCTTTGCTGGCTGGAAGATTTAGCCCCAGGGTACTGCTGACAGTTTCTCTGAAATCCTTCCAGTTATACACACAACGCCAATTAGGCAGAGGGGAAGAAGACGCTATCCGGAGGTGATGGTCTCCATCAAAAGTCAGAAATGAAATCAGGACTTTTCACAAGGAAAACACATATGATGTGTTTAATTAAGTGGGAGCTGGGGGAAATCTGTCATGAGCTAAGGCAAACAGATTGGTAAGGGCTGGTAAAACAAAAACACTCTGTGTATCCAGCAAGTTCAGAGAAAAAGCTTAGTACAGGGATGGAAAGAATTCATAAGTGAAGTTTTATTTTATCAAAATAACATTGGAGTAAGACGCTAAACAAAGCTGCTCCCCAAAATTAAGAACTATAAATGCATGTATATAAAAACTTTTTTAATTAAAAAACCCAACAACCTAGATGAAGTAAACCACAGGTATTAAAATCAGATCTCAACCCAGCAGAAAACAGCAAAATCGAGTGACAAAACCAAGGGTACGTCATAGCATGTGGCCACAAACTACAGAACAGAGAGCATAACTACAGAAGTGAAAGAATTTTTTTTATATATATATCGAAGAAAATGTTTTCAGGAATCCAGTCAGACTGAAATTCTTACTGGAAAAGACTATATGCTGAAAGTGTCTGGCAGTAGGGATGCAAATATATGAGCAGAGTTATGCCATCAGTCACCAGAGAAAGAAGACTGAGTGCTTAATGTTGAGAGGTGAAATACTAAACATGGGGACCTCTGTTATTCATAAATATATCAATATAATGGCACAAAGGAAAAAAAAAATAGAAAAAGAAAAAAAAAGGCGGGGGGGGAATTAGAGAACCAATTTATAGAAACCCAGTATGACCGCTTTTCAGAACTATTAGATCCTGAACATGCAAGAAGAGAGGCTGGTCTCAGCTGGATATTATGTGAGGTACAAGAGGAGGAAGCTGGAGAAGAGGCAGTCAATGAACCAGCAGAGAATTGGCTGCTCTCAGGGAACTGAAATCTCTGTCTCAGAGGGCAATGGTTATGACTTCAGAGGTGTTAGTGGGCAAAGGAGTTCACCACAAACGCTCAAGGTAAAAGCATGATAAAATGGGAGAAGTGATTAGAAATAAGGGATCCGTCCAACCTCTGGGTATAGCCTCATGGAAACCACTAGTATATCTAATTCCAATGTCCACATTTAAAGCTGGTGAAAGATTAGATTGGGGGCAGAAAAGAGCCATAAAAAGTATATGAGGAGAGAAGAACATGTAACCGGGAAACTTAAACAGCTCAATTGTGGGGCCATTCGATAAATACTTTCACAAGGGGAAAATATCAACCAACACTTTTTAATCTAGCAGAGACAGAAGAAAGACTAAGGGCTGAAAAATGAAAGTGATTCAAACCAGAAATGAAACACACATTTTTTAACAGCAGTGATGATTAAATTTGGGAACAAACTACCACCTGAAGTGATGGATTTCGCAACTCTTGACATCTGGAACATATGTGCCTGTGAAAAGTTCAAGTTTTGATAAATAAGAATTTTTTTTCCCCTGAAAAACAATTTTGTCAGAAAATTCTTAGCCACTATTTGGGTTTCCTGTCTACTATAAAAAGATGTAAGATGAGCCAGAGAAAGAGCTCTGTACATTGAAAGTTGATAATAAATATAATAATAAATAGATAAAAATGATAATTAAAACAGAATAATGGAATTCCAAGATAAGGAGTACGGCATGGTAGGAGCTAATTATCACAGTGCCTGTAATGAAAATTTTGCATCACTAATATTTCAGAATTATTTGAACATATCTTCATAATAATGATCAAAAGGGAACCGCTTGACATAATCTATTTGAACATTTAAAAGCCTCCCGACGGTCTTTTTTTGAAGGCAGGGCCTATTCCAGAAGAATCCTGCAGGGTCAGATATGGGGGATGCCACAGAAAGCGAAAGCACAGGGCATGTTATCAGCCAGAACACGCCTGATATCACAGACAGGTATTTCACGACAAGCTTTGGCTGTTACGTGGAGGTGCTGAGTGGCTTTATTCCAAGTATAATTTTGGTAATTGCAATCAAGGCACCGAGAACTCTTGCATAAGTGCTTTTACTACACTGCAGGAATGAAATATGACACATACGGCACTGACAACTTGTACAGCATCATTAAACATACCACGATCATTAACAAATGTGCCAAGGAAGACTTGTATATCTGTATGTAATTCAAGCGGGGGAGTTGGGCTCCTCCGTTGGCTTTTTTTTTTTATTTTATGTTTTCAAGTCAGATGTTTTAGAAGACTCCAGCTCATCCTGAGTCAATAGAATGTGAAGCATCACTGAAAAAAAAAACCACCCTCTTGGGATTTCTCATTGGACTGAGAATTGTGGCACTTCTCAGTAAATGTCAGGCTTATCAGCGTTGTGAGTAAGCATCAGTTACCTCTCAAACAAGCTGACTCTGTTCATTTTTCGCAGAACTGCATGTAATATTCTCCTGGCAAGGAACAGCTCTTTTAGTAGACTGCAGCATAAATTTGTAAGAGAAGCTTGCCTCAGCTCTGATCCAAAAAGCAAGAGATCTAGAATAGATTAGATGGCTGTAGAAAGATCTGCTTTTTGACTACAAACCCTGGGTGATTTGGAGTCAAAAGGATAAAGGAAATACAAATTTATCCTTTTCAGATCATAACAGATGCACTAATTGTAAGAAAACTTTCTACTCAATGCGTGTTCACCTACTTCAAATTACATTGGTAGCTTCAAGTGTATTTTTGACCCGTGAGTGGTTAATGACATCCATATTTGCAATACATTTTCATCCCTTTATAAAGACCCTTTATTTCCACCATGTAGCTTCTCTCTTTATATTGCTAGACGAGACCTAGCAGCATCGTGGTGAGATCTTCATTAGCATTCAAATAAAAATTCATCGCTTGCCTGTGCAGTGGGGAGAGAGGAGTTCAGCGTTCAGTGTTCAGCACTGCCATCAGAACTGTTTACACCCCTATCTACCTTTCATTTTCTTTTTGACATAACAGAACAAAGCACAAGAAAGGCTGCACTGGGTCAGATTGAAGGTTCCTCTAATGCAGCACCTGGTTTTGACTACAGATGCCCAGGGAAGGAGTTTAAGAACATACAGCAGGGCTTTCTTGGAATATTACTCTGTTTTCCTACAATATGTGTCTTGGGACATTCTGAGTCACAATCTTTGGTTTTACTGTTTAACCGGTTATGCTTTAATTTCCCTCCATTAACTTTTCCTGTTTCTCCCGGAGCACAAGTAAACTTTGAGCATCCATAACATCCTATGGCAAAGGATTTTACAGCTCAATTACAAGTTTTGTAAAGAACCATTGACCAGATTAAACTGATTTCTGGTTGTTGCATTGGAAGAGACATTAAAGCCACTTCTCAGTTCAGAGGGAAGGCGACGAGGGAGATACAAGTGAGACTGATAAAATGACAGTCACAGGAACAACAGGTGGACAGTATGGACAGATGAAACAATCACTCTGACCCACCAGAGCATTTCTTACATTGTTATGATCAAGTCATCTTAGTTGCAGCTTCAGGAACTTTTCCAAGCTCAAACAATTTGCAACATGCTGTTCCTCACTAGAAAAACTTTCCTAGTACGCTGGGGTTTATCCATTTAATCTCCTTTTTCTTATAATTTCTACTCACTTGCTCAAGTACAGACTCCAGTGAGATGGTCTGCCCTTCTCCACTTTGCTCCTGGGGACCTTCTCGGGGATTGTTGTCACACCTACCATCTTCCATCCCTCCTGCAAGGAGACTGATTTAAGTGATGGCTTACACACTATAGTAATGCTGTAATTGCATATCTGTTTTCCTCCAGAGCTCTTGAGTGATTACCATATGGTCTTGGCAATTTCTGACTCTTCATCTTACCAATTAGTCCTAAAACGCATTTTATTGTCATTTAATTTGAGAGGCTTCCTCACACTTGTTCCCATAAGTTTGGGGACAACTGACCTCAACTATAGCGATCTCAACAAAAAGCTGTGGTTTACCTTTCAACAGCAATTCTCCTCTCTTACAGTAATCCTTCTAGAGACTGGTCATTTGTTGACCAAATCTCTGGAAAAGTATCTCATTTTGGCAACTTTGAAAATATTTTTACTACTATTTTTATTATTCAATTAGTGAGTTTGCACCTTAAAATTTTACTATGCCTGCCCTACAGATTTAGCTTCACAGCTAGTGCTTTTTCTTTTTCTTTTCTTTTCTTTTTTTTTTTTTAATATAGTTTCTTTATTTGCTCAGAAATCCCTGATTTTGAATAGTTTCTCCCACTGCTGTTAGAATATTGCCTTTTTGGTCCCTTGTAGAATTATTTCACTTAGTGATATATTGCTCTGAGCTTCAGATAGGGTGTTTTTATCTAGTTTCTCATCTTCTGCATCCTTATAGCAGCTGCTTTTAATTTCCTTTTAAGAAGCTCTGGCACTTTTGAATAGGTCCCATTTTTAAGTTAGGTATTATTGTGAGGTAGTTGTGGGGGAAAATCAAATAATCCTAAGATACACCGTCACAAATCCCTCTGAAAAAAAAAAGGAAAAAAAAAAAGGTAAGTATTCACCAAGGTGTTTTCAAAGAAGAGAGGCTCTGGAGGAAACATGAATCATAGAATCATAGAACGGTTTGGGTTGGAAGGGACCTTAAAGATTATCAAGTTCCAACGCCCCTGCCCTGCGCAGGGACACCTCCCACCACACCAGGTTGCTCCAGGGATGGGGCAGCCACAGCTCCTCTGGGCAACCTGGGCCAGGGTCTCACCACCCTCACAGCAAAGAGGATATCTAACACCTCCAACTGGAAGGTGAAGGATGGAGAGGGCTGCCACAGCACTGCCGGGACCTGCCAGCAGAATGATGTCAACTCATGGAGAGAGAGAAGCCGGACGGATTACTGGCTCTCTATGTGCACACAGAGCAGAGCTGTCATACATGGCTTTCCTTTAGCATGTCGGACTGCTCTTCTGCTGGGCAGGCTCTGGGGAGGTCCTGGGGAGCATGGGGTGAAAGAAAGCCCCTGTGCATTTCCCTATGCCTCTGCTCCCACCTCTGCTGTAGCGCTCAGCACCCTCATAGCTTCCATGGATTAGTGATTCATGGGTGATGGAAAAGCTGTATTGCTTTTCTGGGTGGCTGGCACCCAGCCCACTTGTAAGAAACACTGAAAAAGAGCGAGCCATTCCCCTGTTCCCATGGGATGCAGTGCTCCCTGCAGGACAGCTCTCTGGTTGCTGTGTCACTGGCTGGTAGCATCCCGTGCTTGGAGGTGACAGCAGTTGGTCCATCTCAAGGTACATCGGACACCAGTCTGTCCAGGCAGCTTCCTGCTCCCAGATGTCAGTGTCTCAGCACGGCAGCACCCTGTCCGTGGGGACAGGCTCCCTCCTGGCACTGACAAGGTTTACAAAACACAAAGTAAATGGAATAGAAAGCAGGCAGCTGGCAGAACGCAGGCAGGCCTGCAGGTCCACAGCGACTCACAGAGACAAATCTACCAGATGTTCCAGCCCCACAAGAGAGCCACACGCCTGTCCTACTGCAGGAATTGTGTTTTGCCTCCTGTTGTGTTGGCTTCCTGCACGAACACTGGAAAATGGTGGCAGTTTGAGGAGTTGCTCTCCCTTCCTCAAATTGGTGCTGCCAGAGGTTTGCGTAGTTAGTGAATATTAAGAGGAAATAAATCAGAGCCGGGATAAATGCTGTTCTCCAATTTTCCTCCAGTGTGGCTTGTTTACACTGCAGCGCTGCAATCTGAAAAATGCCATCTATAATGAATACTAAATAGCAGGAGTCTTTTTCTCAGCAACGTGTTACTAAACCCGATTGCTGCGCAGTATAATATGCCGGGAGAGAGCAGGGGCTTGGCTGTGTTTCTCCGTTTCATGCAGTCATAGAAACTGTCAGGCTTAGGTGCCTCTGTGATCTCCAAGCAGCGTGTCTCCCTGCACCCTTTCCTAGCTACCCATTTATTTTTAAAAGCTTCCATTGTTACTGTAGCACGGTTCTTTCAGCCAATCGTAATGTCATTATTATTTCGGTCTCTTTAAAATTTATCTACTTATGCAATTTTAATCGCTCTCTCTTTTTTTTTGCTTCCCCCAAACCAATTCATAGTAATATGTTAACAGCTGCCTTGTAGTGGAAGTCACTGAGAGTTAATGCTCAAAGTCCTCACCTTTGAGGAATGACTCACCTCCCTGTTATAAAATTTGCTTTGCACCCTTGTCTTCAGCACATTCACACGTGTCTCCACATCGCCACCAAGAACACTTCCAACCTGGCGGTGAGTACCTGCCTGTGGAGAATACATGCAAAACCAAAGGCTAGCAGAAAGTAGGAATGCTTCTCCATACAGGAATGACTTCTAGAGCACTTCTACAGCTCCTTCATCTTAAAGGACCAGGAGTAGAAGGGGGCTTATATTGCAGATGATGGTGAAAAAAAGGGATGAAAGAAGAAGGAGTCATAACAGGGCCCCTGCTCATACCTCAAAATTCCTGCAGCCAACACAAAATATGGTTTTGCACCCCTTAACACCAAAAAAACACATTGAGGTGCTAGAGCATGTCCAGAGAAGGGCAACAGAGCTGGTGAGGGATCTGGAGAATAAGTCTTATGAGGAACGGCTGAGGGAGCTGGGGGTGTTCAGCCTGGAGGAAAGAAGGCTGAGGGGAGACCTTCTCGCTCTCTACAGCTCCCTGAAACGAGGGTGTAGCTGGGGGGGTCAGTCTCTTCTCTCAAGGAATAGGCGATGGGACAAGAGCAAATGGCCTCAAGTAGTTCCAGGGGAGGTTTAGGATGGATATTAGGAGCAATTTTTACACTGAAAGGGTTATTAGACATTGGAAGGGGCTGCTCAGGGCAGTGGTGGAGTCGCCATCCCTGGAGGTATTTAAAAGACAGGTTGACATAGTGCTTAGTGACATGGTTTAGTGATTGCTTTTGTCAGTGTTGGGTTGATGGTTGGACTAGATGATTTGAAACGTCCCTTCCAATCCATACAATTCTATGATTCTATGATTTGCCTCTATTTTGGGAGTTTGACAACACTTTTGAACTCCCTCCTCTACAAGTGGTTCCATCCTCCAAACACTTCACAGCACAGCCATGATGATCATCCTACGTAACAAAATGCACAGTGGGAATGGTACTGATCCGAAAGCTTGTTAACGCACAGCATAGATAAGACTTTTTTTGCCCTTTGGAATACTGAATTCAGGCAAAATCAGTTTCTGAAAAACATCAAATCATTCATACCAATGCAATTCATAGTCTTTCTTCCTTGACTCATACACTGGAGTGTTCACATAAATATGCATACACTTCCTATAGACACGGTATCAAACACTCCAGCAGAAGTGCTACAGAACGAAGTAGAACACCTTGTTTTGGTAAGATCAAATGCACTGCCACGTGGGCACATACAACAGGAGATACTGAAACTTACCACACGTGCTTCTCGTTGAGCTGTGCAAAGGTCACTTTGTTCTGTGAATAAGCCCGTGTCAACAGTGGGCGTATATTAGAGTTCAGAAAACACTTTACCGAGGAGATCCAGGCTTTCTGGGTTAAAAGGTTATGAAATTTAGTCTAATCTCTGTTTCTATTTTCTTAGATATTCACTACCAATCTATTACAGGCAAAGTCAGAGGAGCCCAAAATTGACGTTTCCCAACTTCTTTTACATGACCCTGACCATATTTCTACAGGATTGTTCAGGCTTGTAGTTCAGACTGTTCAGAATTCTTCAAGCTAGACTGAAATTTCTTTTTTAAATTAAGCTGATTTGCATGATAATTTTTCAGACTGAAATAAAATGATTTCTTTTTGTGAAAATGTTCCTCTCACCACTCTCTTGAGAACCTTTTGTGTCTTTGTGCTTTATCGCAGGAATTTCACAGTGGCACCAGGTTTCTCCTGGTGAGGGCTTTGTATCTCTTGCCTTCACAACTGTCCTTAAAGTTCTTAAACTTTCAAACAACAGGAACCACTAGTGGTCGTCTTCTACAAGTCAAATAGAATAACTAAGGTAACAAAAGACTTAATTTCCGGGAAAAGAAAAACACCAGAATAATCTGAATTATTTCTAAGCGCATAGAAACTAATAAGGAGATGAGTACTCGTGAATTCTTCATGAACGAAACAAGCTGACACAATCCAATTTCCCTCTCCAATGGATAAGATGTTGTGGACAGGGAAGAAGCAGCAGATACCACATGCCTCAATGTCACCGAGCAAACTGACATCATCCCACCTGACATGCATGAGTGAAGGAATGCCCTGGCTGAAGTCATGACAAAAATCTGGTTGGAATCCACAGTCTGAGAGTAGCTCCCAAGGGTTCACTGTGAAATTTAAAGGACAAATTGAACAGCTACTCAGCTGTTCATAAGTTCCATTCGATATTTTATTGATAGCCTGGATGAAGGAATGGACTTGCGTGTTTATTAAATCTGCCAAGATTAAATATGTGAAGAGTAGCTACAAATACATGGAGGATAGCAGTATTAAAAACTTTTGACAACTTGGACAAGTTGTCTTTAAATATAGGAGTCATCTCAGTTGTAAAAAGTGGAGGGTTTTAACTTAGGCAGGAGCAAAGTGCACAAATAGAAGATAGAAATCAGCTGGGTGGAAAGCAGTTGGGAAAAAAAAAAAAAAACAAAAAAAGAGATCTGAAGGTTCTAATAGATCACAAGCTGAACAGGAGTTATTGTCTTGAGCAAAGAGAAAACACTACACAGATGTATTAAGGGAAGAATTACCTGCAAGATATCTTGCAGGTCCTTTTGCTGTACTCAGTATCAGTAAGGCCTCAGTGCAGAGGCACATCCAGTCTTGGATACTGCTGCTCAGAAACAGCTGATGGGCTAAGCAGCAAGAATAACAGAAATGGTTAGAGGTGGAATGGAAAGCATGACCTGAATCAAGAGCCTTGAGAGCAGGAGATGCTCAAAAGAGAGAAGACCTCAGAGAAATGTGACAACAGCCCAGACAGAGTCAGGACGGGTGCAGTAACAGTCCTGTTAGCAGACAAAAGTCCACTACAAAATGGGAGAGAAACAACAGTTCTGCATACGCCAAGAATGTTATACGCAGATCTGATTATAAGCAGGCTGAAAGAGTTGGGGGAGTTCAGCCTGGAGAAGAGAAGGCTCCGGGGAGACCTCAAAGCTTTATCCAGCCCCTAAAAGGGTTCCAGAAAAGCTGGAGAGGGATTCTTAATAAATGAGGGCAGCCACAGGATGAAGGGGAAGGGTTTGACACTGAAAGAGGGGAGACTGAGATGAGATCTGGGGAAGAACTTCTTTGGTGTGAGGGTGGTGAGACCCTGGCCCAGGTTGCCCAGAGAAGCTGTGGCTGCCCCATCCCTGGAGGGGTCCGAGGCCAGGCTGGAGGGGGCTTAGAGCAACCTGGTCTGGTGGGAGGTGTCCCTGCCCAGGGCAGGGGGTGAGGCTGGATGGGCTTTAAGGTCCCTTCCAATTCCAACCACTCTATGGTTCTATGATTCTGTTGAGGAAGGAGACAGACTAGATGATCAGCTGAGATTTCTACCAGTTTCACTTTACAATGATTTGGTACTCAGCTGACACTGATTAGCGTTTGTCTGTACTCAATTTGTCCTGATGTACCCCAGTGACTTCATACAGTAATTGCTCTTGCACATTTACATCATTTCTGCATTAACATCATCATTAAGGTTACAGTGTTTTACGTTCATCTTACCATCTTAAGACCATCTGTCTTACAAATACCTTATCAAAATGCTATTTGCCAAACTAGCTTGACTCACAACTCATTAATCAAAAGCCATTTTAATAATTAGACCTCAAATAGTAATTCAATAAAATCTTTGTATCTTGATTTTCCTTTCTAACCAGCGCAATGGGCAAAAGAGTTTGTAATCATTTAGCATCCCTACTCTCAGACTCAAAGAACCTGGTTTAGAGCTGCTGGTTGCAGTCTCCCACTCCACTGCTGTAATTTTAGAAAATACTACAGTTTCAGAAAAAAAATTGTATACATCTTATATCTTGCTTCCAGATTCCTATAGAAGACACCAAGTCACTACTGCAGCGATTAGCACCCAGCCCAGTCCTTGGCACAAAAGCAGGATCAGCACTACCTATGTCCATTCTCAAATGGGAAGGGATATATTTAAAATCTTCCTCAGATTACCCATTTCTGTATTAACAGAATATTATCCTATGAATTCCAGGCAGTTGAACCTGTTATCTCCAGCCAGCTTCCCAGTGGGCATAGAAACCAGTTTGAGATCACAGAATCATAGAATGGTCAGAGTTGGAAGGGACCTTAAAGATCATCAAGTTCCAACCCCCCTGCCATGGGCAGGGACACCTCTCCCTAGAGCAGATTGCTCAAAGCCCCATCCAACCTGGTCTTCAACACTTCCAGGGATGGGGCATCCACAACTTCCCTGGGCAACCTGTTCCAGTGCCTCACCACCCTCACAGCAAAGAACTTCTTCCTAATACCTAATCTAAATCTCCCCTCTTCCAATTTAAAACCATTACCCCTCGTCCTGTCACTAGACTTCCTGACCAAGAGTCCCTCTCCAGCTCTCCTGGAGCTCCCTTCAGATCCTGGAAGGCTGCTATCAGGTCTCCCCGGAGCCTTCTCTTCTCCAGGCTGAACAGCCCCAGCTCTCTCAGCCTGTCCTCATAGGAGAGGTGCTCCATCCCTCTGATCATCTTGGTGGCCCTGCGCTGGACCTGTTCCAACAGTTCCATGTCCTTTCTATGTTGAGGACTCCAGAACTGGACACAGGACTCCAGGTGGGGTCTCACAAGCGCAGAGTAGAGGGGGAAAATCACCTCCCTGGCCCTGCTGCTCACACTTCTTTTGATGCAGCCCAGGATACGGTTGGCTTTCTGGGCTGCCAGTGCGCACTGCCGGCTCATGTTGAGCTTCTCATCCATGAGCACTCCCAAGTCCCAAGATGCAGTGGGCAGGCAGGGCAGCTGCCTAACACAACTGCTTCTTAGTCACAATTACTTACGCAGGGTGCCAAAGGAAAGCAGTGTGGCCTTATCAAATATTTCTAATCAATTCCCAATATCGATCAGAACCAGCTGTAGCCCAGCTTCCCACGGGATCCATTACTTTAAACGGTTTTGCTGTAGTACTGCTGAAAGGAGAACAAAGACGCTTGTAAAGTTGTGCAGGTTCTGAGATTTATGAAAACACAGCTTGACTTCACTGGCATAGTTAAATCAACATCATACAAACCCAGAAATACTACAAGCCACAGACCTTGTTAGCTCTGCATACCCTTACACCACGGGTGAATTGAGTTGATATGACAGAGAATTGAAACCCAAAAGATACCAAATTTGTCACCTTAATTCTTTACATTTCTTCCCAAGCATTCACACTGCTGTCATTTTCTCTTCCACTCTGATTACCTTCTTTGTAACATATTGGCTTTCTTACTTTTACAGAATAATTCCTGGTCTATTATATCTCTAATTATACTAATAATTAAGCATGCCTTTTCATCAGCTAGCAGATAATTACTTCTGTTCCTACCCAGCTTGCTCAGAAAACAGTCAATTCATCTGTATCCCTATCACTCTCACTGTTGCTACGTGGTTGATGCCAGCCAGCAGTCACGCTGTAACCAGTGGTGGTTGCTTCACACTGACTGGGAGTACATTTTGCAGCAGCAGTGGTGCTTTTCTACCTCTGAGTGAACGTTTTTGACCATTAAGTAAGCTTTACTCACACCTGGAAGCATGGCACCTGCTTGGCAAAGGCTGCTTATCACCACCAGCTTCGGAGCGCCTTCAGAGCTGTTGGTAAAGCAAAGACTACCTACAGTCCGGAATCAGAGAGACCACAAAAGAATCAGCCAGGAATCCAGCCTCTGCCATCTGCAGCCTTAGTCCTTTTGTGACCAGATTTTATCCAAGATTTTGTTACGTGCAAACCAAAGTCACGGGATCATAGAATCATAGAACTGTCCTTGTTGGACCTTTCAGATCATCTAGTCCAACCATCAACCTAACAATGCCCAAACCACCCCTAACCCATGTCCCTCAGAACCACGTCTGTTCGGCTTTTAAATACCTCCAGGGATGGTGACTCCACCAATGCCCTGGGCAGCCCCTTCCAAGGCTTGACAACCCTTTCTCTGAAAAAAAATTTCCCAGTATCCACCCTAAACCTTCCCCGGTGCAAATCAAGGCCGTATCCTCTTGTCCCATCACCTATTCCTTGAGAGAAGAGACCAGCTCCCCTGGCTACACCCTCCTTGCAAGGAGTTGTAGAGACCGAGAAGGTCTCTCCTCAGCCTCCTTTCCTCCAGGCTGAACAATCTCAGCTCCCTCAACTGCTCCTCATAAGGTTTGTTCTCCAGACCCATCACCAGTTCTGTTGCCCTTCTCTGGACATGCTCCACCACCTAAATGTCTTCCCTGTTGTGAGAGGCCCAAACTGGACACAGCACTCGAGGTGGGGCTTCACCAGTGCCCAATACAGGGAGACAGTCACTGCCCCAGTCCTGCTGTACACTGTTCCTGATACAGACCAGGATGCTGTTGGCTTTCTTGGCCACCTGGGCACACTGCTGGCACACATTCAGCCCCTGTTGACCAACACCCCCAGGTCCTTTTCTGCCAGGTAGTTCCAGCCACTCTGCCTCAAGCTTGGAACGTTCATGGGGTTGATGAGGCCCAAGTTCAGGACCCGGTATTTGGCTTTGTTGAACCTCACACCATTGGCCTTGGAAAGCAATATAAGCTCTCGCTCTCTACTGCTATCACAGTGAGGAACTACTGGCATTCACATACTATCCTTCCAGACGTCTTGGTACACCAGACCAGTGTTCGCTACTGGGAAAACTGGACATTGTCAGCATCACTCAGGTTCCCAGCAGCACAGCAGAGATGGCTTCTGACCCAGAACCACTCAAGCTAGTTAGTATCAAACTCCAGGGATGTGGTGACAAATCAGCCAAGACTGATTTCACACACACACACACACACACACTCACACACACACAAAATTACTTACAATTTTATCTGTTGTAAGTTAGAGAGAGAAGCTGATTTCTGGGGCAGGAATTCCCACCACCTCCAGCCCTGGCAAGTTGCTTCCTCCCCTTTTTCTCAGTGAATGAAATTAGTGAAATGTTAATGGCTGGTATTTCCAGCCTTCCTAGAGACTGGGCTAGGCCAAAACCCCTAATCCTTCCATCCAATTCATGACTGCACACTCTGAAATGAAGAAATGTTGGCAAACGCAGTGGTTGTGCTTGGTTCCAGAGAAACATGAATTCAAAAATGAGGAAATTTGTGTAAAAAAAAATGTTCAGAGTGGCAGCCAGAAAGGTAGAATGTTTTCATATGGCAGGTAGACTATTTTCGGATTCTATATTGGAAGCTCAAAGCAAATACATATAACCTGTCAAAAAAGACTTGAGAGAAAAACAAAAAGCTAGCATCATAAAACAGCGGGATCAGGGAGGCTGTTGGAAGTTAAAAGGTATCCTGCAAAAAGCTGAAGTTGTGTCTGAAAAAGGAAAACTAAAAAGAACATAAATTCTGGCAGACTAAGTGTAAAAGCACAATAAGACAGACTGAAGAAAGTGTTTAGGAGCAGTTTGCTAAAGAAATTTTAAAAAATGTAATAAATTCTTCTTGAACACATCAAGAGTAAGAAGCTTGCGAGAGCCAGTGATACAGATAGGAAAGAAACGCTCAGAAAAGATAACACCATCACCAAAATCCCAAACACTTATTTTTCCCCCCAAAGCTCTGTTCTCCTGGAGAATCTGAGATAAACTCTAAAATCAGCATCTCGTTTATAAAGCATTCACAGAAAGCTTGTCTTAATTTGAGGTTGTTAAAGGGTAACTTACAAACCAGACAAAACAAATAACAACAGACCACTGGCCGCAGATGATACTCATACAAGATTCCTACAGAACATTAAAAATTAATCATCTGAGCTTAGCATGTAACCTTCTGCTGAAAATGCTGCAATTATCAAAGGACTAGAAGGTAACTAATAAGAAATTGGGTTTTTTAAATAAAAATCCAGCAGCAATTCAAGAAACCACAGATCCAACGTCCATATTGGCTGAAATTCTAGTAAAGAACAGAATTAGTGAATACATGAATAAAAGTAACTCATTAAGAAAAAGTAAACATGGCTTTTGTAAAAGGAATCTGAGCCTCCTAAATCTGCTGGAATTCTTTGAAGGAGTCAAAAGCATGTAAATAACAGAGATCCAGCTGAGAAATTTTCCCTGTGTTTCCAACTCACCCCAATCTTCCAGAAATCTCAGACATTGACAGTCCTCATCAAAGGCTCTTAAATAAACTAAACAGCTGGGGACTACAGGTAAGGACCTCCCACAGTTAAATAATAGTTTAATATTGGAAAAAGAAGATAAGACTAAAGGATGAGTTTTCACAGTGGGAGATGATCACCAGTGGAGTCCCATGGGGATGAAGGTGTTCAGAAGTGAGCTGCAAAGTAGGCAGAATAGTGAAGATTTCTGATAATAACTAAATTAATTAGGACAATATTTACTACAAAAACTGAGAGATCTCATGGCACTTACCAGCCTCGTGATAAAGCAGAAGATAAATTTCAGCCCCAACAACTATAATCTATCTATCCACAAAAAGAAACACTAACATTACACACAGAGCGATGGGCTCTGAACTAGTTTGCACAATTTAGGAAATGCATCTTGACATTGTAATAGCTAGTTCCATGAATATATCTCCTCATTGCTCAACAGCAGTCAAAAAAAGAAAGAAAATCAAAAGTTCAGAATACTTAGGGGAGGAAAGTCTGACTGTGCCACTGTCTGAATTCACGGTGTGTCTGTTTCTGGAATACCAAGTGCAGTTCTGGTAGCCTCACCTCAAAAAAAATCAAACAAACAAATAAAAAGACACTGTAACAGGTAAAAGAGAAGACACATGGCAGAATGACAAACACAGTAAGCAGTACCAAACTGCTTCCATCTGAAAAACAAAGTTAGGGTGCAGAAGTTGAATAGGAAGCGATAGCTTGCCATTTGTCTCTCTCAATTGTACCGGGCAGGCCAGCTGCTAGAAAGGGGAGATGGACACCACAGAAGAGCTGCCACCCGCCTTTGTATTCCACTGCTGAAGCCTTCATATTCTGTCAGACAAGAATTTCAAGGGCTGTGGGAGAATTGCGACAGCCGGGTTTCCTACGCAATCCCAGCATGTTTTCAGGAAAATATATGAGGGGAAAAAGCAGGAACACGAAGACTGCTGTACTTGCAGTACTTTCTGTGTCCGTCACTTTTAAATCAGAATTCATTACAGCCTCCACTTCCTTTCCCATCTGCCCTCCCCGTGCTACAATTTCACAAGATCACTTAAGCAGCATTTACTAACATCTGACTATGGCGATGCAGCCACGCTGCCTGTCGGCCTCTACAGCAGTGCCTTGCAACACGGCTCCTCTCAGCTCTTCACAATTCTGTCATTTTTCAAGGCCCTTTGAGCATTGTGGGTTTGGGCTGTTAACTTGGCTGCTTCAAGGACAGCACCACTTTTCATTCAGCTGGGCAGGGAGTAGGACCAATTGGTCCCATACCTGGTAACAGCCTTAAGCCACTGGCGAGCTATTAATAATAGGTAAGCAATCATTTTAATTGCAAGCGGGTGCCTAGAATTTAGAAGCTGCACGAAGAGTTCTTTCTATCAAAAATATTATTGTCCCATTGTGCATTTTGGAGTTTAGCTCTCATTAAAAGTAATAGAGGGAAATAGTCTGTAGCAAACTGAGTGTGTTTGTTTTCACAGTTCACCTCCTGCTCCTCTACACTAAAACACAATCTCGCTCAGTGACAAGACCACAGCTGTTGCCATCTTTTACTTACCTGCTGAGTGCAATATTTAGCTTGAGGGACACTGAAGTTTTCTGTTTGTTAGTCATCAGGTCAATAACTCTCACCTTATCACTTCAGTTTCCATTCTGTTGATAAAACCTGTCAGCCTTCCTTGAGTGCTTCCTGGCCCTCAGAAGAAATCACATTAAATTGGCACAACCAAGTAAATCTGTAAGGGATGTGCTCCCAGCTTACCGAAGGGAAGGGGGGAGGGCTTGAATTTCTCTCCCTTTCCCTCCTTGCTCCAATGTCCAAAGGCTTAGAGCTGCGCTGAAATCCTCCCCACGGATTCAGCAGTTCAAGTCAGCTCAGGTCTTTGAACATGGCCTAGAGGAGATGTCTGTGGAGCTGAAATTGATACGTTTAAGTGCAAGAGACAATAATCAGTTCTTCAAGTATAAGCTAAAAATACCCAGAAGAAAGTGGAATTCATAATGGAGATTTTAAAGATCTGTGACATACCAGGGTCTGCACGAGGCTTTTAATGAGAGAGAAGCCAATTTAATTGGTCAGTGCGAGCAGATGCTTTGCTGGGTGAGTGGGCTACGCTTCACGTTCCTGCTTAACGCCAGGAGCATCACCGCCGAGCCGGACGTGGCTGCCACAAAACCATGTCAGAGCCGGGAGGAACCTTGATAATCAACGTCCCCATGTCGTCAAATCGCAGAGCCCAGCCACAAGGAGACCACACTGAAAAGAGGACGTGAAAGCTGTCAAAGGGACATTCCTAAAGGTAATTGCATGGCTGACCATCTCCCCTTGTCGTTTGTTTAACTGTTAGACCAGGCACAAAGCTGAAACAGCCCATGAAGTTCTAAAGTCTGTTAACACCATGCTAATGGGGAGTTGCTGAGGACCGGGGTTACAATCTGCAGGCCTCCCCTGTGACAACTCTTCTGGAGTGTGTGTCACTGTTCATAGGAAACCCAGAAATAACTTCTGCGGACCATTCAATTACAGGCAATCGCCGCCCAGCGCTGCCTCCACTCATGGCACAGCTCATCAATCAGGTTCTCTGTCATCATGTCTCTTCTCATAGCACTCACCAGAAGGCTCTGAGCTCCTGCTGAATTCATGTGACATTTACTGTCAGGGGCTGTCAACACCACCAGATTCTCCCAGGGCCTCCCAGTTCATCACAAAGCAACAAGATATATCCCCAAAATGCGCTCCCGCTTCCAGCTCTGGATTACAATGACTGACTGAGGGGCTTTGCAACGGTCAGGGAAGAGAGAAACACCAACACGAGCTATGGCTTATCCCCAAATACCTTCTCTTTCTTATTTTCTTGTTGAAAAAACACCACCACATTAAGAGAGGTTTTTAGGCCATTGATTAATTAAAAGGCCTCCTCAAAAATACCCCCTTATAAATTTATAAACAGAAAGATGAGATTGTTTACTTTGAAGTTTAGGCTTCCCATCTCTAGCATTGATCCTGCATTCGATGTCTGTTTAACAATACAGTGATCCAGTGGAAAAAATTTATAAAACTTAATAAATTGCAGTTGGCAAGTATTGACAGAGTGTGTATATGCACATTTGTTTTCATATGAGCATATTATAAGAAAACTAATAAAGTAAACCAAACACATTTTCTTTGTCTCTGAGCTGTGAAACTAGATCATCCGTAATTACAGCGTTTCAAGTGCACTTGGTCAAAGTCACATGGTGAGGCTTTTTAACAATATATTTCTGGCTTTAGAAAAAAAAACCACAACCCTGTTGCATATCATAGCTTACATGTTCCATAAGACACTTTGCTCAAGATGTAGAAAAACGCACATGGGAACCTAATTCACCATAAGGCACCTGAGACAAGAGGAAACAGCTCCAGCACCCAGGAAATAAAGTTCCAGTGGCCACTGTGTCTCAAAGAAATTATCAAGATCTTGGAGACATGCTGATTTTGTCTGGTCTTGAAGGGGAGACTGGCATTAACGTGTATTTAAACCCGTGAATAAAAGAGTGCTTTCAATTACAAGGTTTTTGAAAGACTTCAGAATATATATAACCTCCTAAAACTTCAATGTTTTTTTTTTTTAGTTCCTTTCTACAACCAGTCTGGTTTCCTCCTTCTGCCAAAAGAGATCTATTTCTAAGGAGCACAGTATTTATATCCCTAAGGAGCAAGGTATTTCTTTCCCTAAAATTATTGTGTGATAACAAATAGAGTTTTCTCAGCCTCTTCTGGTATGCTCTCTGTGCTACAGCCCACTAGTCACCGTTATCTGACCCCAACAATGCCGGCAATTTTCCACCCAATCTGTAGTCCCTTTACCAAATCCGTACCTGGGAGACTATGTCAAAGGCTTTGCTAAAGTCAAGGTAAACAACACCCACCGCTCTCCCCTTGTTCTCTGAGCCAGTCCTGTCACAGAAGGTAATCAGGTTGCTCAGGCATCGTTGCCCATATCAGATCCACACTGGCTGTTCCCAACCACCTTCCTGTCCTCTAGAAAGTTTCCATTGCCTCCCAGAGATCCAGGCTAGAGTGGTTTAGAATTGCCCTTTCAGAGTTGCCCCTCCTTCTTACAATCCTTGCATGAGTGTATGTTTGCCCTTTTTCTGTCATCAGAATCCTCTCCCGATTACTGTGAGCTTTCAAAGCGGCCCTGCAATAACATTGGCTGCTTCCCTCAGCACCCTTGGGTCCATGGAACAAAATCATAGAATGGTTCTGGTTGGAAGGGATCTTAATAACCATCCAGCCTCACCCCCTGCCCTGGGCAGGGACACCTCCCACCACAACAGGTTGCTCAAAGCCCCCTCCAGCCTGACCTTGAACCCCTCCAGGGATGGGGCACCCACAGCTTCTCTGGACAACCTGGGCCAGGGTTTCACCACCCTCACAGTAAAGAAGTTCTTCCCCATATCTCAGCTCAGTCTCCTCTCTTTCACTGTCAAACCCTTCCCCCTTCTCCTATTGCTCCACTCTCTCACAAAGTGTCCCTCTTCATCTTTCCTGCAGCCCCTTTCAGATTCTGGAAGGCTGCAATAAGGTCTCCCCAGATCCTTCTCTTCTCCAGGCTGAACCCCCCAACTCTCTCAGCCTGTCCCCACAGCAGAGGGGCTCCAGCCCTTGGAGCATCTACATGGCCTCCTCTGGCCCCACTCCAACAGGCCCATGACCTTCCCATGCTGAGGACTCCAAAGGTGGAGGCAGTGCTCCAGGTGGGGTCTCCCCAGAGCGGAGCCAAGGGACAGAATTCCCCCTCTCGCATTGGTGGCCACATTTCTTTGAAGTAGCCCAGGATGGCTTCTCTCCCTGATCAAGAGTCCCTCCCCAGCTTCCCTGGAGCCCCTTCAGGAACTGGAAAAGGCCTCTCGGGTCTCCCCAGGGCTTCTCTTCTCCAGGCTGAACACCTCCAACTCTCTCAGCCTGTCCTCACAGCAGAGGGCTCCAGCCCTCCCAGCATCTCCATGGCCCTACCATGAAATCTCACCGCCAACAGTCAGAAAAGCTGTAGCAAGACACCCTGCACCTGCAGCAATCCCTCATGGCTTGTCACTTCTTCCTCCTCAATGTCCTTTCCAGGCTCTGACTGCAAGCTGCAAGGACACGAACTAGCTGAGCTGCAAAGACACAAGCAGCAGAAGGTGCTGCCACCCCGCCTACGTAGCTCCAGTCATTTCTCTCTGCCACATTTATTCCTGCAGCCACACTACTCCACGCCAGCTGACACCTCTGACCTTTGCTACCTCAGCTTTGTTCTTGCTCCGGACAGCCCCTTTCCTCGTCTCCCAGGATCTCCCTCCCGACTCATCTTCATTTTTCCTTCAAGACACACAATGGCACAACAGACACTGTTCAACTCCTGCAGCCTCCTTGAGATACGAATCAAAAGAGCTCAGCTCTGCTGTTGACTTGCCAGTTGCAGAGAAGACAGGGAGTACTGCACACCAAGCAGCTGGAGACTTGAAAGGAGACTAGGACTAATGACATTAAAAAAATAAAGCGATTACCCAAGGACACCCTGCATAAACCAATACCAATAAGTTTAAGGTTTTTGAGCATTAATTACTGATATCAACTTGATGAGCAAGAAAATTAAGGCAAGATTATAGAGTGGAGATGCTGATCTTTCTATTTGGCATGTAATTTTCATCCCCCAAACAAACTGTGGTAGCTGAGGAAATACCAGTCTACCAACATGAGACAATTACACACACATTTACTAAAACAGACAACTAAATTACTTCGTAATTAGGGTATTAAGCCAAATCTGGGGTGAAAAGGATAAAGGATTTGTGTCCCACATGACACAACAAAAAATAAAAGTTATAGAAACCCAGAAGAAATTTGGTAGTTTAAAGCAAGCGCTTAAGCTGATGAAAGACAGCGATTACGTATCTCCTGGAAAGGCACACTTGGAGCTGAACTTGCTACCAGCCAAGCACAAAGCACAAATAATACTGAAAAAGAACTACGGTTCATAACAGGAACTACCAGCAAAGAGAAAACCATACTCTGGAAAAGGAGACAAACTGCTGGAATGACCAAGAATTTCTGTGCCT
Source organism: Thinocorus orbignyianus (assembly GCA_013400375.1). NCBI lineage: Eukaryota > Metazoa > Chordata > Aves > Ciconiiformes > Thinocoridae > Thinocorus > Thinocorus orbignyianus. The sequence goes on from VXBW01004279.1 coordinate 344,362, forward strand.
ATGGAACGAAGAAATCAACATGAAAGTACACTGTTCAGCTGGAACGAGCACAGGGCAGCAATACTCATACTTCTGAGGGAAACCACTAGGGTAAGGAGAATATAAAGCCCATCTTTTTCTCACGCTGGCATGCCACGCTCTCTGCTGGGAACTCTGCCATCTCCTGTTGCAACAGGGTTGAAACAAACACACAGGCGAACAGCAGATGCAAGGCAAGGAAGGGGCTCTGTGAGCACCATCCATCACAACAGCACTCCGATGTCGAGGAGACTGGGATGGCAGGTTGATATACAACCCAATCCGTAACCACATCCTAACATGTTCTGTACACATTTCCATTCACAAATGTCTTGTGTATATACCCATTGCCCAGTTAGAATTAATCCCATCACTGGTTACAGGTAGTTAATACTGACTTGAGTTTCTGATCACACATGTTTTTTGCTATAAGAAAAGTACTTTGCAGTACTATGCAAACAGTGGTGTGCTATTTTTTTTTCCTGCCTGACCCATTGCAGGGCACTCAAACGCCCCTCTGCCCCACTACTGCAGGCCATTCTGGATCAGGAAAAGACATCCTTTATTAGTTAATCATAGAATCACAGAGTGCTAAGAGTTGGAAGGGACCTTAAAGATCATCAAGTTCCAACTCGGGATACCTCCCACCAGACCAGAGGTTGCTCAAAGCCCCATCCAACCTCACCTTAAACACTTCCAGGGATGGGACATCCACAACTTCTCTGTTCCAGTGTCTCACCACCCTCATAAGTAAAGAATTTCTTCCTAATACCTAATCTAAATCTCCCCTACTGTTACCCCTTGTCCTATCACTCCACTTCCTGGCAGAGTCCCTCTCCTGGAGCTCCCTTCACATACTGGAAGGTCTCCCTGCAGCCTTCTCCAGGCTGATCAGCCCCAGCTCTCTCAGCCTGTCTTCATAGGAGAGGTGCTCCAGCCCTCTGAGCATCTTGGTGGCCCTGCGCTGGACCTGTTCCAACAGCTCCATCTCCTTTCAGTGTTGAGGACTCCAGAGCTGGATACAGGACTCCAAGTGGGGTCTCACGAGGGCAGAGCAGAGGGGGAGAATCCCCTCCCTGGCCCTGCTGGTCACGCTTCTTTTGCTGCAGCCCAGGATGGGGCTGGTTCCTGGGCTGCCAGTGCGCACTGCCGGCTCATGTTGAGCGTCTCACCCACGAGCACTCCCAAGTCCTTCTCCTCAGGGCTGCTCTCCAGCCGTTCTCTGCCCAACCTGTATTTGTGCCTGGGATTGCCACGTCCCAGGTGCAGGACCCTGCACTTGGCTTGGTTGAACTTCTCTGTGTAATCACAGGCTCGGGCGTTCTTCAGCACTTCCCACTACTAATTTAGTGCCTACGCTGTAACTCGCCAACCCCAGCGCTCACGCCTGGCCTCAGGGACCCCCACGGATGCCCCACACCAGCAGCACACCTGCCTGTCCCCACCTGCTTCTGCTCTCCCGGGGGGGATGCACCCTGGGATCCCTAGTGACCTTCCCGGGGCCACCCAGACCTACAAGAGGACCCCCTTCGGGCCTTCAGGGAACCCTCTGGGCACCCTACACCGAACCCCGATCCTCAAGGGGACCCCCAGAGCCCGCTCCGGCCCCCACATCTCCGCCGGGCGCCGCTCTAGCTCCTCTCTATGGTATGGCGCCGCTCTATCCCCAACCGCCTGCGGGGCTGGGGTCGCCTGAAGCCGCCCCCGGGCGCTTTGCCCGCACCGCCCCCGCTCTCCCCTTACCCCTGTGTCGGTGCTGCCGCCTCCGCCCCGCGGGAGGTCCGCCGGGACCCGCGCATCCCTTCGGCGGCTCCTTTCTCTCTATGACCCAGGCGGCCGCCGTCGCCGGGCAACGCGGGGCGGCCTCTCAGCGGTGCGGCGGGCGGCATGTGGCGNGCCCCTGCCCGGCCTGGTGCCCCGCTACTCCGTGCTGGAGGCAGTCACCTGGGTGAGGAGCAGCCTGGTGGCCCTGCCCCGGGGAGATGTCACCAGAAGATCTTTGGGGGACGGGGGGGAGCTGAAAGGGAGTGGGAGCTGTGAGACTGCTGCTGGGAAATCTCCCCCAAATGGAGCTGTGGACATGCTGCCACATGGAAGCGGGACAGAAGGAGGGAGCGGGGCTGTTTTTCTGAATTTGTGCCTTTTTTTCTTCAGGGAGCCCTCGGTGCACTGCTTCTGCAGCTGGTCAGACAGATCTCCTGGCTGAGATCGCTGCAGGATGCCAGGAGGGAGCATAAGTCTCTCCGTCTTTCTTCACTGCCCTCTCAGCAGACAGGTTAGCAGCTCTGGCTTGTGAGAAGGGGTTGCGGGAGGGCCCAGCTGTCGGGCAGGATTTCTGCCCCGTGGTATGTTAACTAAGACTGGATGAGAGCTGTTGAGAGAAGCTGACAACCAGATTTTGAGCTCTCTGGGGAGAGTGAGGGCCAGTATCTGTCACGGGTATCTCCTTGTTTCTTAACAATTCAGTGCAGTCCCACTCTCCATTCCATGTGCCTTTACCGTTGTTTTCTGTTCTGGACTCTGCTCCCTGAACCTTCTTCCTGCTTGGCTTTGTGGTCAGAGGAGAATGGCACTGGGTAGACACACAGTATGGTGGTGTCTCCTAAAGCAGATGCTGCATGGCTGACAGGAACTGTTTTGTGCTTTGTATTTCAGCAGTGGCTGAAGCCTCAACCAGCTGTCCCAGTGCGCAGCTGGGGTCCTGCTTCCTGCAGAGAGAAAATCCAGAGGTCATATCAGAGAACTCATCCTCAGGAATCCCCTCAGAGCAAGGAGAGAGCCAGCCCTGGACAGAAGTGGGTACGTGCAGTGTGCTGCGGGGCAGGATACTTGTGGCAAGAGGACTCCTCAGTCTGAGTTTCCCCAAGGCAAAGCTTGGAGCCAAAAAGTGTATTTATTGACACTTGAGAAGACAGTTTAGAGTGGAAAGACAGAACTTCAGAGAGGTGAATCAGGAGTCCAGAGACAGGAGGAAAAAAGCTCCTGAAGGCACCGTAACTGCGCAGGTGACATCGGTTTCACAAATACTGGTCTGCCTTAGCGCTGTGATTACAGCATCCAGTTTCTGTTCTTTTATTGTGGACGGATGTTGGTAGTCAGCAGGATTCAGGCAAATACTGTAGCAGTGATCCAGGAGGCTCGTGTACCTGGTGTGAAACTAAAGGAATTATTTTCTTCCTGGAAGGTGAGGATGTATTTCCAACTGCTTATGCTGTAGATAAGACAGTGAAAGGAGGTATCAAAGACATTCTCATTAAAATGAGGTTTGTAAAAATAGGAAGATACACTTCAAAAAATATTGAAGTCTCTTCCAGGAAAGCTTGTCTTAACACGTTAAATTTCAAGTAGTATCAAAGAAGATAAGATGAGGCCTCCAATAGGGCCACTTGCCAGATGTATAAACACTAATAATGGCTTTAGGAAAACTGTTAAAAACAGGAAGCCTGATGGAGCAGGTAGAAAAGGGGACAGCTTGTGATCATGGTGTAGAAGCAGCATGTAAGAAAGCCAGCCCACAGATGTTGACGAGATGATGTCAGGTGTTGGAGAAAAGGTCAGAGGGATTCCCTGTTCTTTGCTTTCTTCCAGATTTTTGGCTTCCTCCGATGGCGATTTAAACTACTGCCCATCACTGCTTATCAAACTCGTTTCCTGCTAGAGGTTGCCATTCCCATCAGTTGGCAAATGGAGCATTTTGTTTCCATGTCTCCTAATTAGCTCCAGGAAAACAGCCAGGTTAATTTACCTAAACTGCCAATTAGACTGTTTAACCCATCTGCTTTTGCCTGGAGCGTACTAAGAAGCAGTCACACACACTGCCTGGCTGGTGGAACACTGGACATGGACCTCTGGGAGCAGTGGTAGGGAATAAGTGGAGGCAGCGATGCCCTCGGTTGGCACAGCTGAACATTCGGGAGGGAACATGTGTCTGTGTCTGACAAACAAGTTTCCTACTGCGAGTCAATGGGAAGAGCTTTTAGGCAAACTGGTAAATTGAACGGTGGCAAGTCACTAAGGCCACATGCTCTTTGTTCTTCAGGAGCTCTGAAATTGCTGAGCCTCTAATGATGATATGTGATCCAGTGCTTAAATCTGCTCTATGGCCAGAAGAATGAACACTGACAGATTGGACACTGGCTTTTAAAAATCTGGGGGGAGATAAGGGGGGTGGTTTGTGCCACGGAACTGAAAAAAAAGGTAATTCTATGTTGAGACTGTGTTATAGAATAGAGATGTTAGATACCTGGATGAGTGTGCTATAAAGAGTCAAAGGTTTTGGAAGGATTTAGGAAGCCATTTCTCAGGCCAGCTTGCTCCATTGCAGAGATTTAAGAGAGTTGTAAATCTATTAAGAGTTCTTTGGAGAAGTCAACAGGCTGGTAGAGCAAGATTATCCAGCTTTTAGCTTTCAGAAAGTCTTTCAGCCAGAACCTAAAACAAAGCTGTCTGGAGAAATAAAGCTGATGTAAGGGGAGACAGAGGGGCTACTCTTGGGCTAGTAACTCCTTAAAGTACAAGAAATAGTTTTCACACTGGAGAGCATTTGCCAGTGAATTCCTGTAAGTCCTTTGCTGAAGTCTGTTCTGTTCAGCACAGTCAGCAGCGATTTGGAAAAAAGAGGTGATGAGTGAGGCGACAGAAGAAGCAAATGGTACAAAATTGTTGAGGACAGTCAAATGTGAAAGTCACAGCAAAAGATTGCACAAGAACTTAAAACCAGGGTAATCCCAAGGCAGGTTAAATTAGTATATGCAGGGGAATGTAACTGTAAATACACAGACAGAATGAGGAATGTCAAATTAATAATTCTGTTGCAGAGGGAACATTTAAAGTCACCGCGGATACGTTTTTGATAAGGTTAAGTCAGTGCTGAGCAGCAATGAGGCCAATTAAATGTTAATTATTGTAAAGGAAGGAACTGAGGACAAGACAGCATTGTAGGTTTGTGTAAGTCTATGGTGCATCCTCATCTTTGAACACTTAAGAAAAAGACAACTCTGGCTTAAAAACAGTAATAAAAATGGCATAGACAAGGATGACGAGGAGACAATTACATACAAATAAGAGACTGTCCAGCGCTTGAAAAAAGAAGTGGCAGAGGGTGTGTTAGTGCTCAGTGAAACTAAAAGCGTTGAGAGAAAGTGAACAGGGACAATATTTTTCATTGTACAAGCATTAAATGGGCAGCACAGAAATGGTCAGGTGGCGAGTTTGCAAGAAGGCAAAAGGCAGTACGTGTTTGGCCAGTGCAGAGGTAAATCGTGGAACTCATTGCTACAGCCAGAAATATAAATGGCTTCCAAGAAGTGATTAGGTAAAATTGTGCATTCAAATTAAACTTAATTGGTCCAGCCAAAACCTCCTGCTCAGAAGATCACAGAAGAGGTGATTGCTGGAAAGTTCTGCCAGGAAAAGCGTGACTATAATCCTCATTCCTTACACTTTCTTCCCAAGCGTCTGCAACTCTCAGTTGTCAGAGTTAATATATATCAGAAATAATTTGACTTTGCTCAATATTTTAAGTCCTCAGGTTATGTTCTCACGTTATCCTCTACATCCATTTTGAGGGGATTTGATTAGAAAAGTTGGGGTGAAGAGATTCAGGACTTTTCACTGAAGAGTCTGAAAAAAATGCATGCATAGTTTTGTGATGTGAGAAGTCCAGTAAATCTTTCCATGGAAAGTTTTAAAGGAAAGCTTGGTGATACAGAAAAAGCTGCCTAAGGTTTAGGATTTTATTTTATTTTTTTTCCTGGTGTTTACCTACCGAAAGAGAGTGAGCCTGGCTAAATCAGAACGCAGCAGGAAGCTGGGGAGAGCAGAAGGAAGGGAAGGACAGACAGACTCCTGGCAGATGATGCAGGGGAATCTGGTAGCGAAGCCTTGCCATTAAGAGAACAGATCTCCAGAACTCAGAGCAAAGCAGAATGTACCTTCCCTTTTCCAATTCACTGTTGCCAACAGTGGCAGAGGACCTTATAGAGAGAATTCCACGTTCTCACCCTTTCTTTCAGCTTCAGTTAATTTCCAGACTTGCTTGTGCTGCTCTGGGTGTTCGGTGACAATCTGCTGTTGCTGACAGCTACTTGCTTACCTTGGGCTGCAGAGAGATCTTTGCAATGGATCCAAACATCCCAGCTTTGCAGATGAGCTGTTGCCGTTTTAACATAACACAATATGATAGAATCTATTACTTTTAGCATGTTTTTTTTAAAAAAAAAAAAAAAAAACACAGGAAAAAAACTCAGGAAATTAATTTAAAAGTTGCTATAAATAGCATTCTGGATATTACTATCAGCAAGTCCTCAGCTGCATGATCATGTCCTGTTTTTTTTATGCGATTCATGCCTCACTCGAAGCTTTTCTTTTTTTCCCCCCCAAAAGTTAAAGGCACATATTGAACGAGCAGGTGATTACAGCCAGTCTCAGTGTTATAGCAGCTGAATGCTACCCTGGGGAGTTGTATTTTACCCCTGGCAGAACTGTAAAATTCGTTATTTCAATTCTGAGATTGCAGACATTCTGGAAGCATGTTTTCATTTCAAAGCACAATGAAACCAATTGGAAACACTAAAATTTTCCATGAGGCAGAAATCCTGGATTTTGTCCAGCTCTTGTTGTGAATTTGTTCTTGTGAAGCGTTGGGATGTTTGGGGATGAGCAATCTAGACTGTCTATGAGAAGATTATTAATTCCTCATTTGGAGCTAGCTTTGAGCAGCGTTTGATTAGTACAGGATGAATAGTGGGGAAATACAAAATATTTATTAGCTGCTGAATATGTGAGTGTTGGGCATCCAGTACACCTGAAGGTGAATGATTGCATGGAACAAGAGGATGTGTAGTTGCATTAAGTTGTGGCACATGTTTGAAGAAGTAGACATGAAGCTGCACAGCAAATTCCAGCTGTGGTATTCCCAGCTTTTGCATGCTTGGAACATACAGACTTAAGATTAATTTAACACGGTGCTGTGTGTGCAATGTAACAGCGAATTTGTTCAGAGCTTTTGAAGTTCTGCTGAGGCTTGAGAGTTGTTTGGGGAGTAAGAAACAAACAGTTGGGGTGAACTTGTATTAACTGATGTCAGGTTGAAGGTTAATCTGAGCTGGTGGTCTCATTCTGCTGAACTGGGACGGGATTCTTTGGATAGTTTTATTTCTCTGTTCACTGCTGCGGGGACCCAAGCGATGTGTTTAGATTGTGTGCCTGCTTTTGAGGCAGCTGCTCTGAAACAGGTGAGTTTTAAAAGTCATGATATCCATGAAGATGTGATTGAGGCTTGCCCAGCCTCGAAGAGAGAGGCTCATTAATCCAAGAGAATTCATTAATCTAGTCCTTCACGAGACAGGGCTGGGTATCCCTGTATTTTCTTCCAAATGACCTTACATTCTTCAGGAGTGGTACCTCCAATCTCAGAAGATTACTGGGATTTGGAGGAGAAGGGTTTTCCAGTAAGAGGGTCAGGCGACAGTTTTGCAGGCTGCTAAAATTCAGAATTAGTTTCTGTTTATTTTCCATGGGTTAGTTGTTTGTCCAAATTGCAGCATGTTTTCTCAGTAAACGACAAATCTCTTGATTTAGGAGTAGATGTCTGTGCCAAATGTAAAGTTTCCTGAAAGCATGAATGTACTGATGTTGTGTAAACAAATAGTTGGGAGGATTTGTAATACAGACATTTTCTTCAATGAGATTCACTGTTGGACATAGAGAAAAAAAAAAAAATTACATCATGAGGGAGATACCTGAACAAGAGATAAGAGTCTTGCGGTGAAAGATCAGATAATTTTATGCCTGATCTGAAAATAAATGTAAAGCACAACTAATAAATTCACAGATTATATTACTTTTGATGGAATGATGAATAGAAATTGTGTTTGCCATGGCCATCTTGCTTGATGGGTGAGTGGGGCTTGTTGAGATAAAATACATTTTAATACAGCCAAGGGGGAATTGTTGATCTGGGAATAATGAGGCTGCAGCAGGAACGTGGGCCAGGCCTCCCTGTGCATTGTGAGTCGGTGCGAGCACCGCAGGAAGCGGTTCTGCCTGTTGCACACTCATTTCTGCCACTGTGCTGGTATGAGTGTTCATGTATCTGTGTAGTGCCAGGAATCAGGGAATTGGGCACCCCAAAAACCTGATTTTTCACTCATATAGCTCCGGGCTCCACATCTTGAGAGGCTGATGCATAGAGACAGGGAGGGCGCAGCTATTTCTTTTGCCAGCAGCACTGGTTCGAAGTGGTCCCAGCTCCAGCACCTGGTGGCTGGTGGGATCCAGCTGCTCACGGTCATTTGGGTTAAAAATAATTGGCCTCGGGCAGCCCTGGCCTGTTCGTCCTCTTTGCTGGAGGTCACCATCCTCTCAGAGTAGCTGGCACAAATGCCCGTGTAATCGCTTCCCGCACGATTCTGCTAAGAGCAAGGTGGCTCAGCTTTTGCCATAGATGTTCACATTAGATAATTCTGATTGAAACTGGTCAGAGGGTGGCCAAGCACGTGGCTATGCTGGCCTTTCTAAGAGGGCAGCCATGAGCGAGCGTGGCACAGCAGGGTGATAATTTAAGCCTGCATCTAATGCAGCCAGGGTCATGTGTCCGTTCATCCCCTTGGAGAAGCAGGACTGTTCCCTGGAAAGTAATTACCTGGAAAAGAAGGGAGGGAGGTGAGCACCTAAGCGTGAGATCTGGGTGTGATGCCCTGGGCAATGGGAATGGGAGCACAATTCTGACACATGCAAACCAGGCAGTTCCAAGTTCGAATAAGGAAGCAATTTTACCCTTCCTGTGACACTGGGGAGAAGGTCCATACTTTAATAACAATGTTGAGAATTCAAGAATAGTGGCAAAAAGTCATAAAATTAATCAGCTCGGGCAGAAAAGTACTTGAGTTGAAAGACAAGAGCAGCGCGGTCTGTTTAGAATTACAGACAAGAATCAAGAGGGGTTGATTAGTCATATCAGGACTTTCAAAAGGAGAATGGGCTTTTTAGTAAAGAGGGGGAAGAAAGACCTAGAAGAGCCAGTGGCTGCAAGCAGAAACCAGATGTATTTTAATTGGAAATGAAGCACAGAGGTTTAAAGGAACAATTATGAGTTGGTGAGACGAACTTTCAGGAGAAGCAGGAGATTCTCTGCCATTCAGCGTCTTCAAGTCAAGGCTGGGGGCCCTTCTGGAGGAGGCATGTTGTCCATCTGCAGGTTACAGGACTGCATTCACGTGGCATTTTGTGGCTTTTACTAAAATTAGATTGGTTGCCATCCCCTCTGTTCTCACTGTCCCTGGCTGGGCAGGTGATCAGTCCTCTAGGAGAGCGCTGTGGAGGAGAGAGGATTGGAACAGGAGGAAGATACAACGTGGCTTAAAATTGATTTTTCACTTGTTTTTTTCATGTAGGGCAGTTCCCTATTTCAGAGAGCTCCAGCCTGGGAACAGTTCTCCATGCTCCAAAGGTAAGCTTTCATTTTCACACCCTCTAACTCTACCCAAGGACCCTTCCCTGCAGGAGGGACATCTCAAAGCGACGCCAAGCCCAGCCTGAGCTGAGCCTCACACTGAGACTCTTCTGCCCTGCGTAGCTGGAGGCCAGGAGAAAGAGAGGTGTGATGTGCTGCCTTATGGTTTAGCCAGAGCAAAGTCCCAGCAACTACAGATTGGCATCCCTGTCCTTTAAGGAGTCTATAACAGTGGTGCTAGTAGAGAAGAACTGAAAGAAAATAACAACAAAAACAACCCCAAGGAAACATAAAAAAACCCAAACCCTATCCAGTAGCAGCAGTCTGTTCTTGTGGATTTGCATTTTGATGCAATCTTTCACTAGGTGGTTACATGCTGTTGCTATTTTAGTTTTGACCAGACAACTCATGACTGGAGAAGGGAGTGTCGCTCCTCCTGAAGCTGCAAGTCAGGACTGCCTCTTGTCTGTTAGAGAGAGGAAGACACTTTGGGCTTGAAGAGGATGCTGTAGCTTGAGAGTCACAAGGCTGTGAATTCTATTATTGTTCTTGTGATTAAACCTGCTAATTTCTTGCGATTCACAGTCTTAGGTGCAGAGAATTCCCCATTTTAAGAATCAGTCAGCTGAGCAATTGCTCAAGGACTGTTTGAACAGGGTAAATATAGTATTTAACAGAGAAGGATCCTCTTTGGCGTGGAAGTAACCCCCAGGAGGGCATTGGCTTGATCTGCTGCTGGGGGCAGAGCGTTGAGCTCCCGATCCTGGGAGGTGGCAGTTTCTGCAGTTTCTGCCCGTAGGAAGAGGCTCTGGCTTGTTTGTGGGGCAGGTCTCAACAGGTTCTTGGGAGAGGAGAGGAGTTGGTCCACATCTTGTCCTCTCATGAGCAGCTCTGAGAGCTGGCTGAGCAGTAGAGTTGTTTGGTGGCAAGGGGCATTTCTCCCGGTGTGCAGTGTGTTCTGCTGCCGCTCGATGGCACTGCGTGTGTTCGCAGGCTGCGGAGCCAGAGCTGCAGGCCAGGGTAATCCGCCTCCCAGAGGTGTGGGAGAGTGAAAAATACTGTTCATTACCGAGGAAGAAAAGACATTGTCTGCTGTGCAGGATTTTGTTGGGAGTGGGCTCAGCTTGAACTGTGTAAAGTATGTAAAAATACATCAGTGCACGTTTGGCAGAGACTGTGCTCCTGACATGACACAGGAGGATGAACAAGGGCTGATGTTTCTCTTGAAGGGGGGAATTGTGAGTGGTATCAGGTTTTTGCTCAATTCTGGTAGGTCTGATGGTGTCTGAGAGGCTACGCTAATCTCCCTGGCTAGGGGGGCATGAGCAGTATCCATACAGCTTCCCTAAGGAAATGGTTGTGTAGGACAGGGAGGTATTTTTGTGGATGCATGACACCAGATTACATCACCCTCTCGATAACTCCCGCACAGTGCAAACGTATCTCACAGCTCAGTTTCCAAGAAAGAATCTCCTATAGGGTTTGTATGGTTTTGCTGCCTTAATAGCTTTCTTCTTTTAACTCCTCAGGGTGACCCAGCTCAGCGAGGACATTTAGAGGAAGCTGCTTTCCAATTGCAGCAGATTTTCCGGATTGACATTTCCATTGCATTGAATATTCTCGGTAATGTGGGCTTGGGTTTGTTTTGTCCTTAAACCACACGTTTGTCTTTTTGGAGGACCTCCAAATTGTTGCAGGTCTTGTGTGAAGGCAGAGATGGCATCTACCCAAGCTGAAGCCTCCTTTCAGCAATTTCAACTGTGCTTTGAGAGATTTATTGCTCTTTGTCCCATCCTGCCACCTGATTTATATCAGCATAGTTAAACCCAGGCTTGGTTGAAGCCTGCACTGTTGTCCTGACATCTGTAGTTGGAAATTAAGCCATCTCTGTCTTTTTTGCAACTAGAGCTGTCATATCCTTGTATCCTGTTTCATTGTCTGAGATCTCAGTCTTCCTGGCAAGCTGAAAAAGCAATTGCAGAATTGCAGCTCTTTGAAGAGCTGAAGGAAGATGCAATGATCTAAGAAAAAAAAAAATATATATATATCCCTGCCCTATATACACCACTAGTTGCAGCACTAAAAAAGCAAGCAGCTTCTGTGCCAACCATACGTTGTGTTACCCCGTGATCCTTCTTTGCAGTGAGACCAGAAAAATGCCTAAAATGCAGCGTTGCCACTTTTCCTAAGGAAACTTTGCTCCTGCAAAGTGAGAGTTGGTTGAGCCAGCCAGAAGTGGGACTGGAGCACTTGGCATTGGCCAGGGAAGGGCTGGTAGCCCCGGGGGAGGTTGCTGTATTAGAGGCTTCTTTCCATCCTTTGCTTTTCCCCCGTTTTCACATTGTGTTCTTCCCAGGGATTGAAAGTATGAGAGCGGGCCATTACAGGATAGCCTACACCTGCTTCAAACTGGCAGCGGATCGAGGCTACAGCAAAGCCCAGTTCAACGTGGGTCTGTGTTACGAGCATGGCAGAGGCACGGAAAAGGACTTGGAAAAGGTATCCACGGCTTGTCAGGTTGTGTATGCACAGCACAGGCTGTGAGGGTGGCCTGTGGTGGGGGCACAGGCACTTTTATCCTTTTGCATGGGTGTGACAGTCTGAAGTCTCATTAGAAAATGCTGGAAATAATACAAACTGGGGGTCTGCAGTGCCAGCTTCAGTGTCGTAGATCCCCTCAGAGATGTGCTCCTGAAATCCCCTTTCTCATGGCTTCTGAGGTCTTCTCGTAGGTACACAGCCTGTGCCACTGGCACCCAGGAGAGTACCAAGGAGAAACCTGTCATGTTGCTGTATTTAAAACACCGTTGTGCATCCGAGGGCTTCTTTACATCTCCAGCCATCCAGTTTGGATACCTTAACTAGAGCCTGCCACCTAGTGCGTGCTGGCCGTAGTCAGCATCTTCTGGAGCTGGAAAGATCTGCAAAGGCAGCTTGTTTCGAGTCACTGTGCAGATCCCTGTTGGCCCACTGCCACCCTCTTCTGCCCAGAAGATTTGACTAGAGAAAGTGGCATGGTTAGAGGGCTCTACTATCATCACAACTCACTGTCCTGCTTAAAGAATCTCATGTTTTTCAGCGAGGAAAGCTGCTGGGGAGATTATGTGCAGCTTATGATGGATCTAGACAGGTAAAGCTTTTCCTGGCCAGAGGGGAGTCATGGCAAGTTTGAGGGCAGGTATTACCTGAATCATGCAAGTGTGTTTCTGTTTTTCCAGGCAGCTTTTTATTACTACCAGGCAGCCAGCAGCTGTCACTCCATGGCCCAGTATCGCTACGCTAGGTACCTCTTGTGCCACAGGCCTGAAATTGAACGGGACAGGCAGCAGAAGGCAGTGACTTTACTGGAGCAAGCAGCTACAGCCGGGATTGCAGAGGTTTGTGTCCACAGCGTGGGGGAGAGAGCGGGCAGAGAACCCTGTCTGTAGGATTTCAACCACAGAATCACAGAATGATACGGGGTTAGAAGGGACCTCTGAAGATCATCCAGTCCACCCCCCTGCCAAGCAGGTCCACCCAGAGCAGGTTGCACAGGAATGTGTCCAGTCGGGTTTGGAATGTCTCCAGAGATGGAGACTCCACCACCTCTCTGGGCAGCCTCTTCCAGGGCTCTGCCACCCTCACAGGAAAGAAGTTCCTCCTCATGTTGAGATGGAACTTCTTATGTTCAAGTTTGTGCCTGTTGCCCCTTGTCCTGTCACTGGGCACCACTGAAAAAAGACTGGCCCCTTCCTCTTGACACCCATCCTTTAAGTATTTATAGGTGTTGATCTGATCCTCCCTCAGTCTTCTCAAGACTAAAAAGACTCAAGTCTCTCAGCCTTTCCTTATAAGAGAGATGTTCTAGGCCCCTAGTCATCTTCGTAGCCCACAAGACATCCTAGCAATCGGCATTTGTGGGCCTACAGGAGAGATGGGGAGGGGCTCTTGATCAGGGAGTGGAGCCACAGGACAAAAGGGAAGGGTTTGACACTGAAAGAGAGAAGATTGAGATGAGATGTGGGGACACCCTGGCCTGGTTTGCCCAGAGAAGCTGTGGCTGGCCCATCCCTGGAGGGGTTCAAGGCCAGGTTGGAGGGGGCTTGGAGCAACCTGGTGTGGTGTGGTGTCCTTGCCCATGGCAGGGGAGGACTGGGTGGCCTTTAAGCTTCCTTCCAACCCATTCTATGACTGGAAGCAAAATTCTTCTTACATATTTGTAAGTTACAAATATGTAAGACAGTGTGTATGTGTATATACAAGTCAGTGACAAGCATACACTGCGAATGTACGGGAGACAGCCCTGCCCTCACATGGGAGGCAATTAGATACCCTCGGTGTCAGTGGTGGTGGCTCTCTGTTTTGCTGTATTGGGTTTTTCATTTGGCTCCTAGATTAAACACCTAGACCATTGGGTTAGGAAAACTGACCCACAGTTGAAAACATAGCTCTGTGTTTCATCTCTCGATCCCAAGAGTACAGGTTGTTACGGTGGAGGAACTTCTATGAGTTGCTTGAAGTAAGAACAGATCCTCGTTTTGTGTCTGACTTTTCAGGATGATTCATCAGTGTGGGTCTGTGTACCCTGCTCTCCCACTCTTCAGGAGATGCATTTAGGCATGTGCCATCTTGTGTTGCGGATGGCAGTCATTTTGGCAGTGACTGTATCTCATATAGCACACTGTTCCAGGAAGTGCATCTGCTCTATCTTAGGGACAGTAGGAGCCGTTCTCTGGCTCTGACTTCCACAGTGTAGTCTGAAATGATATTCTGGGTCTGGCAATGTTAGTGTGGTGATGTTACTGCACGTATAGCGGAGTTTTATCCACGAAAAACAATTATTTTGTGTTTATACCATGTCAGACTGATTTTTTCCTAGGACAGACCCTCCTTCTCTCAGCAGGCTCTTGGAGAGCAGGGTACTTAGCACACCCGTCTTGGTGCAGTGACCCCAGCGTTTGAGCAACTTGCAAAATAAGGAAAAGAACTAGAGTAATTTAAAAAAATCCCGGCTGATTCATGTCGTGTGGTTTTGTTGCAGGCGCAGGCTTATCTCGGGGTGTTCTACATGAGGGGACTGCAACCTAAGGAGAAGAGAGGGCTGAAATACCTGCTGCTGGCAGCAAACAATGGTGTAAGTACTGCCTTTGTAAGCTACGATTGTTCTCAGTTTGTTCAGATAATCCATGTTGCGGGTTCCAGGTGGCAGATTTCAGGTCTTGGAGACAGGAGTGAGTGTTGGGACTTCATTGCGCTATCTGAAAGGCCAGAGTGGAGCCTTGGTGCATCTTGGAGAGGAAGCAGGCCCTGAGGCAAAGACCCCACAAAACATGAATGTAGAAACAGCCCTGTAGGGTTGGAGTAGCTCTTCTAGCACCAGTGTTTATACTCATCAAGTGTAATTTTACAGGTTTATGTTATGGAGCATCTACACCCTCTTCAGTCAAACTCTTTCACTGCTGTATCATTTTGGGAATTCTGTTGAATCTTGAATCAGTTCTTCAAAACCAGCCCGCTATTTTTTGCCTTCTATAGAAAGGATGAGAAGTTATTTCTACTTCTTTGCAGGGGACCTCTAATGGGCTTAAATACGTGACTCTCAGCCTTCTCCCACTGTTTGAGTCCATTCTCACACATCATGCTGCCTGGGTCACCAACAATTTTCTTGCTTGCTGTTGACCTTCCTCCAGGTGACCCAGACTTATTTCTTTGAAGGGCAGTGCCACGAGATCGGCGTAGAAATGCTCCTAAACCCTCGCCAGCACTTAGAGCAGCACAAGTGTGACATCCCATGTCTTGCAGCCAGGTTTCTGCATCCCACGGTTCTGTTTCTTTACGGTGCTGCGACATTGTTCTCTCAGTTTTGGCTTGTGCAGCAGTGTAATAGCTAGGTTTTTTTTCTGAAGAACTTGTTCATTTTAACTTCAGTGCCCACAGCTTTTGTGTAAAGGGAAATAGTGAATAGCTATTCCCTCTTCTTCTGGCTAATACTTCTGATTCTGTTGCCCTTTAGTGTGTCCTCTCTGAGTCATTCCTTTGGCAGGCTGCAGAGCGCTAGGTTAGTCTGTCTCTCCATGTAGTTCCATTTTGCTTGTCAGTCTTCTATGTTTTTTAATTCTTCTTTCACTGTTTTAAGATCACAGACTGAAGATCATCCAGTCCAACCCACCTGCCAAGCAGGTCCACCCAGAGCAGGTTGCACAGGAATGTGTCCAGTCGGGTTTGGAATTTCTCCAGAGATGGAGACTCCACCACCTCTCTGGGCAGCCCCTTCCATGGCTCTGCCACCCTCACGGGAAAGAAGTTCCTCCTCATGTTGAGATGGAACTTCTTATGTTCAAGTTTGTGCCTGTTGCCCCTTGTCCTGTCACTGGGCACCACTGAAAAAAGACTGGCCCCTTCCTCTTGACACCCACCCTTTAAGTATTTATAGACGTTGATCTGATCCCCCCTCAGTCTTCTCCAGACTAAAAAGGCCCACATCCCTCACTCTTTCCTCATAGAAGAGATGCTCCAGACACCTAATCATCTTTGTGGTCCTCTGCTGTACCCTTACCAGCAGTTCCCTGTCCTTGAACCGGGGAGTCCAGAACTGGTCCCAGTGCTCCAGATGGGGCCTCACCAGAGCAGAGGGAGAGGATGACCTCCCTCGACCTGCTGGTCACACTCTTCCTGATGCACCCCATAATGCCATTGGCCTGTAAAGGTGCTTGGACTAAAACCAGATTCAGAGTGGAAGTGTGCCGGGGATCCAACATAATGAGATCATCTCCTTTTTCTGTTTTCTCTTCCAAGAATTCCTAATATTGTTTGCCGTTTTGCCTGCTACTGAGGGACTAGGTGCTTTGAGGGATTTGTCACAGTGTCTCACAAATTTCTTTCTATGGACACAGCTTTGCATTTGTCAACGCTGTTTCCTCTGTTATTTCCTCTCAAATTAATTTTTTACAGTAAGTTTGATCACTCCAGTTGACATTACATCACTTGCAAACTTTGCCACTTCAGTTTTCACTGTCAGATCGCTGGTGGGACTGGACCTGCCTGTCCACAGCAGCTCAGACATCGTGACACATCTGCTAAAGATCTCTCATCACTGACTCCTTTCTTCCAGCCTGATGTCAGATGCATATGCTGCACAATATAACGATGAGTTATCTCATTATAAATAGATGATTGTCATTTACTGAACACCTGTAAGCCCTTAAAAGAAGATCTAGCAGGTAGCTGCAGGTCCCAGGGTAACCCCCCAGCAGATCAGTATTTTGCATATTGTAGCCATGACAATTCTCAGAACCTGATTGTCTTTCCCCATCTCTGCTTCTGACTGGCTGTGGATGTGCCCCAGCTTCATCCTTGGTGACACATCTTTGCGCTGAGGCTCCCGGGGAAGTAACCCGACATGTTCTCCTGGGAGAAGGGCTCCATGGGTATCTTCTTTTCCTGTTCCCCTGGAGTATGAATCTGTGTTTAGCTGGTTAAAAGAATGCTGCATATGGGTGAATCAAGGATGGCACCATTTAGCTACAACTCCAAAAAAGGGAAAACAGGCACAAAAAGTCATGGGTTCAGTGTTTCTCTCTCAGGTTTGTCTCTGAGAACTCAGACAAGTGTTCTTCCAGATACAACAATGCTTCAGAGAACTGTTTTTTACTTTGGTTGCCACTTTTTAGCCTCCCTTATTTTATACTTGAAACTATTGAACAGAAAATCCATATTAAAGAGTGTTGCTAGAGAGCTGAGTCCAACCTTCAGATTTCAGAGTACATTGCAGTCACTTCGTGCTAATTTGGGGATCTCTTCTCCTCATGGTCTTGTCTTTGAGGTGTTCGCCGTAAGAGATGGCTAGTGGAATGCTTCTTGCTTATTTAACCTTGTTCCTTGTCACATCTGAAGTGCCAATCCTGCAACATGTTTATCTCATCTCTAAAGAAGTTTATTGCTGTCATAAACTGAGACTTGCAACATTTTGCAGAGCACCCACTCATTGAGTTCTCCGCTTTCCTCTACCAGCTACGTCCCAGACGGCAACGCTTGCAATATGTTCTCTTCTCGTGGCTTTATTAAAACTTGCTGCTTATTTCCTTTTTTTCCCTTTTTCTCTCATTTTCTTTTTTTGCAAAACCTTGTTTAGATTATGTTTCTGGCAGTCCTACTTCTCAAGTTATGTCGCTGCCCTTTTTGCTGGCAAAGGTCTGGGTGACCACTAGCCATTGCTGTCCTTTTGATGCTTTCAGGACCATCGTCTTCTTGCTTCCTTGCTCTCTGTGACACCCTTTGCCTCCTGTTTGATCTCAAAGACAAAGTGCACTGCCGACACGTCAACACATCATGGGTTTGGATTTGGCTTCACAAGACCCATCTGCAGCAACATCCTCTACTCTCTGGTTCATTCCCAGCAGTTACTTAGGTTCAATTAGTTCAGGGTGCATTTTCTCTAACATTAATTTGATCGAGTTCATTTCTGCTGCTTGAGATTTCTTCTGGAATATAATTAGGTGGGACCAAGCATGATAGTGGTGCGCTGTTGTGTTGAAAGCCTGATGCTGCCAAGAGGAACCTTCTGATCTTTGGCAGCAAGTGCCTCTCTGGCATTTGTTGTATTTTCACAAGAGTTGTGTGTAGCAGGGTGTGTTCAGGGTTTGGGTGTGATCAGGATGTGGGTGCAGTCACCGCTGCCAGAGTCCTCTTCGCTCTGACCCCTGAGACAATTGGGATGCTCCGCAGAGACAGTTCCTGTGTTCCCATGACACAGAGCTGAGTGTCAAAGGGAAATCAGTGCATTTAATTGGAAAACGATAGGAAAGAGTAGAGCCAGAGAGAGCTGGTAAGAAATTCTGCTTCACTGTGTGCCTGTGGAAAGGACTCAATTACTGAAAATATGGTCAGAGGATAGAGGAGTAAACTTTAAAGAAGGTGACCAAAGATAGAGCAGTAAGCTTTAAAGAAGGTGTTAAAGACTCTCTGTCCTCCTTTCATGTGCTGTTGTCACTTCTCCGCCGTGTGGGGCTGATTGCTGTGCTTTCTCCTGTGGCTAGGATGCCCAAAGCAGGTACCATGTGGGCGTTTGCTATGAGCAGGGCCTTGGAGTGCAGCAGAACCTGGCAGAAGCAATGAAACACTACCGACAGGCAGCTGCTGCGGGGAACGAAAAGGCCCAGGAGAGACTGCGAGTGTTAGAAGAGGAGGTGGAAGGTACTGCTGGAGCGGGGGAGGAGGGTGTGCGGGACTGTGTCATGGAGTGACCCCAGAAAACTGGGCCCCATATGGGCAGGGGAGGGGTGGCACAGGGCCATGGCACAAAGGTATCCTTTTTACTGAAGGGAAGGGAACACTTTTAAGTTCTTTCCACTTCTTACCAGCTTTCTCCAGTGAAGCTGAAGTGGGACTTCCGGCAGTGGTTGTACCCCTGTGGTGGGGCACTGGTGGGGCCCCACCTCAAGTGCTGTGTCCAGTTTTGGGCCCCTCATGACAGGAGGGGTATTGAGGGGCTGGAGCAAGTCCAGAGAAGGACAGCAGAGCTGGTGGAGGGTCTGAAGCACAAGTCTTGTGAGGAATGGCTGAGGGAGCTGGGGTGTTCAGCCTGGAGAAGAAGAGGCTGAGGGGAGACCTTCTTGCTCTCTACAACTCCCTGAAAGGAAGGTGTAGCCATGGGGTTCAGTCTCTTCTCCCAAGGATCAGGTGATGGGACAAGAGGAAATGGCCTCAAGTTGTGCCAGGAGAGGTTTAGGATGAATATTGTGAAAATTTTCTACACTGAAAGGGTCATTAAGCATTGGAATGGGCTTCCCAGCGCAGTGGTAGAGTGGCCATCCCTGGAAGTGCTTAAGGGCTGGGCAGATGTGGTGCTGAGGGGCATGAGTTAGTGGTGGNAAAAAATTCTACACTGAAAGGGTCATTAAGCATTGGAATGGGCTTCCCAGCGCAGTGGTAGAGTGGCCATCCCTGGAAGTGCTTAAGGGCTGGGCAGATGTGGTGCTGAGGGGCATGAGTTAGTGGTGGTTTTGTCAGTGTTGGGCTGATGGCTGGACAAGTAGAGAAGCTGTTCCCATAGTACAATGTGTCATTAATATCATGTTTTAATGTTCTTTCAGATGTGCAAACAACACATACCTTCCTTTCCGGAATAAGAGTCTCTTCCTCTACCCCCTGTTTCTGGGCTATTGAGCATGTGTCTGCAGGTCTCCATGCCACCCATCCATTGGGTTGGACCTTTTTCACCCCACCAAGACAATCTGCCCTTGCCCTGCCCCACTCCTGGAGTGCCGACAGTCTCCACATGATGATGCTCAACGGCACAGGATGGAGCTGTGCCCTCGGAAACAGGGCAAAGCCACTGGAACTCAGGTGTTTGGAGCCTTTTTAAAGCAGTCGGTAAGTGAAACACATGAGCAGAAGGGAATGCAGTCCTCCTTGGTCTGTGTGGTGCTGGGGGCAGGATGGCAGTGAGTGGAATGAGAAAGTTTTCTGTTGATGGAACAGCAGCCATTTTTAAATATGGGGGTCTTGAGAATAAACCATGATATATCTCCTGCGCCACTACATCATCTGGTCTTCTGCCTTCCTATATGAGGATGTTTCTTACAGAATCATAGAATGGTTTGGGTTGGAAGGGACCTTAACAACCGTCCAGTCCCACCCCCTGCCCTGGGCAGGGACATCTCCCACCACACCAGGTTCCTCCAAGCCCCCTCCAACCTGGCCTTGAACCCCTCCAGGGATGGGGCAGCCACAGCTTCCCAGGGCAACCTGGGCCAGGGTCTCACCACCCTCACACCAAAGAATTTCTTCCCAATATCTCGTCTCAGTTTCTTCTCTTTTAGTTTAAAAGCATTCCCCTCATCATGTCGCTACGCTCCCTCACAAAGTATCCCTCCTTTTCTCTCCTGTAGCTCCCTTCAGACACTGGAAGGGGCTCTGAGGTCTCCTTGGATCCTTGTCCGGGCTGAACCCCCAACTCTCTCAACGTGTTCTCACAGCAGAGGGGCTCCAGCCCTTGGACCATCTCTGTGGCTTCCTCTGGCCCCGTTCCAACAGGTCCATGTCCTTTTTTTGCTGAGGGCTCCAGGGCTGGAGGCAGTGCTCCNGCTGGAAGCAGTGCTCCAGGTGGGGTCTCCCCAGAGTGGAGCAGAGGGACAGATTTCACCCCCTTCGCTCTGCTGGCCACACTTCTTTTGGTGCAGCCCAGGATGGTGTTGGCTTTCTGGGCTGCCAGGGCACACTGCTAGCTCGTGTTGAGCTTCTCATCTACCAGCATCCCCAAGTCTTTCTCCTTAGGGCTGTTCTCATCTATTCTCCACCCAACTTCTATTTGTTTCTGGGATTTCCATGTCCGAGGTGCAAGACCTTGTACTTGGCCTGACTGAACTTTGAGGTTCACATGGACCACGTCTCAAGCCTGTAATGCTCTTCCATTTCTGTATAGAGCTGTGCGTAGGCTCCTACCATGCTACAGTGCTATGACTTGGGGCTATAATTCCAGTAGCCCATGCACATCTTGCCTGTGGTCCCCCAGTGAGGTTTGTAAGCCACCATACATTGGGAACTGACTCTGTGATGGGCCTGGCCTGCATCCTCTGAAGCAGTTTGGTCTCACTTCAAGGCTGGTGGTTCCCACAGTGACTTTGTTACCAGCACAGTCTTGCCATTCTGGCAGTTTAATCTGCTTTCAAACCTGTGCAAGCAAGAGAATTCTGATGATTTATGTGGGATATGGCTTATGAGTTCACCTATACTGGTGAGACTAACAGCCCTCCTCAGCCATCCTGCACTGTTATCAGTGTCCTTTGTCCTCACCTATTACTCCTTCAGCTCTGGCAGTGAGCTGCTCCCAGGGGTATACCCCTGTGAGTTGGAGGGAGCAAGGTTTGCTTCAAAATTTGTATTGAGCATGTTTGCTAAGCATGCAAGCTCATTTCCATGTCTGTGAAGTGGATAAGGGATGCTCCCAGCAGGCAGCAACCACTCTGAGGCAGCTGGTACCACCATTTCTCCCATCGGGGCAGCTGAATCTGGAAAAAGATGTTTGTCCACACCAGTTTGTACTGGTTCAAGGGCATCTGTACAAACGGTCCAGCTTCCTGTAGCCACGGTGCTCTGGAGCTTTGTGTAGATCAGGCTCTGAAAAACAAAGGCAATGGCCCCATCCTGAACTTGCTGCCGACTCCATTCAGCAAGGGAGGGGCACAGCCAGAGCTCAACACCTCCGATTGTTCTTCTAGCCTGGTCTCTCTTTCTGCCAGGACCAGACTTACTTAGACCATTTCCTTTATCGAGCAGGATACAATTAGCAGGAAATTCCTGGGGTGGATTTCCTATTCTGTGATAATCCACAGCAGTCCTATGCATCGCATCAGTCAGGACAGGATGGGGGTAAGGGTTGGGGGAGAATCAGGAAATTGAAGCGAGAGAGGAATTTGCCTCCTTTTTAGTCTTTAAATACATTATAATGTATTTTTGTGCAAAGATTGTCCTTTGACAGGCACATCAAAGTAACTTTGCTGAGGAAGATGTGAGGTTGTGCCGTGTGTTTGTCCCCTGCATGTGTTCCCGAGACGCAGAGGAATCCCGTAGAGCTGCCTCTCCTCCTGGGTACTGATACGCCTCCCTCGTGGTTCGCACAGCTGCATCTCAGTTAGAATTTGGCTCACTCTCATTGTTTTGGTGCAAGAGCCGGTTTTGTTTGTGAAACAAAACAGCAGGACGTTTCTGTGAGCAGCAGGGCAGTATAAGCAGGCTGGGGCAAAGCCGTCGGTGGAGTTTATTGCCAGAGATGGGGTCATCTAAAGCATTTCAGAAACTCAAAATGCAACAGGGGATGTTTTGAATATTAAAAGAATCTTCCTGGGGAAATCTTATGCTGTTGCTTTTGCCACTTGGTCCCAAGAGCAACAGGAAGGGATAACTTTATAATTTACTCTGCTTTAAATTATCTGTATGATTGTGCTGCTGTGGTTTGTGTGTGTGTGTGTGTGTGCTAAAAGCAGAGCCCTGGCACCTCTAGGCACATGAGAAAGGAACACAGGTAGGACACCCTTGAGATGCTCTGCTGGGTCGTGCTGCCTGTCCCTTTTCACACTTGACAGTAAAGATGAAAGTCAAAAATACCATGCAAGGACACTTGAAGCCAGAGCAGATTAGCTTTGGGGAAACCCATGTTGTGAACTGCAGTGCCTGTGGAGAGGTCAGTGTGGTACTTTTAAGGTGAAGATGAGGAAGGAATGAAAGCAATGCATATGAAGCACTGCTGGCCTGGCCCTGTGGCAGAGGGCAGGCTGGTAGCCACTTCTCAGCCACCTTTTGTAATCACTCAGCAAGCAACTGAGTGATGGCTAAGCCTAACCCCATAGTGTGACTCTCGCCGATCCAGCCACTTTGCCACCATGCCCCACATTTCTTCTGGGGGTTTGTGTTGTAGTTGGAAGGTGCAAACGCTGATACAGAAGAGAGTCCTTTGTGTACACGATCCAGAAGCACTTACCTGCCATCCACACCCTGCTGCATAGGCTGCAGCCACTCCAGATGGTCACACCACCGTTGTCTTCCCATTCTCTGCGAGTGCCAATTGCTGTGGTTAACACCACCCGTCTGCTTCTTCCTTTGTTGCTAATATCTGCATCTTAGTTTTCTTACACGTTCTATTGTCTTAAAATGGTCTTATGGCTCATATGCACACAGACCAAAGTGAAAACCCATGATGTGTTTGAAGCTTGTGACTATTTCAGAACATTTTCAAAATGTGAAAATGTTTTCATGCTCCCTTTTTCCCAGGTGACCACTGGCAGACTCCAGCTCTCTGTTGTCTGCTTCTGAGCAAGGACCATGCTCCAAAATCCAGTGGCCTCCAAAGAGAGCATGGGGAAGGAAATCATGGGCACCTCATGCAGCCAGAGCAGAGATGCCAGAGCAGAAATGCTGATTCTTGGGGTGTTTTACAAAATGCTGAGTTCAGTGGTAGAACCACAAAAGCTGAAAGGATCAGTGGGATTGGGGGTTGGACTAGATGATCTCCAGAGCTCCCTTCCAACCCCATATCATATCATATCATTCTGGGAGACAACGGGCAGACCTCCCTGTCCTGAGTTGCCATTTCAGGCCCTCTGCAGATACACCTTTACGTCACCTATAGTGCACCATGTTTCAGAGATGGTAGCATTAGAAAAAAAACCCAGTTTTATTTAAATAAGAACTGAGATCCTGGAGCCCAATTTTGCAGCATGGTACAAAGTCCACGACTACAGTATTTTATCACCCGCGATGCACAGTCTGTACTCACATGGTTGTAGTTGACTGTGTTGTGCTTGTGGTTAATTTAACAACCCAACATCACCTCAGTTGCCCTGTCCTGGGAGGAGAGGACCTCCCTGCTGTTGTGAATGCGATGGTACAGTGAAGGATGAGGGCGGAAGAGGAGGAAAGGGGAAGGACAGAACAGGCAGGTAGAAGGGAACTAAACAAGGTGAAATCAGTCATGGAGAAATTCAATGGGGTGAAGCAAAGGAAAAAAAAAGCCTCTGGTGATCAGTCTAGATGTGGATGATACAGTGACCCTGTTAAAGTACACACGTGTGCACCCCAAACATAGAAAGCAGCTCTGTCTGACTCTTCTCTCCTTCTCACAGCTACTGAGCTGCCTACAGAACAGGAGCACCGTCTTCTAGCTCCAGGCTCTTCCCACGCACCGACAGCTGCCGCAGAAGCCCTGAGCCTGTTTCATTGTGGACTTGGACCTTCTGGGACAAGATCATTTCAAAGAGGGTGCTCATTTCTGAAAGGAAAGTGCTGGCCAGTCTCGTCCCAGCAGCATTTGAGTCAGACCCAGCACCTTTGCCAAAGGTTTCAAAGGTCCTTGGTGTCTCCTGCCTCATGGCTTCCTCATCCTGAGGTGAATGTGGGGAGTTGGGGGAGAAGACATTGTCCTTGTAGCTGCTGGTGAAGGGCAAGGAGAGTTGAGCCACCCACGCTGGGTCAGCAGCCGTCAGCCTCTTGAGGGCCAGCTCTGGAGGGAGCAAAATAAGAGAACTGGTGGTGAGACACAGAACAGATGAGACCACAGAGGAGAAGAGAAAAAGCAAAAAAAGCAAGAAAAGAAAGGAAAAAAAAAAAGATAAAGAGACAAGAATCAGTCCTCTCAGAGTTGATTTCAGGAAAACAAGTCTAGAGGGAAGCCACCAGCAGCAGCATTGAAACCAGCAGCTTTAAAAAACCAAACTAACTCAAACTGGTTGAAAACTATTGGGGGTTTTGTGTTGTTTTTGTTGGTTTTATTTCCTCTTTTTAATACAATAACCCTTGCAATTCCTTTGCCTTCTCATTTGTTGCAGCCTCGAGCGGTGCTTCACTAGATCATTAGCAAAGCCAAAGAAAGTGAGGGTTTAAGACTGACTTAAGGGAAGATGACAACAGAGGGCTTTCAGGGGGGAAGTATCAGGCAGAAAAAAGGTCACGGGTGGGTTTCCCTTAAGGGTCACTCTTGGGTGGGAATTTCCAGGCGTATTGAGTCTGCAAAGAAATGGGTTATTACAAAAAAGCAATAACAACAGAAAGCAGAATTAAATTTTGGATTATAAAATGCACAGCTGGATAGTTGAAGAGTAGTAACAAAAAATTGAGCTATAAAGTAGTTGTTCATCAATTGGAAACAGATGAGGAGCAGTGGGAGCCTGGTGTGGGTGGTGGCTGTGGGCTCGTTAATGTACCAATAATGAGCAAATGCCCTAAAATGAGCAAATGAAATCAGACAACGTGTTGGTCAAGGTGGTCCCTGTTGGCGTGAAGACATATCCGTGATATTGTTACTCGATCTGGCAAGACCCGATTACAAGTATTACATCCAAATCTGATTATCCATCTGTAGGAAAGAGGATCTGGAATGACAAGAAGTGCAGAGGAAACAACTAGGATGAAAAGAGGAGCGAGTCCAGGCTTACACAGTGGACACCCTGAGAGGCAGGGGGTGCTGAGCCTAAGGAAGCAAACCCTCACTGGGAATCTGACTGCAACCTGTCATTATTTTGATGAGATAAACACGGACAAAGGAAATCTTTATGCTTAAAATAGCATTGGCAAAAGAAGTGATTGTAACTGGCCATGAATAGACGTACACTGGAAATTAAAGGAAGGACCCCATAGCAGGGTGAGCCTGGAACAGCTTCCTCATCAGACGACAGGAAAGGAAGCAGGGGGGGGGTTCTTGTTTTTTTAAGGTAGAGCTTTGCAGTTGGTAAACAAGACTCCGTGATGTGGTGCACGGGTGCTGCCGTTGGCCCCCCACATCACTTTGCTTCCACAGCATCACCAAGAATCACCAGTGGCAGCAAAATACCAAAGACCACAAGAGTCTCAATCAGGTGGCAAGAGCTGGTGGTGTTACTGTAATTGTGTGGCTCTGACTTAAAAAGTGACCTCACAAAGGAGGCTCCCCATGCTCCTGCATTTGTGCAGAAGGCAATCTGTGTTATTAATTCTGCATTTATCCAGAAGATAATCAATACCCTGCCACAGCCTGTAAGATGTGGTCCTCACCCAGTGGCTAGTCCGTCACTGAGACAAGTCTCCTTCCTCAGCCAGTTAATTAATTAGTCCTTTTTTCTCTGAAAAACAACTCTGTCCTGCGGTGGGATGAGGAGGAAGGGAAGGAGGGATTCAGACCTGGTGAGGAGAGAAGGGCAGGTACATCCCATAGGTTTTGTTTCAGCTGAAGCCCAAAAATTCTTTTGTGTTGTTTAACTTCCAGGATTTCTCCCTGCAATCCTGGGCAAAGAAGGACAGGGAACTGCTGGAGAGGGTACAGCAGAGGACTACAGAGATGATGAGGGGCCTGGAGCATCTCTCTTACTAGGAAAGGCTAAGGGACTTGGGTCACAAGTAGACACAAACTTGAACATAAGAAGCTCGATCTCATCATGAGAAGCTTCTTTCCTGTGAGGGTAGCAGAGCTGCCCAGAGAAGTGGTGGAGTCTCTATCTCTGGAGACATTCCAAACCCGACTGGACACATTCCTGTGCAACCTGCTCTGAGTGGACCTGCTTTGGCAGGGGGATTGGACTAGCTTATCTCCAGAGGTCCCTTCCAACCCCATCTCATTCTGTGATTCTGTAATCAGTATTTTCCTTCAGTGGCAGTGACTGTTCCTTAAGAGCTCTCCCAAGCACACTGAAGCCCCACATTTTTACTCTAAAACATCCCTGGGTCTCTCCTCCTCAGTCTGCAAGAAGCATTCCCTGAATATTTTGATCCTTCAGCTCTGGAGCAGAGCACAGCAGTGAGGAGAGCCAAGACACTGCAGGCTGATGGTCCTGTGACTGTGAAACCTTGTAATTAGGTATGTTTAATTTGAGCAATAACTCTTTAGTGCCTTATTTTAATAGTGTTTGGGCTTGGGGTTTGTTATTTGTTGGGGTGGTTTATTTAATAATAAAGTTTTATCTCTCGTCTGCTGCTGCAAATGCTCTGCTTCGCTGGAGGGGGATAGGTGTTCACAGGCCGTGCTGAGAGCAGCCCGTGGCTCCCTGCTTGCAGCATAAACAGCCCCAGTTGTGGCTGGGACGGATTATCCTGCTGTTACCCCTCACCCCCCCTTGCTGTGAACAGCACAAAGACCCAGACGAGCCTCAGCCCGCTGTTACGATACTCCAGAGCCTGAGCAGCGCTTCCTTCCTTCCTCCCTCTCTCCGGATGCAAGTCCCCTTCTGTTTGCGTTTGGGAGAGGAGGAGGAAGGAGCCCGGCAGCTCCATGGTCTGTGCTCCATTGCCTTTTTGGGAAGGTCTAGGCTCATGGTTAAGGTTTTTTTTCACCACCAAGACAGGGCAGGAAGCATGGCCTTAGCATGCACCACTGGTGTTTGCTGTGAAATGCCAGCAATTTGATAAAAGGGTTGGAGGCATGGAGGTTTTTTCCTATCAAATACAAGAAGCACAGGAGATGGCACTTCATGGATATGCCTGGCCATAACACAGATTTTAAGGATGCTTCCTGTCTGAGCAGGACTAGATCCGGACACATCTGCTGAGCAGCTCCACCAGTCCCCTTACTGGGACCAGTGCACATCGTGGGATGGAGCTGGGCAGCCTCTTTGCTCCCTGCTCTTGGCTGCAGAACCTTTCATTCTGAGGAAGCTTGCTGCTGTCGGTTCTCCCAGCCTTCGCTGCCAGAATAAAAGGGCAGGAAGGCGAATGGGGAGAAGCAGCATGGTTCTCCATCAAAGCAAGAGCAGAGCAAACGCCCAGCTCTGGAATTAAAACCACCACAGCAGCAAACTTCACGTTCCTCGCCTTGCGGAGGAGCGAAGAGGCTCCACAATGAAATCTCTGCTACAGGACGTGAGTCAGCCCAACTCTTTCAAATTGAAATGCCAGTAGGAGGGATTTTTTAGAACAAATCAATAAAAGGAACATGCAGAAAATGTCAGGCCCAGATGGTATTCACCCTGGAGTGCTAGAGGAACTCAGATATGAAATTGCTTGGTTTATTAACTGCTGTTTGTTAACTACTGCTTCAAATGAATACGGTATCAGAGGAAGGGAGGTAGGAATTGTGACACGGGCTTTTTTAAGCACATGAAGGTGAATTCAGTGCAGGCAGATTCACAGAAACCATTATGGGATGAGACTCTGCAGAGAGGTGAGTACCTACCACGCGGACAAGAACTGACAGGACATTTGCAAGGTTAGGAATTGCACTTTGCAGATTTGTTGGCATTTTTGGAAGACATAGGTGAAGAGGCCCAGTTGACAGAGGACACCCCAGCTTGCAGGAGAGCACTGGCCAGGCTGGCAGGGGACCTGAGCTGTCCCCAGATTAACAGCCAGCTTCTCTTAGGGACTAAAGGATGTGAAAAGCTGGGAAGTGAGGGTAAGAATAAACTTTCCCACAGAGGGAGATCATTAGTGGAGTCCCAGCAACAAATGACGTGGAGAAGTGGATGGTGTTGGTGTTGACTCCACTAAAAGAGCCAACAACATAAAAGCAGAGCGGAGCTGCTGAAGGACCTAATGTTTTGCCATGAGCAAGAAGTGGCTGGTGGATTTCAGTGTCATCAGCTGTTGGCTAATTGTCATGGGGAACAATACTGTATGTATTGTATCCCACCATGCCAAGGAGGGATTTGGGAGTCACCATGTACAGTTTGGTGACAGAGCTCAGCATGGAGCTTGGGCAGGACAGGAATGAAGAACAGACCAGAAGACCTTGTACCACCAGCATAGATGTATTGATGCCCCATCCCTGGAAGTGTTTAAGGCCAGGTTGGATGGGGCTTGGAGCAACCTGCTCTAGGGAGAGGTGTCCCTGCCCATGGCAGGGGAGTTGGAACTTGATGATCTTTAAGGTCCCTTCCAACTCTAACCATTCTATGATTCTATGATCCTAAACACTGTGCACAATTCTGGTCACCACATGTAACCTCAATTAGGATTAAAAACTAAAATTAGTAACAGGGTGGTCACAGGAGATGAGACTGAACTAGTTCAGCCTGGAAATAGAAGCCTGATGAGGCTCAAAGGGTATATAACATCTTGATGGGCTTGACCAGGACAAGTCTTCACCTTTCACACTCTGCATGGACTAGAAGACCATGAAACAAGGGGCTTGGGTCAGCATGGGGTGCAGTTCACATGGTGCGTAGTTAAACTGGGCTTCACCCTAGCCAACAACAGAGGCCAAGCTCCCCTATCAGCTCAACAGGAAAAGATACATCCACGGAAGGAAAGATCTACTGAGAGTGATCAAACACATGAAAAAAACGTGAAGCTGTGAAGCTCAGCAAGTGCCTGTGCTGTAATCTGCCTGGTGGTACCAACAGCACAGGATGGTCCATACGTGCTGTCCCAAGCATCTGCCACTGTCAGAGCCACACTAGGAGGTGAGGTGTCCGCTGGCTTGCTGCAGGCCAGCCAGTTTTTATCTTCTGAATGGGTTTAGTGTGTTATCTGAGGAGATCCCACTGCCGGACCCCCCGCCAGCCCCAGTGTGCTCCCAGTAGCAAGTCCACCTCACCTGCCTGTGGCTCCAGAAGGGTCTCCAGCTCTTCTCCCACCAGCTGTTGCACAGAGAGCTCAAAGCCACTCTCAGAATCACGGTCCTCTGCCTCACTCTCCCCGTGCCCGCTGTCCTTTGTGCTCAGGCAGTCGGTGTCCAGCCCTGCAGCCCTGCCAGGGGCACAAAACTCAGGTGACTCTTCTACTCTGAGCAGAAGAACCTTCTTCTTCTACCCTGCCCCACTGGTTACTTCAAGGGTGGTTGTCTCTTTCGCAGAGGTGGGATGTGGACATCCTCTCAGTTTTTATCCTTCTGCAGGGAGATTCTGAGCAAGCAGGGAGCTGCTGGCTCTTCCTCTACGAATCTAGAGGAGCTGCCCTCATGCAGGACCAGACAAGAAGTCCAGCCCTGCCCCAGCAGCCCTAGAGCAACTTTTCCCACCCTCTCCATCCTCAGCAGATGGAAATGGTGATGAGAAAGGTGGAGAAAGCTGCATCTGCCCATGGCCTGGGCAGATGGGGACAGGGGGAACACTGCAAAGCAGTGATGAAGCCCTGGCATCCTCAGGAGCGTTCACCCAGAGACCCCCATCTGGAGTATTGTATCCAGCTCTGGGCCTGTTGGAGCAGGTCCAGAGCAGGCCACAAAGATGCTGGGAGGGTTGGAATCCCCCTGCTGTGAGGACAGGCTGAGAGAGTTAGGAAGGTTCAGCCTGGAGAAGACAAGGCTCTGGGGAGACCTTAGAGCCCCTTCCAGCCCCTAAAAGGGCTCCAGAAAAGCTGAGGAGGGACTCTGGATTAAGGAGGGGAGCAATAGGACAAGGGGGAAGGGTTTGACACTGAAAGAGGGGAGACTGAGAGGAAATCTGGGGATCTTTGCTGTGAGGGTGGTGAGACCCTGGCCCAGGTTGCCCAGAGAAGCTGTGGCTGCCCCATCCCTGGAGGGGTTCAAGTCCAGGCTGGATGGGGCTTGGAGCAACCTGGTGTGGTAGGAGGTGTCCCTGCCCATGGCAGGGGGTTTGGAACTCGATGATCTTTAAGGTCCCTTCCAACCCAAACCATTCTGTGATTCTATGATTCTATGAATCTCAGGTCAGCAAAACTAGGGACGAGATTTTGCCTTATGTTTTACTTTTGCCCTGATGTCTCCCGCCCTTGGAGGCTCGTGGAGCTAAAGCAGAGGCAGCACAGACATGGAGGGAGGTGGCATGGGGAGGGGAAGGGAAGGGCTTGGAGCCAGCCTTACCTGCTGCCATTCTTGGCCGTGTACTTGTTTCCCCTGTGGTTCGTTTTGGGCTGGAACTGGCCCTGGTGCAGCAGGGAGAGCAGCTGGGAGATTTGCTGTAAGGCAGGAAAAGCCTGTTGAGCCCCACCGGTGGTCACTCAAGCTGCTTCCTGCCAGGACGTCCCCTCCAAACACCAACCCCCCTCCCCCCGTCCTTTTTATAGCGTTTCCTCCTCCTGCAGATGGTTCAGCATCTCCATGCAGGGGGAAAAACAAGCAGCCGGGCAGCCCACCTGGCCCCAGCGCTTCCCCTGCGCCGTCTCTGCCCACTCTCCCCTGGGGAGGCACAGGATTGTCCCCTCCTCCCTATGACAGCTACCCTCTACCCCAGGGTGCCCCAGTGGGTGTGGGGAGACCCTGCCTGTGGTGGGGTGGCCCTGTGTCCTACCCAGCCCCTACTGCTGGGGCACCTCTGCCCAGTGCTAGGAGGACAGACCAAGCAAAGACCATTAGGTTGCACATTCCCACCACCCCAGGGGGTGCAAGGAAGGATTTGGGGGAGATAAGGGGGTGTCAACAACTCCAGCAACATGCAGAGCACCTCCTACCTGCACCGGAGGTGACTCCATCACAAACTCCCCACTGGGGCTCTGCTCTGCCAGTGCCACCAGTGATAGCCGGACCAGGCTCCTGAGGATCTGCTGGTGGGACTGGGGCTGCCCAGGTGTTCCAGCACCCAGGGGCTGGTTGGGTGGCAACTGGGGCTCTCCCAAAGGCCCCTGTGGTGGCTTCACCAAGCTCTTGCCGTGCAATGGTGCATCCGGGGGGGTGGCAGCTTCTTTTGCTGAATTTTTTGGTCTGTGGGGCTGGCAGGGCCGGCGGTGCAGGATGGGCAGGGTGAAATTCCCCTGCTGCTCATCCGAGTCCTTTTGGGTCCTTTGATTTCTCAGGGTCCTGTAGAGAGTAGGGGTGAGGTGGAAGGGAGCCTGCAGGGAGCCCCCAGGTGCGGGTACATCTATGACAGGCAGGTCCTCCTGGCAGGGCTGGGGGGGCTCAGGCTCCCGGGGCCGGCCCCGGAGCAGCGGGACGAGGTGGATGTCTGTCTTCTGGATCTGCCTGTGGGGCTTCTTGAGCTGCTGCTGCCTGTGGGCGTCCTCCGCCTCCCGGCAGTTGTAAGCCATGCCATCCTTCTTCTCCTTATTACGCAAAGACAAGGTCAAAGCCAAAAGGAGAAGGCAGCCGCCCAGGAGAGCAGCCAGGCAGATAATGACCAACACAGAGGGGCTCAGCCACCCAGGATCCTGGGCTGAGATTTTGGAAAACGCCCCATGGTGCCGGAAAACTAAGCGGACCCTGGCCAGTGTGTGCAAGGGGGTGTCCCCCTCATCGCTCACCTGCACCACCAGCTCCCACTCACTGCCAGTGAGGCTGCTGGCATTGCTGGTGTTGAGGAAGACCTGCCCCAAGAGAGGGTCCAGGATGAAGAGCCCGGTGTCATCCCCACCCACCAGATCATACCGGAGAGCCCCATTGACACCAGAGTCCACATCCCTGGCGACGATGGTGAAGAGGAGGGGAGGGCTGGCACACGACACGAGTGTTGTGTTAGCCACTGCTGCAGTCCCTTGAGTGCTCCCATTCCCAGGCACCACCCAGAAGCACCCTGTCTCCACATTGACCAGGACAGAGAGTGTGGCTGCACCTCCCACCAGCGCTGGTGTGATGATGACGGGTGCATTGTCGTTCTGGTCCAGCACAGTCAGCCTGATGAAGACGCTGGACACCAGCTTGGGGTGGCCACCATCCTCCGCCATCACTAGGAACTCCAGGCTTCTCATCTGCTCGTAATCAAAAGCTTGGAGGGCAAAAACATCCCCAGTGGTGGCATCAATTGAGACCAGACCTGAAGCAGAGGAGTCCGAGATGCTGTAGGTGATTTTCCCATTGAAACCCAGGTCAGGGTCGGTGGCATGGACAGTGAGCAAGAAGGTGGGTGCTTTGCTGTTCTCGGCAACAGCAACCTCGTAGGTGGCCTTCTCAAAGGAGGGGGCGTTGTCATTGACATCGCTGATGCAGATGGTAAGGTGCTTCAGCACCACCAAGGAGAGGTCACCCTGGTCCCGCACCACCAATGTCAGGTTGTACTCGGCCTGCAGCTCCCTGTCAAGTGTGGTGTTGGTCATCAGCACGAAGCTGTGGCTGTTGGTCCTCTTCAGCCTGAAGTGCTCATACCCTTGACTGAGGGAGCAATGCACTTGCCCGTTGTTCCCCGAATCAGGGTCACTGGCCGTCACCAGGGCAACAAAGCTGTCTTTGGGGAGGGCTTCAGAGAGGACAGGCACCCGTGCGGCCCAAGTGACATGGACATCAGGAGCATTGTCATTGACATCCAGGACCTTGACCAGGATCTTGCAGTGCGCTGGGATGGGGTTGGCACCCAGGTCCCGGGCTTGCACATCCAGCTCATAGGCCTGGGTCTCCTCATAGTCCAGCGGGTGCTTCAGGATGATGCTGCCTGTGTGGGCATCAATGCCAAAAGTGCTCAGCACCTCCGGGGGTGCGTGTTTGCTCAGGCTGTACTCAATCTCCCCGTTAGGACCCTGGTCAGGATCGGTGGCTGTGACCGTCACGAGGAGGGTCCCGGGCAGAGCATCCTCCCAAACCTCAACCATCAAAGAGCTCTCTGCAAAAACGGGGCTGTTATCGTTGGAGTCAAGGACAATGACTTTAATTAAAGCGGTACCTGATTTTGGTGGCTTCCCATGATCAGTGGCCGTCAGCACAAGGTCGAAGGAGGAGTGCAGCTCCCGGTCCACTTCTTTAACCACAATGAGTTCTGCGTGCCTGGTCCCATCGGAGCTGGAGATGACCTCCAGTGCAAAGTGCTCGCTGGGGGAGAGGGCGTAGGAGCAGCGGGCGTTGGGGCCAGCGTCAGCGTCCAAGGCTCGGTCCAGCGGGATCCGCGTCCGCAGGGAAGCACTCTCCGACATCTCCAGCTCCAGCTCAGGCGTGGGGAACCGTGGTGCGTTGTCATTGATGTCCAGCACTTGAACCTCCACATGGATCAGAGCAAGGTTTTGGGCAGCCAACACGTCAAACGAGACCCAGCAGGGATCGCTGTGCCGGCACAGCTGCTCCCTGTCCACCCTCCCGGCCGTGCTGAGTGTCCCGTCCCCGCTCCCCACATGCAGTGGGAACCTCCCGGGAGTCTCCATCAACTGGAAGGCATCTGCCGTTTCACCACTCTCACCCTCCTCGAAGTGCTTGGCCAGTGTCCCTATCACTGTTCCTGGTGGCACTTCTTCAAACACCCGGTACTGCACCGTGAATGTGGCCACCTCCTGGGCATCAGCAGAGAGGAAGAGGTACCACCACAAGGCTGGGAGATGGAGAGCGGAGCGGCTCAGCAGCAACATGCTGCTGGCCAAGCCCACTGCCCCACTGGCCCGGCACGCTTCCCTGGGCTTGCCTGCCTGCCGCCACATACCCAAATGGTCCTTACGGTGATTGTAAGTCCTCAGCATCCTCTCCCATCCCCAAGTCCCATAGGCGCCTGCCACTGGTTGGAAAGGAGAAGAAATGATGAGGGAGTCTGTCTGTTGTCCCCTGCCCCGCCATTGCCAGGGGACAGCGGGGAGAGACAGCTGCTCCCCAGGCTGAAAGGCTCAGCCTGAAGCGAAGGGAACCGTCACCACCACAGCTCCAGCTGGGGAGCAGCATCCGGCCGGCCGGCTCGGGGCCGGGAGGTGGACCAGCCGTGTTTCCTATGGAAACCCCACCTACAGGAAAAGGGAGGACTGGGCTGGTACAATGCCTGCACAGAGTGGGGGCTCCTGGGGGTGTGGAAGGGCCCTGGGACCATCACCACTGCCTGCTGTCACCTGCAGAGTGCATTTTACAGGAGGCACAGTTCCTGCAGACCGTCCCCATCCCATCTGCAAAGCCTCAGGGAGATGTCTGCAGGGACCTGTGATGATGGACTCTTGCGTTATCCCAAAGACCCGCTCCCCATGCTGTTGGATCCCTCACTTTCTTCTATTTATTTTTGTTTTGTCTAAATCCCTGCTCCTCTCTCTGCCCTTTTGCTGTTGGTTTTGAGGGTGATGGGCCCACGTCACCTTTTCCAACACATGGCTTTTGCTTATGTCACTACTTTGTTTTCACCCAGACACACCAAAGTGAGTTAATGGAACCCTGGGAGAGCTGCCACCCCAAACCCAGGTGGGTGGGCACAAGGGAAGAAAGGAGCCTCTTGGCAGATGCAAACTGTGTCCTGTTCTCTATGTCCATCCATCCTGGTCAGGTCCCCACATCCTGCTACGCGCTCTGTCCCCAGCTTGGCTCCCCTTTGATGCCCCCAGGGTTGCTCCTCACCCAGCATTGATTTTTCACCACCAAATATTCCTTTCTTTGCCTTATTTCAGCATCTTACCCCGAGCCCCACCTGCGAGCAGCCTGCGTGATGCCACACAGCCCTTCCACCTGCCCCTGGCCAGCCGTGTACATGCGTGTGTGTGCGAAGGCAGCACAGCCTGAACTGGGAGCCCACTTACCCCAAACTGGTCTGTGTGTTGGGTCTCAAGGTGACCAAAGGCATTTGGGACAGTCCCTGCAGAGGTCTCCCCAGCCATTACCGGGAGCAGTGCACCCTCGAGGTGGGGTTTGAGTCCCACCAGCCACATCATCTTTGTCTAGGTCCCCATGTCTGCCAGGCAGCCTCCAGCAGCTGCCACCGGTGTCCCACATCTGCTTTGCCCCTCTCCCTCCACTTCTCCAGCCTCAATGGGGAGCCCTGGACCCCCATCCTATTCCCATCCCTCCTTGCTCTGATTTTCCCAGTTGAGGCTCCCCATTCGCCTGCATCCCTGCTCTCATCTCTTCTCTTTATCGTGGTAAATTTTAACGCCACGACGAGCAGCAAAAGCAGAACCACCCCAGTGCCGACCAGCCCTTTGGCCCCAGGTGGGCCAGTGCCACCGGGGAGAAAGGGATGGTGACTCTCCGCAGTGGTAGGAGACCCGGCGCTATTCCTGGGCTCGGCCCCAGATCCAGGTGACCTTTGCCAAGTCATTTCCCCGCTTTGTGCTCTGGTTTCCTCCCCAGCCAAGCGCAGGGCTCTCCCGGAGGGGTGCTCTCCTGCCCCCCGAGGTGCGGATGGAGAAGCGGATGTCTCCCAGCCCGTGCCCTGCTCTCGGGTTGAGGGGGATGGGAAGGTTATTTCCTTCTTGTGGGGGGAGAGTCTCATCCTCCTGCCACCTCCCTTTTTTTTATGCCTTTCCTTCTCAGGGATGGAGAGGAACAGATGAACTGCACCGAAATATCATCAAGGAGAGGAAATAAATATTATGCCAAAGAACTGCAGAGGTTCCCCAAAGAGCTCTGCAAGACAGATCCTCCTCCCCATTGCCTCTCAAGCCATCTGCAGGACAAGCCCAC
This sequence comes from Thinocorus orbignyianus, assembly GCA_013400375.1. Lineage (NCBI taxonomy): Eukaryota > Metazoa > Chordata > Aves > Ciconiiformes > Thinocoridae > Thinocorus > Thinocorus orbignyianus. Next base: position 380,448 of record VXBW01004279.1, read on the forward strand.
CTCACCAAAGGTCCCACATTTGGCCCACCACTGATGCACCAGGAGATATATTCCCCCCGACACCAGCACCCACGTGTGCTGGACCCCGCTTGGTGCAGCCCCCACCACATCAGCTGGAGGGGTGATGCTCCTTTAGGCTGCCACAGCCCCAAACCCCTCTTTTTCCCCCCAAAGACAGGTGTGATTTTGATCACCAGTTTGCTCAGCTGCCACAGGGAAAGGCTGATGTGACTCCCAGTGCTGGGAGATGTCACAGTCACTGGGATGAGGGCTGTGACCCCCTCCTGAGTACTGTCGCCTCCATCACCTGGCTGTCCCAAGTCCACTTGTGTCAGATCTGGACTACCCAGGAGAAAAGAAGCTGGAGGAGCCAAAGCATTAATTATTACGATGTTTCAGGAATAAATCCCTACAGACTGCAGCTGAGGCCCCGAGCCATTGAGACACCAGGAGTTTGCAGGGGGGACAGCTGCAGGACACCACAAAAGCATTGCTGAGCTGCAAAACCACGGTGGCCACATCTCAGCGGAGGATGCAAAGTGACACTCACAAAGAAAATAGAAAAGCAAGTTGGGGTTGAGCCGAGATGTGCCAGAAGGACAGACAGGAAAATAAGATTCAGTGCTAAACACAAATGACATCTCCTCCCCTTCCCTATTCACACACAGGCAGGATTTCAACATGCAGGTGCTCCAGGACCTTCACAGACAACGTGCCTTATGAACATATCATGTCACCCACCAGGAGGCTGGCTGCACCTAAAACCTTTCATTTAAGCTCGGAAAGAGCACCAGCTACACTCGGTTACTGCAGTAGCATTTAATCAGCCTCTGCACGATGCCATTCGTGCCCAAAGCAGATGTAAATGCTATTTACTGGTGGGAAAAATCAACTCCCCTGAGGATCAGCTGCTCTCCAGGCTCCAGAGCAAGGTGCATGGGGACACCCCAACTTCCCAGGGATGCAGAACTGTGCTTGAGGCACCACACACCCACCGAGAGCAGCCTGACCACATTATTTCAGGCTCTGCTGTGCAGCCAGAGGTCTTCACAGTTTGTTTGTCATTTTGGGTTGGTTTGGTGTTGGCTGGGAACCAACCAACACCAACCACACCTACCTCACAGGCAGGGTGCACAGGGCAACCCAAAAATGTTTGGTTTTCAAACATAGTAATGAAAAACAACAACCCAAAGGAGAAGAGTTCAAAACGAGTACAACTGAAGAGGTACCACGATTTGGCCTCATTTGGGTGCTCAGGCCTTACCATACCCTGGGGACCATTCAAGGAAGCAAGACTTGGTCTCATCTCTGCTCTGCAGTGGCTCTGTGGGGTGGGAGGTGGTGTCTAAGGGGCAGGACATAGAGGCCACAGACAGCAGCACACACCCCAAGGTGGGACACCCTCCTCCAGGCTCAGCTCCACACCATCCCCAGCAGGAGGATGGCTTTGACTGTCAGTGGAGCAATTAAAAGCACGGCTGCTTCTCACCTGCTGGTGCCATCACACCTGGGAGCATGCTTTTTTCTCCCTTCAACCATCCCAATTTCCAGCCCTTCAAAGACAGGCTTTGTTTCTCTAGAAGTGTCACTCTCTTCTCAGCAGAAAAAAAAATATGTTTTTGTAGCCCATCTCTGTGCATTAGATGCTCTGGGAGCCACGTGCTGATGCACAAGGTGGCTCAGGACCTGCCCCTTCTTCAGCTGTCTGCAGGGATCAGGGAGGCTCCTGGGGGACATTTCTCAGGAGGAAGGAAATGATTCACCCAGTCACACCAAACAGCAAGGATACAAATCTGCAAGAGGTGGATGGACCTTCTCTCAGGGGGCCCTGGCTCTCCCTGGGCTCATCTTCTCCATAAAATCAGAAGGTGACACTCTCTGAAAAAGACCCTTACATGCCACCTAGTCCAGTTGCCCATCCCAGTCAGGCCCCTTTTGGACTTAGCTGCTCATGACCTCACTCTTCATCATAGTGAGGGCTTAGAATCATAGAATTGTCTGGTTTGGAAGGGACCTTTCGGATCATCAAGTCCAGCCTAATAATGCCCAAATCACTAACCCATGCCCCCACGTCTGCCCAGCTCCTAAGCACCTCCAGGGATGGCCACTCTACTGCTGCCCTGGGCAGCCTCTTCCAAGGCTTGACAACCCTTTCGGTGTAGAAATTTTTCCCAATATCCATCTTAAACCTCTCCTGGTGCAACTTGAGGCCATTTCCTCTTGTCCCATCACCTGATCCTTGGGAGAAGAGACCGATCCCCCTGGCTACACCCTCCTTTCAGGGAGCTGTTGAGAGCAAGAAGGTCTCCCCTCAGCCTCTTCTTCTCCAGACTGAACACCCCCAACTCCCTCAGCCATTCCTCACAAGACTTGTTCTCCAGACCCCCCACCAGCTCTGTTGCCCTCCTCTGGACTTGCTACAGCACCTCAATGTCCCTCCTGTCATAAGGCACCCAAAACTGGACACAACGCTTGAGGTAGGGACCTCACCAGTGCTGAGGAGAGGGTGACCATCACTGCCCCAGCCCTGCTGGCCACATCGTTCCTGTACTCTCCTCCAGCAATTCCTTCTGGCGCCACGGAGCCCAAAACCAGGCGCATCTCTCCAGGCACAAGCTCACCCCAGATGTGCTCTCACCAAGGATGGAGGGAGGCAGGAGAGGTCACCACCCGGCTCCCTGCCTACACCCCTGCCTGCGCAGCATGCAGGGCGCTGCCTCCACCACAAGAGCCCACTGCTGCTCCATGCTTGCTCTGCTGCTGTCCCCAGGCTGGTGGCCACGGAGCCACCAAGCCCTCAAACGAAGCAGCAAACCTCCAGGCCAGGGGTCTCTGCCCGTCCTTGCCCCACGGTGGAGGTTCCAGCGGGGCTCAGCTGGCTCCCAGACCAACAGGGTGGCACCAGATGATGCTGCTGCCTCCCTCCATCCTCAGCTGATGGACACATCCCTCAAAAAAAAAGATTATTTAGGTGACACTGCAGTATCATAAAACAAAGCTTCCTCATCCCATGCTAAATTCTCCTTGGAGCTCTGTGCCTGGCAGGGGGTGTATAGGTGCCCGTTCTCCCCCTGCAGCAGGTGAACACCCTAATTAGGAGGGAAATAAAAGGAGGTGCAGGCAATACTGATTCAGGACTGAATTAATTGGGGGGTGTAGTGGTTTTTAAAAAAAGCTTCCTGAGGCAGAAACCTGGCTCGGAGAAAGGCAGCTGCCTGCAAAGCTCCCTGCCAGCTCCTGCTCGCTGTGCTCCAGGAGCTCCCCCATGTAGAGGGTGCGATAAGGAGCACTATTGCTGCTCTGCGTTCATTTAAAAAAGAAAAAAGAAAAAAAAAAGATTATTGTTAAGGAGGGGAAGAAAGTTATAAGCGAAATAAATTGGAACAAGCTCAGTGTTTGAATAGAGAATAATAATGTTATGATAATTTTCATGCACAGCCGCTGCTGCTGGAGAACCCTAATGTGTTTTATAAAGCCTGGTGCTGCAAAGAGGGATCCTATAAGCGGACAGCAGCAGAGCTGACAAAATATAAAAGAGGAGAAGCTGTAAAAATGACATTTTATTGTGTGGGAGAAAGCAGGGAGAAGCAGAGCTGAGTCCTTCCAGAGGACAAAGCTGGCAAAAGATTGTCACGTGCTTATAGGATGTAGCTTTGCTATTATGAGTCTTGCAGTGATTGGGTTTTTTCCCTGTATTTCCAAAGGTTACATCTAAATAGCTGTTTGCAAATTAAATATGTGGGGGGAGAAAAATCCTGAAGGCCAGAACTTCAATGTTAGATCTTTCCAGGAAAGGTTTGAAGGAGAAGGGACTGCTGATAGCTCCTGGACTGGGCTGGGAGGATCAGAGCACAGGATCAACAATGGGGGTCACTGGACCCCCATCAGCACCACTGTCCACTACCAGTTTTATTTGCCTTCAGTTTGACAAGCTGAAACACCTGAAGGATGGCAAAAACTTTGGCAATAGTGGGGTTTCCCTGGCTTCTCCACTGTAAAAGGGATAGATCGAGGCCAGAGCACGCTGGGAGATAAATCAGACCTTTATCAGCCCCTAGCAGCTGCAAATCAATAGATTTCTAGTAATAATTGCCCATTTTATCTTTCTTTCTATGAATATTTAGACATTTCTAATCTTTTCTTTGCAAACACGGTGTTTCCCTGCCAAAGTGAGCCTTCAGTGGGTGCTGCCACCAAAGGTGCTCCTTTCTCCACTTAAAGTCTCTGTACAGAACCAAACTGCTCACTGGCCTGAAGTGACACAACCCACAACAGCTGGGTGGCACCCTGGACAGGTGACAACACCTCAGCACAGAGCTGGTGTCCCCGAGACACGGTGCAGCCAACCTGGGCACTACACTGAAGATTTCATGATGGTTATAGGGAGGTTTCTTAAATTCTCAGATTCAGCTCTCACCCTTGGAGTGGGTGACACCTGGGTTATCAGAACCTACAGCCAGCTTTTAAAGAGGTGTCCCTGGAAGGTGATTAGCTCTTCAGGTGGTGCTTGTTAATTAGGGAGGTGTAAAAATAACCCCTGTGTTGGTAGGCAAAGGGAGGTGGGGTTCCTGCTGATTTTCAATGGAAATGACAGACCTTATCTCCTCTAACAAGGGCGTTGGAATGCTGATAACGCACTGTCATCTCTGGAAAACAGAAGGGGAAAAGTCAAAACAGAAAACAACTGCCCCCCCCCCCCAAAGAAAAATTAATATAAATTATGTTTATTGTAAAGACTAAAATTTTCCAGCAAGTCCAACCCCTACTTAGTTTTAAAGTAAGTGAGAAAAGAAGCTGGAAATCAGTGAGAGGAAGGATGCTGGAGCTTCTGCTATGTCAAAAAAAACCTCCAGCACCCAGAGGAACAGGTAAAAGACCCCGTTTCTTGTCTGATGGTGAACAGTGGGAGCTGTACCATGGATGTGGCTTAGGAAGGACACGGATCTGGGCTGGGGAAGGGAGAGGCAGGAACCATATTTTCACTCTTGGAACAGTTCAGCAGAATCAATCCTTGATAGTGATCCCAGAGGTTGTGCTCCCTCCCCCCCCTCACACCCAAGGACTGTCCTCCAGGCTTGCGCACTGAAGACAGGCTTTGATGTCCAGCTTTCACCAAGCAAGAAGAAACCAAGACCAATCTCTTGTCCAAAGCAATGCCTGGCACCTTCAACAGCAGAAAGACTCCCAGGGCTGAGCAGGTCACCATGGTCTGCAACAACTAGGAGTTTCAGATGAAGTTTCACCCTTCCACCTGCTCCCTGTGTGCCACCTTCTGCCCAGGGTGACTGAGCCACATCAACATCCATCCCAATGTCGCTGGCTACACCGACCCCACGGTCACTCACTCCTCCTGCTGCTTCCAGTGTTGAAACCATCCAAGTGTCCAGGTTCCTGCGCAGAGCATCCCTTGGCACAGGGGCAGCAGAGAGCGATGGGGACAATGAAGATGACCTCAGGTCTTCCCATCCCTGTCACCGTGCATGGAGATGCTGCAGCCTCTGCCCAGAGATGCAAGTATTTCTACACTGGTGCCAACACCTTGATATCTTCATCCAACACTAAGGAGTGACTGATGTGCCGTTATCACCTCTCCTACCTCTGTCGTGTCGACTCTTCTCTCACACACCACATGGTGGGACAAGACACATTGTCATCTGCAGCTGGCTCCACCACTGAGACCTCAAGGTGGAGGTGTAGCCTCCTCTTCTCTGGCTGTTTGCCTCCTTCTCAGGGCTGGCAGGAAGGAGGACAGAGGGGCTGGGGGCTTCTCTGTGCCATACAAAGAGCATAAGGAAGACATCATGCATGTGGAAAACATCTTTAATCTGGAAAGCAACTCCAGATGATGCAACATCCAGCTCCTGCCAAGGGGCCGAGCGTACGCCTAGCGCTCCCCATCTGGAACGAGAACGGAGACAGCCCTCCTGGACACTCCCAGGCAGCGTGGGACAGGTAAAACCAGGGCAAGAAAAACCAGAAGAGGTGCTAACGCTGTCCCACGTGGGCTGACCTAGCCCCACAGCCTGGGCTGGGGACCCAGCTCTTGCCTGAGGATGGTGGCACCCCACAAGGCTGGGCTTTTGGGGGCCGATAGTGGGTCACCACAGTGACACTCAACCCCCTGGCTGAGCCCACCTGGTGAGAGACACAATCCTGGAGAGACAAAACCTCAGCATGTGGGAAGCGGTGAGTCTCAGGCTAAGCTAACATCCCAGCCACTGTTTTTCCAGTGGGATATGGTCCCTTGAGTGCCACTTGGGTGTTCCATAGCCTTGTCACAGGTAGGTGATCTCGATGACATTGGGCTCAGCGCTCCCAAGGGGAAGGTGGTGCCTGCATGAACACTGGCAGTCCATGCCAGCCATGTCCATGCCACCCGGCTCCTGCTGGCAGGGCTGGGCAGGTAGCTTCTTCTGGGACCCCAGCTTCTTCCAGTCCATGAGGTGCACCCCGTTGTCCATGTCCTGCGGCATGGGTTCATGGTAGAGGGTGATCTGGACCGTGCGGAGCTGGGGGCCGTAGTGCACCACCAGGATGATGAAGATGGCCAAGAGGACAAAGATGACAACAATCACTGAGATCATGGGCAGGGCATCTGATTTCTTTGTCATGCTCCTGACAATGGAGACGGGAGTGAAGGCGGCCATATCCTGGGGCTCTGGCTGTCTCAGCTGGCTGCCAGGGGCAGAAGTATTCATGGCTGAGCAGGCTGACCTGGGACAGAGAAATGCAGCATGGAAAGGGGCAACCACTGAGCAGAGGCCATCTGCTGTCCTCATCTACTGCCTTCCAGTCAGCAGCTCCTGCCTGCACTTCTATCTGCCAGGGAACAGGATGGTCCCATAAGCGCTCTCTCCCTCAGGCTCATGAGACAGGATAAATTTTGGTGGTTCTATAAATTTTGGCAGGTTTGGGGCTTGTAGGATGGTGACCCAAACATATTCAGCCAGGGAGGAGATGCCCTGCATCCCTGTGTCCCGCACCCCTTCAGCACAGGGCTCTTCCCTCCCCCACACCCCCTGCTCCCTGCTAGAGAGCCCTCCACACTCCCCTCTTCTCCCCCAGCCTCACGGTGCTAATCCAAGACCAGACCCCACGTGGACCTCCCTGGGAGACCCAACCCCTCCAAAACACATCCCAAGGTATCCCTCACCACAGAAATCCCATGGGAACCAGCAGGGGTGGGAGAAGTGAAGGCCTTCCCAGCCCTGGGAGGGGTACCTGGGTGTCCCTGCTGCGTGGGAACCATGAACTCCAGCGGTGAGGCTGGGCAGCTGACGGCGGTGGGACCAGCAGGAGTACCTCCAGGNCAGCCCAGTGAAGGGCATCCAGGCAGCACCCAGGACTGGAAAGACCCTCACCCTGTGAGATGATGCAGCCTGAGGGCTTGTTTTCTCTGTCCCACTGCTGCAGGAGGACCTTCCACCAGGAACACGATGGCCAGCAGCGCAGTGGGTTCATGCTGAGGATGATTTGAAGCTCTGGACCCTAGGACCTGCTTGGGGTTACACGTAGGAGCCAGGTGGGTGCTCTCACATCTTCCCCCTTGCTGGGATGCCCTCGAGCTCAGCAGCATCTACCCCCCTGGGTGGGTACCGTCCCCCTGCTACAGGGATGCCATATAGTCAGACCCTCTGCCACCTGGGGTGACCTCGAGTGCCTCTCAGAGCAGAAAAAATAGATCCTCCAGAGCCTTATGATGGAAAATCCACTAGGAAATGCATCTCCCCATTTTTCTGTCCCAAACCAGCACTGCTCTTACCTGGAGGCTCTCAGCAGACAAGCTGGGGTGACCATTCAGGCTCTGTCCTTCCTGCACATAGGGAGGACGGGGTGGGAAATCCCTCTTCCCCCATCCAGAAGAGATTTGGCTGCACGTTAGAGCTTCTGGGAATTTGTACTCATTTCGGGATTCAGTAAAACCTTAATCTACAGCGTAATCTCTGAGCATCACATCTGTGCAAGGGAGAGGAGAAATGGGGCGGGGAGGCAGCTCATGGAGGTTCTGTGAAACCAAAGGAGATGCTGTTTGGTGCTGTCAGCTTTTGGCCTGATGGTTTCCTTAGGTTTTTGGAGGTTTTTGAAGAGACCCACTGAAATGTAAGAAGCTGGGTAGTGCCTGGGAGATCTCTCCTTCCATTCCTGCCCATCTCCCAGCCTTGGGAAGCAAGGACTTTGCCAGTGGTGTAAGACATACTCCACGCAGGGAAGGAGCATCAGAACACAGGGACAGGGCTGTGACAAGAGGCTGGGCTGGACCATGAGCTTTCTTTTGGGGTCTCGGTGATGTCTTGCAGGGGTACATCACCCCAGCACCGTGTCCCTGGCTCTGCAGATCAGGCCAGGATCCCAGAGGGGGTAACAATGCCACAATCCTATGGATTTACATCCTGAGCCCTCTGAGATGGGCAGACACAGGAATCTTTCCCACTTGGGGACACTACAACCTTTTTTTTCCCCACAAACACCTGGTCACATCCAGCACAGGACAACTTATTACCTCTGAAGGTCAAAGGATGCCAGCAGGGGACAGACAGACAGGACATACAAGGAGACCTGTAGAGCATGGAAGCAAGGATGGGTAAACTGGGCAGAATACAGAGAAACTGTCTGAGCAGTCAGGAACCAGATCAGGCCCAGACAGAACTAAATCTGGCCAGGGACATCAAAGACAATAAGAAAAACTTCTATAGATATGTCAGGGATAAAGGCAAGACTAGAGAAGTTGTGGGCCCTCTCCAGAGGGAAACGGGAGACCTGGCCACCCAGGATATGGATAAGGCTGAGGTACTGAATGACTTTTTTGCTTCAGTCTTCACTGGCAAGGGCTCTCACTGCACTGCCCAAGTCATGGAAGACAAAAAGAGGGGCTCTGAGAATGGAGAACTGCCCACAGCAGGAGATCAGGTTTGAGACCACCTGAGGAACATGAAGGTGCGTAAGTTCATGGGACCTGACAAAATCCATCCATGGGCCCTGAGGGAGCTGGTGGACAAAGTTGCTAAGCTGCTTGCCATCATATTTGAGAAATCGTGGCAATCTGATGAAGCTCCCACTGACTGGAAAAAGGGGAACATAACCCCAGTATTCAAAAAAGGAAAAAAAGATGACCATGGGGACTATAGGCCAGTCAGTCTCACCTCTGCCTGGCAAGATCATGGAGCAAATCCTCCTGGAATGTGCTAAGGCACATGGAAAATAAGGAGCTGACTGGAGACAGCCAACATGGCTTCACCAAGGGCAAATCCTGCCTGACAAACTTGATGGCCTTTTACCATACTGCCACAGACTTTGTGGACAAGGGCAGAGCAACAGATATGATCTACCTGGACTTACACAAAGCATTTGACACTGTCCTGCATGACATCCTGGCCTCAAAACTGGAAAGTCATGGATTCAATGGATGGAACACTCACTGAATAAAGAACTGGCTGGATGGCCAGACTCAAAGGGTTGTGGTCAACGGCTCAATGGGCAAGTGGCGGCCAGTGACAAGTGGTGTTCCTCAGGGGCCAGTACTGGGACCAGTGATATTTAACATCTTTGTTGGAGACATGGACAGTGGGACAGAATGCACCCTCAGCAAGTTTGCCGACGACACCAAGTTGTATGGTGTGGTTGACATGCTGGAGGGAAGTGATGCTGTCCAGGGGGACCTGGACAGGCCAGAGAAGTGAGCTACTGCAAATGGCATGAAGTTCAACCAAGACAAGGGCAGAGTCCTGCACCTGGGACATGGCAATCCCAGGCA
>VXBW01004279.1:390425-406062 GCA_013400375.1 Thinocorus orbignyianus
TGCCCCATCCCTGGAAGTGTTGAAGGCCAGGCTGGATGGCTCTTGGAGCAACCTGGTGTGGTGGGAGGTGTCCCTGCCCAGGGCAGGGGAGTTGGAACTCAATGATCTTTAAGGTCCCTTCAAACCCAAACCATTCTATGAGTCTATGACATGCGATGACAAGTCCATCACAAGGTTGAGGCCAAGAAACCAGCCACTCTGAACCCCTCAGGCTGGGGGCAGGACTGGTCCAATTTTCCAGTTGCTTCCCTTGTCAAGGAGCTGGGGTTGGTGTGAGTCAAAGCCTGCTGCATACTGCGTGTCCTGCTGGGAAGGACACTGCTGCCACCAGAAAACCAGCATCCCCAAGGCCAGCACATCCCAGTGCCCTCGCTGGAGCTGCACAGGGCATGGGGCAGCACCAGCTGCCAAAGTACCTTGGCCCCAGGAGGAGCAAATATTTCCAAATCCCTCCCAGAGATGCTAAGAAACCCCCTCTCCAGTGGTAAAGGAGGGTGGGCTCCTCCAGCAGCTCTTTGCACAGGAAGGACCAACGCAGCCTGAAGCCCTCAGGGCTGATGCTGAGGGGGTTGGGCCCCTGGTGCACACCCTCAGCACAAATGCAGCATCTCCCCAAAAACCTGAAGCGCCATAAAGAAGCCACCGAGGCTCAAAGCAAGGCAGGCCCATCACGCCACTGCTCCCCCGACTCTGTGAGAGCCCAATCCCCCCACAAACTGATGGCGAGGTTTCCTTTGCCATCAGTAAGCAATGTCTCACATCCTCTCCGACCATAATGGTCTAAAAAACACAGTTCCCCTGTGGATTCAGCCCGTTTCCTTCTATTCTTTGACAGGAAGCTCTGTGAGAGTCAGCCCAGGCAGGCAAATCACTCCTCGCCCTCTGGTCCCTCCCGGGATGGACAGAGCCGTAGCGGGGCTGCGAGCCACAAGCCACCAAGAAGATGCTGGCCCCATCTGTCCATCCGCTCCTCTGGCTCTTCGGCTGCATGCTCTTCCAAGGTGAGATGCTCTGCTGGCACCACGGGGAAGACAAAACGGCGCAGGGTGGGGGGACTTAGGGGTACCAAAATGAACCAGACAGAGAGTTAAAAAGTCTAGGAGCTGCCATGAGAAAGCTCGGGCTTTAAATTCAGGGGTGGCAGGAGTCAGGTTGCTGGGAAAAATGCGGTCGTACCAGGTTCACGGGGTTTATTTCATGGCGCTGGCATAAAAGAACCCGTTTCCTGGTGAACAAAAGGAGTGTTTCTGGTGAGGGCTGCAATGCTGAGGTGGTTTGTAGTAGTGACTTTCGAAAATTAAGTGTAAAGGTAGAACTTGTAAATGTACAGGATGCTATTTTCCTCAGAGGTATTCTTTCCTTGGCTGATTTTATTTTTTCCTCTCGATGTAAATACAAAGACCGTGTGCAGGACTTGTGTAGAACACACTGAGGGACATGCTGTAGTGGTGGATTTGGCAGTGTTAGGCTTACAGGTGGGTGTTAAAAGGTCTTTTCCAACCTAAGTGATTCCATATTTTGTCCTGACTGTAATAATTCTGCTCCTTTGCGACATTCCTGCTTTAACTCCTTTTCCCCACGTGAGTGGCTGTGTGGGATGATGGCACCAGTCTCCTGCTCTGAAGGGATGACAGGTTGTTTTTTCCTGCTTCGTCAGGCATCCTTTGCGCTGCTGACAGCTGTGGGAGCCGAGAAGCAGTCAAAGGAGTAGAGACTGCAACATCATTCCTGCTTCTGATAGAACAACCACCTAAAAATGATGTGTCTCCAATCCAAAGTGTTTGTCATTAAACCACAGAAGTTGCCGATGGGTTATAGGCCCGGTGCTGGTAATAACGGGATTTTTAAAAGGCAGGAAATATAGAAACCAGTTGGTAGGTGTGTAATTTAATCCTGAGAAGCAAGAGTACATGGATTAGAAAAGTTCTCTTTCTGTTCGGGGCGATATCACTGGCTTCAGCAGAGGGGCAAATCGTTCCTGGGATGAGGTCCCTTGGCCACATTGCAGTTCTCCACAACGCTGGTTTTCCCCTTAAAACTACTCCGTGTTATTTGCAAAGGGCAGGAATGCCAGGGGGGATGCGTGGTACTTTCCCTGGCTGGGCTGCACACCCAGATCCAGCCCCCAGAGAGTCACCTCCCAGGGAGGGGACCTGGCTGCTGCAGCCTCAGGTGGAAGGGGTGCCACCCTCCCTCCTTCGATCCCCCCAGAGCCTCATCTTTGTCCCCTGCAGGCTGCTTAAAATCATGAGGCAGGGACCACCCTCAGCAGACGTTTTTATGGCAAATTCACTGAGGTGGTATAGTTCTTGGTGGGGGGCAGTTCTGCACAGGACAGAAATGCTCAAGGGTCTCCTTGCACCTACAGAGGTAGATATAACCTTGCAGGAGAGACAGAGTCTGCTTTGGCTAGAAATTAATACCTTCCTGCTCCCACACAGGCTTTTTTTTCTTAACTTTGAGCAAGTTCATTAATTTATTAATGAATTTATTATTTCACCATTTAAACTTCTAAGCTCTCACCATTTTTTTGCTAAAGGGAGGTTCAAACACTGTTGTTTTGAAACCACTGGAGTGGGAAGGTTTGGAAAACTTCCAACCTGTCTCTCCTCCCCCAGAAGCACTTAACAGAAAATTTGTGCAAACAAACCCCTTCCTATGAACCGTTTCCATTACAATGGGCAGGCATTTTCCAGACAAAATATTTCCACTGAAAAAAATTCCTCCTGGAAGCTGGTGAGAACTCAGCAGGATTTTCCTACTGTCTCTCTATCCACAGCTATCCTTATCTGCACCACAGTGGACGCATAATGCCCTGAGAAGCACTGAAAACATGTCAATATGTATTTTTGATATAATCACAAACATGGGGTGCAGCTAAAGGACAGACATTGAGCTACCAGGAGACATTCCAGACATGATACCTGTGTCCTTAGACCAGGGCATCCAGTGCACCAAAGGAGGAGAGGCCAGCACAATCCCAACCTGCTGAAGAAGGAAGAGAAGGCAGGAGGGGGCGAGCAGAAATGTTTGTTCACAAAACAAACTACTCCCTTCTAGTAACACAAAACCCTGCAGATGACTCTGCAAATCTCACCCAAGTGGCCAGAGATGGTTTCCAGGAATTATGTCCCATTTACAATAGGTGAGTCAACAGCAGGTGTCCTTGGAGGTGACAGTGCTGGTAAACCAACACCAGGAACATTCCTGCTGGGAAAGCCAAGGCATGGGCTTATGCCCGAGGCTGGAAAAGGGAGATCTGTGTCTTGCATAGCACCAGCACAAGGCACTGCTGCCAAGCCTTGGCTAGAAGGTCTCATTACTCCACTGCCCAGAGGAGCACACTCAGCATGACCCAACCACCAGAACGAGGAAGAACCTCCCATTCAATCTCTTTTTTGTAGACTTATGTGCCGGGGGTGGGGGCGAAGGGGAGGAAGCTGGTTTTACCTTTCAGCTGAATCATCCCAGCAAAACAGAAAGGAGCAAAGTCTTCTCTGGCTGCAGTGGCATTTGGATATATAAAAAAATTCAAGGAGACTTTGCCCCTCATGCCAGTAGCAGGTGAAACTTTCTACAAACCTGGTGAAACATTAGGGATGAAGTTAAATGGCACTGCCTGATGAGCAGTTGGATTTCACAGGTTAGGGAGAACCTTCTTACCCCTTTCTAGTGAGAAAACACTGGCTTGGGACCCAGTTCCCTGGGATGGAGGGATCCAGGACATAGTGATGGGACGGGGACATCGTAGTACAGGAGTAAAGCTGAAGCTTGGGCCTCCCACCCCACCCAAAGAGGAGGCAGAGAAAGCTCACATGGAGCTGTTTGCTGCAGCAATGCGGAAAAGGGGTCCACAGAGGTGTGGGGCATGTCTGTCCACCCTCTGGGGCAAGCCAAGAAAGCCCTTCTGCCACTGGGGACAGATACCACCAATTCTGGGCAAGGTCTCTCCCACCTTTCCCACCATCACCAGGCACAACCGCAGCCCATGCATGGTCCTGTGGGCAGCACATCTCTGGGAGAGCAGATTCAATTACCTTCTCTCAGACGTTTGCTAGAACTGACTTTGGGGCTGCTAAACATCTCGGAATCATACTGCAATTAGTGTGATGAGAAATCAGGGAGAAGCATGTCATGGCTGATGATGCACCAGATGGGGACACAAGATCACTAGGCTTTGTGTCTGCCACTGATCACAGCCACGTAGCGTTCCCGTGCCTCATTGTCCCTGGATATGAAATAGGGATAATGAAAGTGCTATGAAACCTGGCTGATATCACCTAAAATCTGGACTCAGACGAAGCCTGTCAGGCCAAGATGCTTCACCTGGTCTTTAGCTGCCACTTCTCCAGCCTCCCCAGCACCAATGGGCTGAAACTACCACACCCCGGCAGGGGCCTCCTTCAGCTGCCCCCCTCCCCTGCCCCAAGGTTCAAGGCAGAAGACTTAAGAATATGGTCAGAAGAGGAATTATGAGAAACCCCTGTTCCACCAGCCCCTTACAAACCTGGATCACGAGGTAGGAGCTCATGATCCCAGCAGGTAGCATTCGTGCATGGTGGTTCCCAAACATGGCACAGCCTGGCTGCTATCAGCAACACCCAAATAAACCTGGGGAATCCTGGAATTGCTGGAAAGAGTAATAAATCTATGAATAAACATGGAAATGGTAGCGAGGAGCCTCCATGAACTTGGAGGAAGCAAGTAGAGACCTCAGGCTGACCCACCACTTGGCTGTGCTGCTGCAGGGCATGGTGTGCTGTCCCATCCTGAGCTCTGCAGATGCCTCTCCAGAGGTGTAGTGTTCAAACAAATACAGCAACTGACTTCTTGCAGCAGCTGGAGCACACAACGCTTGGAAGAAAATCATCCCCATAAACGAAGAACACTGGCGAGGTGGCCTGTATGATGGCAGGACCTTGGCAAGAAGCCTCACCAAGGTGTGAAAGCAGCATGGCCAAACTTAGCCTGCAGCCCAGGATGCTTCCTCTCTGCCTCAGTTTCCCCACCTGCGGAAAACATAGCAGAGCTAACACCACCCCTCTCCTCTGTAAAGTGCTTTGAAACGTGCTGATGAGTAATATTAGACACTGGCCCTAGTTGCCCAAGGAAGTTGTGGGTCCCTGGAGGTGTTCAAGGCCATGTTGGATGGGGCTTGGAACAACCTGACCTGGTGGGAGGTGTCCCTGCCCAGGGCAAGGGGTGGGAACAAGAGGTCTTTAAGGTCCCTTCAAACCTAAACCATTTTATGAATATTATTTAAAAAAAAAAAATGTAGGTAGGCAAAAAGCACACTCTGGGCTCCTGCTGCTATCAAGCCTGGAGAGCTGGTGTCTCCCATCTTCCATTTGAACTGGGTGTGGAGCAATTTCCCCTTCCAAACCCCCAGACCCAGGGTCAAACCCTAGGAGCAGCGTAGCCAGGAGAAGGGCAATACCAACATCACCAGCACGACAGAGACCAGGGGCTCTGAAGCAAGCAGATCATGGAGGAACTGGAACCAGTAAGCAGCTGGTATGGTGAAAACGCAGCAGCAGGTTGGAGTGGGTGCTTGCTCCCCAGACACCACAAAACATTGGTGGTGCAAGTGGGAGAAAAGCCATCCTGCTTTGCTCCTCCAGGAGAAACCACTTTTGGTGGAGAAACCAGACGCACGGTGGTGTGGCAGAGCCCGCTCTGTGCCTGCGGTTTCCCTGCATTGTTCATCTCCCGGTTTGTTTTCTTATGTTCAAGTGGTTTTTAATTGGCTTCCGCTCAGATCCACTTCCAGCGCAGCTCACCAGAGAGGAGCACAGAGCCTGATGGGCAGAGAGGATGCTCAGAGTTGGGCACAGCCCTCGAGGAGGGGCAGAGGAAGGCAAAGATTCTTTTTAATTGCTGACGAGATCCGGGTTTAATTCTTGGCTCTCTAAACTTTCCGTAATGCTTTGGCCGAGTCATTACAATTCAGAACCACTTGGTAGCAAGCTGCCAGCCCCCTTTCACACCCCCTGTCATTTGGGAAGTAGATGCTTAAGTACCTCTGTGGGCCTGGGACCTGATTTAGGCTCTCAGTTATCCAACCTGCGTAACAACTCTTTTCCTCTCTCTCCACCACAATTCCCATCTTACTTCTCCTGCTGTGCAGCCCTCAAGGCAGAGGCACCTTTTATAAGTGCTTAATAAAATAGGACCTAGGCTTTTGCCATCCTCTCTCTGCTCTCCAGGTTTCATAGAATCACAGAATGGTTGGGCTTAGAAGGGACCTTAAAAACCATCCCTCCCACCACACCAGGTTGCTCCAAGCCCCCTCCAACCTGACCCTGAACCCCTCCAGGGATGGGGCAGCCACAGCTTCTCAGGGCAACCTGGGCCAGGGTCTCACCACCCTCATAGCAAAGAATTTCTTCATGAGATCTCATCTTGATCTCCACTTTTTCTGTTTAGAGCCATTCCCCTTCATCCTGTGGCTCCACTCCCTCACAAAGTATCCCTCCTTATCTCTCCTGTAGTCCCCTTCAGATTCAGATACTGGAAGGGGCTCTAAGGTCTCCCCAGAGCCTTTTCTTCTCCAGGCTGAACCCTCCAACTCTCTCAGCCTGTCCTCTCAGCAGAGGGGCTCCAGCCCTCCCAGCATCTCTGTGGCCTCCTCTGGCCCTGCTCCAACAGGTCCATGTCCTTCCTGTACTGAGAACTCCAGAACTGGAGGCAGTGTCTCCCCACAGTGGAGGAGAGGGGAAGATTTCCACCCCCCTCACGCTTCTTTTGCTGCAGCCCAGGATGGGGTTGGTTTCTGGGCTGCCAGCGCGCACTGCTGGCTCACGTTGAGCTTCTCATCCAGGAGCACTCCCAAGTCCTTCTCCTCAGGGCTGCTCTCCAGCCATTCTCCCCCCAACCTGTATTTGTGCTTGGGATTGCCACGTGCCAGGTGCAGGACCCTGCACTTGGCCTTGTTGAAGTTCATGGGGTTTGCACAGGCCCTCCTCTCCAGGCCCCTCTGGATGGCATCGCTTCCCCACAGTGTGTCAACCACACCACACAGCTTGGTGTCTTAATACAGCTTTTTGTTTTCCCACATGAAAGTCCTAAGAACCGGGTGTTGATGCGTTCCGTTGCTTCAGCAGCTGCTGGGCTTCACCCAGGAAACAGCTGCTCTTGCATTGAGCCATCAGCATATTTTTGTCATTTTAACGGAAGTGCCAATATATGAACTGAAAAGTCTAATTTTAGGTGGCCAAATCTCTTTTCTGAAAGCATTCGTTTATGCAGCTGGTAAGCAGAGGGTGATGCCGAGGTTGGTACAGGGAGGCCACACAGGCTCTGTGGCTCCTTGCCACCTGGGGACAGGCAGGACATCACCACATCTACTCCCAGAACTGCCAGGGAGGAGAGGTCCAGGGTTACACATCACTGGGGATAAATGGTCCCTCTCTGTCACCAGTTCTGAGCAGCCAGGACCAGCCCTAGGGCCTCCCATGTGACTCAATCCCTCTCGGAATAAAGACTGGATGGCACAAGCTCTTCTTCAGCCCCACCTAAACCCTCCTGAGGTGTCTCCAAGCCCTGGTCCAGGTCTCAGCTACAGCAGTGCTGCTCTACCAAGGCGCTGATGTAAAGCCTGGGGTTTTCAAATGTCAGTGCCCTCCTTGGTCAGCAGCTGGAGAAACCATGCTTTAAATGTCTGTGATTGCCAAAAATAATACCTAAAAAATTAATCTTTCTTTTTTTCAGTTTACATCATTCTCTTTTTCTGTGCCAAGGAACAAGCAGGATTTGCTGCTGTGAAAGGATGCTCTACGGCAAGAGCCCTCTGCTCTCAGTCTAGCCCTCACATCTAACCTCACAGAGCTACTGCAAATAACCAAAATTCCCTTGCTCATCCCCTGGAAAATTTAACTGAAAAGCAGCTGACGCTGAGTCAGAGCTGAAATGCACCTGCAGCTCCCCAGCAGCCCTACGGCTCTAGTGGGTAATCAGGAGTTTCCCGTTACAGCAGGAGCAGAAAGCCACATTTCCCATCGTAAATCCCTCAGCAAGCTCCCCGTCTCCACCTAGAACCACACAATCCAGCCCCCAAACACGCAACAAAGATCACGGCAGCCCTTAATGCTCCACGGAGAGGCTTTTCAATGGCTTTGATGTTTATTGCAATTACAGCTGCACTGGCCGCATCCTGATTGTTATGGTTGGCTGTTTATCCAGCCAGGGCGCTCCATGGAGGGGAGCAGGGCCGTGCTGGCAGCAGCACCAGCAGGAAAAGATCTCCAGAACCATTTGCACGACAGCCCCCCCAGGGACCTCCACAGGGAGCTGGGGACGCGTGGCCCTTCTTTGTTCCTACCTGTCCTGCTGCCCAGCCCCACGGCGCGACTGGGGTCTCCTCCTGCTTTGCCCGCATCTGTCCCCCCCCCATGGGATTCAGCCAGG
This sequence comes from Thinocorus orbignyianus, assembly GCA_013400375.1. Lineage (NCBI taxonomy): Eukaryota > Metazoa > Chordata > Aves > Ciconiiformes > Thinocoridae > Thinocorus > Thinocorus orbignyianus. Next base: position 398,832 of record VXBW01004279.1, read on the forward strand.
ATGCTGAGCACCTCTGCCAAGTGCAAACACCTAATGTTACAGGGGGGTTGATTATTTGGGTTGGCAGGGACAGCATAACAAGCAGCAGCGGCCAGAAGTCAGAGCCAGGCCTGCTCCGCTTTGAAATAACACCCGGTTGTGTTTGCAGAAGCCGAGGCCATTTATTCCTGAGCAAAGTCCCCAGAGGGGATCTCTATCCCTTTGGCCTCTTCACGGCAGGACTGGTCACTTCTCAGCAGCAAAGTTTTAAGATGGCAGAGCAGGGCGAGGATATACTTGGCCAGGTGAACTCCAGGCACTGGAAAAAAAACCTGCTTATCCATCTTATTTACAATAACCCCATGGTTTAATTTTGCAAACAGAGAACTCCTCATGAGGCAGTGCTCTGGTGTGACCTTCAGCGAAGAGCTGAGCTGCAGTAGAAGAAAGCATTGGGTACGACCATCCTCCTCTGATCCTAGCACCAGCAAGGCTGGAGATAGCCCCTGGGGTGGTCCCATCAGAGATGGCACTACAGGACAATGTCACCTCCCATGTTCCCAGCTTCCTCCCATCCCTAGAGGCCCTGTTCAAGCTCTGATTGCTCCTCAGCTGTGCCAAAAATGCTGAAATAAAAAGTCAGCTCAGCACCTTTATTCCCCTGTTCCTTTGACAAAGACTAAGTGTAGACAATAGCCCATTTTTCAGTGATTCTTGATGCTTTCAGGTGCCACGTACACTAAAAAGCACCTGTGATACTTTAAAAAAGAAAAGGCATTATAAGCAGCTACTTCTCCCCACAGAGGAATAAGACAATGGCTTCTGCAAGAGAATTTTGGGGAAAGAGGGGCTGTTTAAGTTTGGCAGCTACTAGAGGATACTGGGCCCCGTGATAAGCTCAGCACATTATGTTTTTGTGCTGAATGCATAAAAAGTACCTTAAAGAACTTGCAAAGCAAGGTCCAGAAATTGTGTTGTAAAGCTGTTTAAGTCAAAGTCAAAACTTGGCAGATCAATGGAAACAGCCCATGTCACCCCACATTCTCCACAGAGCCAGCTGAGCCCCTGGGGCAGGCAGTGCCCCACAATATCCCAGGAGACAGGGCTGCAACTGAGGGCCTTCTTCTTCAGAAGAAGTTTCTCCACCTCTTTAGGATTCAAAACTCCACTGAAGCAACCATGTGCCCAAAATAACTTTTTTTTTTCCCCATTATATTGGTTGATTTTGTAAGTGATCTTCCATCTGTCCATAACCCTGTCCTTGTTATGAGACTAGTGCTCATTTAACCTCCTCTTCAAAACCTGCAGAGAAGGATATCCCGTAATTTTCCCACACAATTGCTCCCAGCAACTCACTGTCCTCATGTTAAGGCAGTTTCCTATTCCCCAACCTCCCTTTTCCTTGCTGCAGTTAAAAGCCCTTGTTTTCTGGTCCTGTTCCCAATGGATTTAGAAAACCAATTAGTCCCTTCCCCTCTGTGTAATTAAAGATCTTATGATGTCTCCACTTTCATGGACTAAACAAAACAGTTTTGCCAGCCTGCTGCCCAGTAACCCAGAAGAGAAAAGCATGGGAAAGATCTGAAAAGTCAGGTCTGATTTTCACAGCCAAATCCTATCTGAAAAAAGACCATGTTTTATTGTGTATTCACTGTGCTTTACACACTGTTTTTGTTCCTGTTTGGCTGGGATCATTGTCATAAAGCCTCAGACAAAAAAAACAATTAAGGCTCAAGCACCATGACATGGGACAAAATGAGATCAATTAGGAGCTTGCTACACCCAGACAGTCCTGATGGGTGGGCTCTGGGCCAAGCCCCGGTACCCACATACACTGGATGCTAAAGATCTCAATCCAGATGCACACCACTGCCAGGGCATTCATCTTTCAGACACCTATAGTGTGGGCACCTACCACAAAGTTCATTACCTACATGGCTTCTACTGCTCCTGGTAAGAAATGGGATGCTGCAGATCCTCCAGCCACAGCTGGGGTAAGGTAGAAATCTGAAATAAGGATGAAATTTGAAATAAGGTAGAGATCCAAAACAGGTCAGAGAAAGAGGGGTTTACAAGTGTGTGGTCTTCTTTGGTGAGAAAGAGAGCCAGGAGCTGAGCTCTCTTGCCCACTAGAGATGTAGAGCAGCAGGTGAGATGAACCTCACGTATGGGGAGGACAGACTGGGGCTGGAAAGGGGTGCAGAAGCCCCTCTCTCTTATGGCTGGCACTGCTTGGATGGGTGTCCCCTCCTGCCACCCAACCAGGCAGTGTACCTCATGGTTGACCGCTGCTGTAACGAGGCTACAGGCACAGCAAGCCAGGAGAATTCGCCCTCACTGCTGTACCTTTTTGCCCAAAAACTTTAGCTCTCATGGGACTCTGTCGAGATGGATCACCACTGGGATCAGATCCAGACGGTTTCTGTAACTGCAGCTTCTTTCATGAATCTTAACCACAGGCAGCACCAGGATCACCAGCAATAACCAGTTAAAAATACCAATTAGGGTGTGCATTTCAAAAATAACAGACCCAAAGTCAGTCACCTTTTCAAAGTTAAACCAGTTGGGTTTGATCTGAGCATTTAAAGTGCATTTACATTTTCCAGTTCTTGTACCCAAGCATGGGACATTTCTTTTTCCCATCTTAAATAGCAGTGTTTTTAGTTAATGACAGGACTCCAGGAGCTGGGGCTATAAGAAAAGCACCAGAGATCCTGAGAGTAGGCAACACGGGGCATTGGTGCAGGGATGCTTTGTCATAAATCCACTTCAAAACCCAAAAAAAAAACCAAACTAAAACACCTTCCAGTTGAGAGATGAGGGACTGAGTGCAACATTTAAAACCCTGGGAGAGTAGAGCCTTGCACAGTCCTACAGGACAACCCACCACCAGGGAAGGCAGCTCTGAGTCAGTCCCCTCACTGTGTCCCAATTTACACAGCCTCAAGCCCTCAGTCAGCTTCCCAGGATACAAATCCACAAGACAAAGGATCAGAGCTGGGAAAAAGGAAGGAAAACAGTCCCATCGGCTCCTGGAAGCTTTTACAAACCTTATCCATCCACTCATCAAGGGAGCAAGCATTCAGATACGTGTTTTGGCTCTTTATGCAGCTCCAGAGTACGGGTCAAACAGCCTTTCTCCGCCCAGACTGAGCTGGAGGCAGAGAGCTCATGGGGAGGGAATGACTCCCCTGATTTATGTGGCCTCTTTTTCCCTGTAACAGGAAGATGGATCCCTGAAGGGTTTCAGCTCCATCTGCAGATGAGGACATTTATCCTGGCTCAATAAACTCCAGTACTAATTTACCAGAGCCTGGCAGTTTTGTGCTTGGTGTTTTCTACGACTTTGCTAATGCTTTTGGGGAAAACATGTATTTCAACTCCATTCCTACAGAAGGTGTGGAAAACCCAAACCAAACAACCAGCAAGAACACCAACATGTTAGCAACAGTCACAGAGCTGTACCGCTAATACCCTTCTTCTTTCATTTCAGGTACTACAGCTTCCACAGACTCCTCCGCCCAGGCTGTAACAGGTACCTCCTGGGTTGTGATCTGCTCTGGATGTCTGTTTGGATGTGGATGCAGGTGCCCATGCAAGTAGAGAGTCCACAAAGAGAATTTGGATTCAAAACTCCACTCCACTGAAGCACCTTCTCCCAGGACCCTGCATTGCCCACATCTGCCTGCCCCATCTCTCCTCCTTCACCCCCAGACCTCCAGGGGCCATGGAGATCACTGCTCCCCAGAGCACTGCCTCGCTCCCCTTTTTGCCTGGAAGAGAGCAATTCCAAGAAGCCTAGTGAAAGGAGAAGGATCCTGTCTCCTCATTGCTTCCTATCTCCCTCAGCTGATTCCTAGCAGTTCACGCACTCTCCTCCACGGATTCCCAGAGCCAAGATCCCTTTGCCCACATCCCTCCATCCCTACAGCGACATCAGTGTCAAATTCCCTCCATAGCATCTTTTGCTCCCACCACCTTTTCAGTTCTTACTGGCTATAGTGATCCCTTTCCAGCCCCTCCTTCAACCCCCTCTATGGGGATACCACCAAGAAGGAGCATGTGTAGGAGATGTCACCTCCATGTCTCTCTGCTTGTGTTACAGGTCAATCCCAATCGACAACACACAGCCCTGAAGTGAAGAACCACAGCTCAGGTAATGCTCACAGAACAGAATGACAGAATTGTTTGGGTTGGAAGGGATCTTTCACATCATCAAGTCCAATCATCAACCTAACACAAAAGCCATCACTAAGCCATCATCTGGAGACCTAAGAGTGCAGCTCAGGGGCATCCTCTGTTGTAACTGGTCTGACCTTCTCCAGCTGGGCCATCCAGCAATAAATGGGGCTGTGCAGCAGCAGACTAGTGGTGAAGAAGAAGGAAATTCTGTAGTATATGGGCTTCAGACCCAACCAGCCCACCCCTGATGGCCCAAGGCATGGGTGAGCTAAGAACAGGGAAAAATCACTAAATTGAATAGAGGAAACCCCTTGGGTGCCCAAAGGATGTGACTGCCCAGGGCCCAGGCAAAGAGCTAGGCTGGGCACTGTCCGTGTTGCCACATCCTCCTCCCTGGCATCACCAGCAGCTCCCCATGCTCAGACCACCAGGATTGTGCAGCATGTCCACCCATGGTGCCTCACACACCTCAGCTCCAGGTGTTCCTTCTCGGGATGTTCTGCAGAAGGAACAGCAATTGCTCTAACAGCTTCCCCACAAAACAGTTCAATACTGCTCTCTCAACAAGCCTGACTCCCTTTTATTTTTAAATTAAAAACTTCCCATGCTTTTTCCAAGAGGAAAAGGGGAAGCACAAAAAGGTTTGTCCGAAACTGTACAATGTTTGTGTCAGCACAGGGACACACACTGCCTTAGCTCTAATTCAGTTATTAATGTTGAGGATTTCACTATATTATTTACCTCCACGGGAGCAGCAGTCACTCTTAAAGACAGAAAAACAAAAGTAATACAAACCTGTGAGGAATTCCCTTCCCTTATTATCTTTTTTTCTGCTTTCCCCCTCTGCTTAAACCAGCTTCAGGACATCACCACCTGTAGGTGGTCCCACAGAAGCCCTGGGAGGGTTTGGCTGAAAGTTACACGTTCCGGTCTGAAAAATACAAAAATACAAACCCAAATACACAAGAAGGGATGTCTCAACTCCAGATCCACATCTATCAGTCCACTTGGATCTTTGGAGACAAATCTCTCCCTGCTATGTTTGGGAAAAAAAAAAAAAAACTCTAAGCATAGCTACTCCTCCAAAGGGACCCCAAAAATATGAAGGAAAAAGATTTTAAAAAAAAAAATCTTAGATTCTGCTTCCGTGTCTTGCAGAAAGAAGAAACTTATTCCTAAATTGCATTTTGATAAAAGGGATGGGGCGGGGGGGGGGATGGGGGGAACAACACCTTAAAACCATTTTCACTCTTTTCTCCTTTTCATTTTTATTGGAAACCAAAGAGGAGTCTAAACAAGGAACTGACCTATAAATTCCAAACCAGTGATGCACTCTTCCTTGCAAAGGACTTGTTGAAAGCTTCTCCCCCATTTCCTGCTCTGGATCATGCTCTTGCCATGCAGCTTTGGGTAGCGGGTGGAAGAAGGCAACAGAGCCTCCAGATGACTGCAAGAACTGAATTATTTGTGCCTAGAGACCCTCAGTGAAATGAGACATAAAAGTTAGCAGACAGATAACAAGCAAACATGCAGATGCCAAGCAGCTCAGGCCAGTGAAAGTGTTCAGTGATAAAAAAAAAAAAAAATCTTCATTTTCAAAGCAGGAAAAAAGTGGTGGCAAAAAGCAGACTTTCTCCATGTGCCTCCTGAGCTCTGCCCTGTCAGCACCCCCACACGCTAAAAAAAAAATCAAAGGTTAGCGCTGAGGTGCAAGAGTTCCCAGACTCTGAGCAGGATGAAAGCTGTTTCCTTGTCTACTCATGCAGATTATCCGTAACTCCTTTTCCTGGCATATTATCCATAACTCCCAAGGAGCGTGAGGACTCACCGCAGTAGCCATGCCCTCCTCCACACTGTTTCTGAGCAGAGCTTTTTGAACTAACACTACGCTTCCTCTACAGAGCCTTCAGTAAAATCGACAACCCCAGCAGACCTGAATCTCACCTCCGTGGCTCAGACGACGACAGCCAAATCCTCTTCCCTTGCTACGACGCTGCTGGCGTTGACCGTGCAAGGTGAGTGTGGAAAACCACGGAAAACCCAAATTTTTGCCCAGGCAGGACCTGTTTATGGACCCCTCCTTAAGACTGGGCTAGCCCATGCCACACTACTTGTCTAGTAGAAGAAACTTTTGAATCTCTTTGAGTCTTTGCTAACACTATTTATCCAGTAGAAACAACTTTCTAATCTCTTTGAATCTTTGCTAAAAGAACAGCCCATTCCAAAGCTCCAAGAGTTCCCCCAAAGGCCAGTGCTGGACACAAACATGGCCTGGTTATGGCAGCCAGATTGTGCTTCACCAGGTCATGTTTTGTGGAAGACCTACAGGCACCCAACCCTCCCCAGCTGACATCACCCAAGCTCATCTCTCATGGACACTCTCTAAATTGACTGCAGAGCTTGCTACCTGGACATCTTGATGTTTGCTTGAGGGGATGTCTCAAAGTTCTTTTACCCTGTGGAAACCCAACAGCTCTCTATAGCACAATTAGTAGCAGTTTCAAGAGTTAAATCTCTTTTCCTGTGTTTTTCTTTCTCCAGATGAGAAATCTAGTGCCAGCAGCAGCACAACAGCTTCACCACATCAAGGTACTTCATCCTTTTATAGAGTAACAATAAGTTCAGATGATTTCTTGGCAGTTACCTTACTTGGTTCACATGGTGCACTACACAGCCACAGACCCCTGGAAGAGGTTGCCCAGAGAGGTGGTGGAGTCTCTGTCTCCAGACATTCAAAACCTGTCCGGGCACATTCCTGTGCAAGCTGTTCTAGGTGGACCCTCTTTGGCAGAGGGGTTGAATGAGATGATCTCCAGAGGTTTCTTCAAACTCCACAAAGCATTCTGTGATTCTATGCAGGTTATCTAAGCATGTCTGGTATCTTTACAAGACCAAATTAATATCCTCTTCCTGGGAGGCCCTTGAACAGTTGAAAGATTGACCAATGTATATGAAAAGGGAGCCCTTTGAATATCCTTTAACAAAAAACAAAAAAAAACCAAACCAAAAAAAAACCCACACAAAACCCAAACAAATAAAACCCCACCATTTTGCTAAGCCCATAGAATCA
>VXBW01004280.1:0-36556 GCA_013400375.1 Thinocorus orbignyianus
GACCCTTGTGGGACACCACTCCTTACTGGATGCCATGTGGACATTGACCCACTAACCACAACCCTTTAAGTGCAGCCACATTCCCTGTTTATATTTTTATGTGAGGCAGTAGATCTGCAAGATTGAGTTAATTTTCTCCTTGGTATCATTAATGCTGTTCTGGAAGATGAAAATAGAACCTCCTTCTTTCCCATTGTTTTTGTTTCATTCAGTGTGTTTCCATTTGTGAGATTGTTCACCAGTGCTAAAACTTCATGCCCTACTTTTTTGTGAACCAAAAGCAGAAGTTTTTGGAAAGAGAATAGCTAGATCTACAGAGTAATATAAAAGAAAATACAGGAAGAACACAAGAAATTTTGTACCCAATGTGCTAGTGAAGTGTGAATCCTGCACAAACAAAATGTTTAACTGACTAGAAAACATAAACAAAAAAGTTAAGCATTACTGACATCCTAAATAACAACTCACACCTTCACCACACACAACTCTGAGCCAGTGTTGGTTTATTTTCCTGTTTGTAAACCTAAAATCTAGCTTGTCTTGCCTTCAGGTAACTCTTTTGCCACTGCAGTGCTGAAGAATGGATTGCAGGATGTGGTTGAGTTCAGACCTTGAAAAGAAAACAAAATTGCTCAATTATTCTCACCAGAAGAGCTTCATATATAGTGGTGAATTATATTGGTCACTGGCTACCATTAAGAAGGGAAAACGGAAGGAACAAGGGATCACACACTGTGACCAGGCCAGATTAAACCAAACAGAAAAGTTCATGGTGTCATAAACATTGCAGAGAGTGAAAAAAAGGCTTTCATAGCTGATAACTTAATTATCTGCCACTATCAGTTTGGAAAGGCTTTTAAACATGTCCTAAGTGTCTACCAAAATTTTCAGCAGGAGTGACAGCAGATTTTTAAGTAAGGATAAAAATGCAGCAGTCTTCCTGGAATAAGACTCTGACAGACTATGATGAATTACCTTATTATAGTTGTTCGCATGACAAATGTACTTGATCAGTGTTTCTTCTTGGGAATAGTTGAGCTTATCCAGAGGCAAAAGTTGAAAGGAAATGAAAGCTAACTAGTAATCCTATGGAATACATCAGAATTTCTGGCAATAGAAGATGAGAAACCTAATCAATTATTGCATATGTCAATAACAAAACACTTCCCATGTCCCCTGTAGTATAACTTTTCCTTTATCTGTTTAATATTATTGATATAAATTTCACATATACATAGATTTATAATTGACTCGAAATAAAGGGGTCTACTTAAAGTGGAATGTTTTATAAATTACGAGCTTTTGACTTCTTCCATGCTGCAGGACCAGTCACAGTGCTAACTTTGGGTACCTACTTTGAGTACAGAGAAACTGAGATGGGCCACATCTGACAAATTATGACTGATGTTTTTGTTCAGGTTTCCAAGTGAATTTTGTGACTTTCACAGTCCTAGTTATGAAGTCAGCTTGCGGCTGTGTGCCCCAGGCTGGGCTGTCAGAGGGTGCTGCTGGGCAGTGTCTGTGTGGAGCAGCCTGGGCTGCCCCAAGCTGAACACAGCTGATTCCAGCCAGCTCCAACTGACCCACTGCAGGGCATGGCTGAGCCCCACTGTGAGGAAGGGGAGTGAGAGCAGCTGGGTGGGTGTCTGGAAGCCAGCTAAGGTCAACTCATCACAGCTTCTCTATGGTGGTAGTTTTGGGGGTTTTTTGGTCTTGATACAGCATCTTAATCCAGGCCTATAGATCTAACACACACATAATTTCTCATGTTTTTGTTTTTTTTCTGTGGTTTTCTGTTGTTGTTGTTTTTTGTTTATTTGTTTGTTTGTTTGCAATTACAATAAACTTAAGTTATAATGTGTAATACAGGATAATATTCTGACTTCTTAGCTGTCCTAACCTGTAATTCTCTGATCTGCCCACCTTACAATGAAAATAGTTGAAATCCTACTCCAGAGTTTAGAGCTACCAAATAAGCTTTTAATTACTGATATCTGTAAACATGTAAATTAGGTTGTTACCTCAAATTGCAATTGACTGTCTGTATCTGGCCCTTCTGACTTTGAGAGACAAGGCTACAAGCCTGCCTGTCAGGACACAAAATCTGTGTAAGAGAACAGGGGTGACATTTGGATGGAGAAAAATCTCAGTATTGTGGGGAAAATGAGATGTTTTGGTTAGGCCCAGTTATGCTTTTAAATTTTAAATTCTCTCAACTATTTTTTTTATTTTGTTTAGTCTTTAAGAAAATATTGTTCTGATTTCCATTAACACTTCTTACAAGACAGTGGCATAGTACACTAATTGTGTATTGTTCTAAGTATTGGAAATTAAGTCAAACTGTAAATAAAAATATTTTTTGTGATGCATATATCAAAGTTGTTTGGTTTTTAAAAATGTATTTTTACTGCTCTTCTGATTTAGGCATTGGCAATGGTTTTCCAGCCAGCAGTGTGAATTAGGGAGATTTTTATATGTTTCTAGTTATATATAATTATTACTTTGTTTCAAAGCATGATTTGAAAATCAACCATGCATGCAAAAATGCTTGTGCTGTTGTTTATCTTGGCTTTGGAGGACAGATAAGTACATCTTTCAAAACTTGTCAGAAAATAATTTTCCAAAGAAGAATTACTTTTGTCACTACTTAAATTTAAATTGTGGAAAAGAAGATTTTGTTATTGCATGTGCTTTGTAATACTAATTTCATGAAGTGCTCAGCATACTTTAATCACCTTGATCACATTAAAATAAATAAAATTAACAGAATGTGTAGTCAGCTATTTTGGGAGTAACATTGTTTATATAGCACAATTTTCCTCATTGTTTTCTTTGAATTGTTCTAGTGTTTCTATGATTTAGAAAACAAGGACTATACTTGGGTCAAGAGACAGATTTTATTGTCCCCGTAAGTATATGTCCAGACCTGGTATGAATACAGTACCTCTGAAAGTGCCTGGATGGGTTTATAAGAAGTTCTTTAGGTCTAGCTCTTTAGTTTTTGTGTTCAAAGTGCGGTGTACAGTCACATCAACTTGGCAGGTGGCAAAGACTATTAAGTTGTGCTACAGGCAGCAGCATAGCTATCATACTGCAGATATATTTTTTAACAAATTTATAAGCTATATTTTTTACGAAATTAGCTTGATTGGTGAAAGAATCTCTCCACAGCAATAAGGGCCTCTGTGGAGACTTAAATAGAATGTTTTTACTAATGGAGATGCAAAAAGAAGAGAAGAACTGCTTTTTTTTTTTGGCCTTTTTTTTTTTTTTTGTGTGTCTTTGCTGTAGGGAGATGAGTGACATACATGGAGTAGATTCCCTCTGCCAGTGGTAATACAGCTGCAGAAGTAAGACTGTATGTTCTTCCTGCCCTATGTAAATTTACAATGCACCCTAGATAAACATTGTGCTCCATTGTTCTGGAAAAAAAGAAAAAAAATTAAGTATATTTGTCTCTATGGGACTCAAGGTTGATTGGACCTCTTCAATATAAATGTACTCCTAAAGGTCTATTGATAATTTTCTTTCAATTTAGTTAGCGCTCTTCATCTTACTGCTTTTGCTCTTATTAAAGCTAACTTTGTGAAGTGAGAAGTGAGTTTTCACATTCTTCTGTTAGAAATGTGCAGCTATGGCAGGTAATATCACTACTGTGAACTTACATATTCATAATAATTAAAAAAAATATAATCTGCCTGAAAACAAAAGGGTTCTGTAGTCTTTATACCAATCTGTGTTTGGTATTAGTTGATCAATGTACATCTCAAACACGTTTATAGTGTAAAAATGGGTTGAAAGGTTTAGTAGGCAAATAAGGGTGGTTTGAAGTAATGGAGGATAAAGCTGCCGGACCTGACAGAAAAAACACTGTGTCCTGTTTGTGAATGACTTCATATCTTAATTGAGTTCATATGTTATTTGAGTTGATGCATTCGATCAGATATTATAATGAGACTTGTCAGAATCTTGTGACTCTCATGTATTTTTTCCTTGAAGGCTTTTCTAATTTATATGTTTGCTTCTTATTTCTGTTCTTGCCTCTTTATGAGTCTTAATTTCATTTCTTTCTTTATAAATTAACAAAATTTAAAATTGCCAGTAAAGAGCAAATGTATACGTTGAAAAGTAAACTAAAATGGTAAGAGTTTAGGTGAGATATTTTATTTTTTTACTTTGTCTGGTTGTGCAGAATTAGCTATTTTGTCTGTATTTCAGATATTTAGCTTATTTTTGTGCATAGCATAGACTCAGTCATATGGTACTTCTGTCGAAATTTTGACAAAGCAGTTAAACAGAAGAGTGAGTAAAACTGCAAATTAATTGAATGGATAGACTTGGGTCTAATGCTTCTTTAGCTGTCATTTGCTTGTTTTGTTCTGCTTAATTTAGCTGCTTTTCAGCTCATAAACTTCAAAGTCAACCCAAAGTCAAGCTCAAGGAGGATTCATATGATACAAGCAGGCCTGATTAGCCAGAGAACTGTGAGCAAGTCTGGTATCTCTGCAGTCTATGTAACTGTTGTGAAAATTTAAAAAATTATTTTATGTCATGTCTTCTGGGTATGAGCTCAAAGGATGAATATATAGTAAGAAATTTAGGAGGAGGATGCTAACACTCCATATATAAAATCACCGGTTTTAAGATCTTAAATAGAGTAGCTTATTATTTATCAGAGTTATGATATAGATCATAATTAGTGATCATAGCTAAAAAAGATACTCTGTTTTGGTTACTGTGGAGTATCTTATAATGGGTTTTCTGAACTAGGTTTCAAGAGCAATGTATCTGTTTCTTCAAGACTACTAATTTATACTCTGCTATGCCATGAGCACTGCTGTTGATTGCTAACTGGTTGGATATTTATTGAACTCAACTTACTCATGGATGAGAGATCATGTAGCCTTTAACTTCCAATTTACATCTCAGGTGTAAAGATGTAATATCTTTAAATTGTATGGAAATTAACTCCAAACCTTTACAGAAAACTGCAGTGAAGCTCTGTTCAAATGCTATTTCCTGTTACTTCAGTCTACATGGAATTCTTCTTTGGTCTAATTTTCTTTGCTCCTTTTGACTTGTGTCAAATCAAAATATGTCAGTGCCATTTTTCTATCACACACTAAAGTACTTACAAATTATTATGTCTAAATTGCTTATTGCTCACCAACATCTGCTGCTCATATTCTCAGCTGAAAAAAATAGGATATAATAATGTGTCCTACGCTTTAATTTTTCTTTCTATAAAATGTGTACTGGCTACTAAAAACTGCAGGTGTCTTGGTATTTTGGATCTAAGCAGTATATCCCCATATACACTCTCAGAATCTGTTTCTCTTTTGCAAAAAACATTTTAAAATTCCTCTCATGTAGCATGAAAGAAACAGTGCTGATGGCAGTTGTGATAGGATTTATGTGTATTATTCTGTTTTTATTAATGACTAAGACAAACACATTTTTGGTTCGGCAGTTTGATAGGAAAAGTAGGAAAGCAAGTGTACAAGGGATATGACAGAAAGAGTATTCTTTCTATATTTATGCCTTAGATGAATGATACGACTGCTGTTTGAATAGAGAAGAGGTATAGAACTGTGATAATACTTGTAGTAGCAGGACTTTCAGGTGACAAAGCCTTCCCTTTTCAGAACTTGCTCTGCTTGCCCTGATGGGACTCCAGCCTGGAAGTTCCTTTTGGCGTTCCCTGTAAGGAACTCACAGCAGCATCCAGAGGCTTGAGCAGTCGGGGCTTAGAAAGGTACCAGCTGTACAGCTGTGTGGCATTATTTCTCCCCAGGTTCAGCACCCTATACTTGCGCTTTCTGAATTTCATCAAGTTCCTCTCTGCCCAGCTTTCTAGCCTGTCTAGTTCTTGTTGTACGGTGGCACAGTCTTCTGGTGCGTCACCCACTCCTCTCAGTTTTGAATCATCAGCAAACTTCCTGAGGGTACACTCTGTCTTTTCATCCAGGTTGTTGATGAATATATTGAACAAGACTGTATCCGGTTCTGACTGCTGCTGAACACCACTTGTTACAAGCCTCCAATTGAACTCTGCACCACTGATCATAACCCTCAGAGCTCTGCCACTCAGCCAGTTCTCAATCTACTCAATGTCTTCTCTAACCTGCACTTCCTAAACTTACCTATGAGGATGTTATGGGAGACTGTCAAAAGCCTTGCTGAAGTCAAGGCAGACAACATCGACTGCTTTTTCCTCATCAACCCAGCCAATCATCCTACTGTAGAAGGCTATCACATTGGTTAAGTGTGATTTCCCCTTGGTGCATCCATGCTGACCACTCCCAATGACCTTTTATTTTTTTATTTTTTTTTTCTACATGCTTAGAAATCACATCCAAGATAAGCTGTTCCATCACCTTTTTAGGGATGGTGACACTGATTGGCCTGTAGTTTCCTGGGTCCTCCTTCTTGCCCTTTTTAAATACTGGGGTAATATTAGGTTTTCTTGACTCCTCAGGCACCTCTCCTGTTCTCCATGACTATTCAAATATGATGGAGAACAGCTTTGCAATAACATCTAGCAGTTCCTCAGCACTCCTGGGTGCATTCTGTCAGGGCCTGTAGATTTATGGATATCAAGTTTGCTTAAATGATCTCTAACCTGATCCCTCTGCAATTGAGGGAGAGTCTCCCTTACTTGAGATACTCTCTCCTACCTCCAGGGTCTGGGGTTCTTGAGGGCTGACCTTAACAGTAAAGTCTGAAACAAAGAATGCATTCAGTAGCTCTGCATTCTTTGTATCTTCATTCACAAGGGCACCCACCTCACTAGCTCATTCATGCAGTTTTCCTACTTCTGTTGCCTGACTCTTGCACTTAGGGGTGCACCAACCTTGAGCTTGGATGAAGTGGTGCTTAAATATTAGCCTTGCAACCCTCCTTTCTTCTAGAGCCTTAGCCCATGGGATTACTTGGAGTAGGTCTTTGAAGAGGCCACAATCAGCTTTCCAGTCCAGGGTGGTAATTGTGTTTTTTGACATCTTCCATGCAGGATCCTGAAATCCACTATCTCATGGTCACTGTAGTCAAGACTACCCCTGACCTTCACATTGCCAACCAGACCTTCTTTGTTTGTTAGTACAAGGTCCAGCAGAACACCTCTCTTTGTTGGTTCACCACCTGTCAAGAAATTTTCTCACTGATGGTCTGTAGAAATCTCCAGTACTGTGTGTACCTGGCTTCCTGTGTAATAACCCCCTTACTGGAAGTTATATGGGTAAAGCCAAACAGTTTTCCTCTAGAATAAAGTCACAAAAGCAAACACTAGAAACCACTTACCATTGGGAGTTTTGGGGGTTTCCCCCTTTTCCTTTTTGGTTCCCCCTTTAACCTGTTAGTCTCAAGTATAAGGAAAATATACAAAAATATCTTCAGAAAAGAAATAATCATAGGCTAGTTCTTATGTATCCTGGGGGCTAAGATTTAGTCCCTTAGTGGTTGCTAAAAAATATGAACTCAACATAGGGAGCGGGGAAAAAAAGGAGTTTTAAAGAAAGCTCTGTTATACAGATTTCATTAAAAAAAAAAAGTTAGCTTTCCTGTCTCAGCTATTTACTGAGAAAGCCAGTTAGGTCACCTAATAGATAAACGGAATTAGGTTAAAGGAAAGATTGTGTTCCTATGCCAGCAAAGCTTGATTCCTTTCCCCGTTGAGGTTTATCATACTCTCTCTTGTGCTATTTCAAGCACTGCTATTACCAGAAACTAACCCAGATTTGTCTAAATGATCCAGTTAAAACAAAACAACGGAAAACAGTTTTTAAGTGATTGAAGTTTAGAGTAGGGAATGCCACCAGAAAATTCTGGCTCAGTGTGTGGCCACATAAACAGAGTGTAAAGGAACTGCAGTGTTGGTGGGGAGAAAGAAAGAAGCAGATAAGCAGTTGCTGGCATTGGAAGAAATGGCCCTTGACCTGTGCTTGTTGGGTACGTTGGTGATTCTGGACCAGGACCACAGAAGGGCTGGTGTGGCCAGTGCCCGGGTGCCCTCACTCAGCCTCCCTTCTGGTCTGAAACCAACACAGCTGCCTAACTGAATCCTTTGTTTTGAAATCCAGTGGCAGTGCCTGGGCCCAACAATGAGGTGAATGGTGAACTATCCCCTATTTTTGTTGGATTGGTGGTTTTCTAAATGGAATCTCTGATTGTTTCATATTGACAGAGCAATGGCTTATTGATATTGGAGCTCTTACCCATGCTGAGGTGGGTGGCAGGGCTGGAGGAGGCTGAGCTGCCCCACTCAGTTGTGTGGTGGCATTGGGGCGGGTGGGCATTAGGCCCCTGGGGTTGGGGCTGTGACAGGGGCACATGGCAGCCATTGTCCCAGGCCTTGGTGGAACTCATGGTGAGGCCAAGCCTGTTGGTGAGGTCAGGGCCTGTGTGGTCCCAAAGGTCAGGGAGAGCCCAAATAGTGAGGGTACGGACAAGACTTAGGAAAATTTTGGTGAACAGAAATAAAGGTTATGAGAAAGGGGGGTGGGAAACCCTCTGGTCCCTGGATGGAAAGCCTGAATGTGGGGTTGTGCCCTTGCACCCTGGGTTGTGGGGGCAAAAAGTGCAGAAACTAGAGGAAGATATCCTGTGAAATAATGAAATGGCTCCCAGTTGGGCGTCGAGGCTCTGACTTTCCTCCTCCCAGGATGGTGGGGACTTGTTCCTTCTGCAGAGTAGGAGAACCCCCCCACAGTTACTAAAAAAACAGGAGAAGGAGGGTAGATGGATCGCCCTCAGAGTCCTGGGGTGAGAGAGTGGGACAGTTTGGTGAGGCCTGCTGAGGCATCTTCCTCCCCCCCCTCACACCCCATCGTGCTGAGAGGGTGTGATCTGAGAATGGCTACCAGGGGAATAACGAACAGTTGTGAGGTTGGTGTGGTGGGGATGGCAGAGTCAGAGGGATGGCACCAAAGGTGTTCCAGTTGCAGTGCAAACTTGAAACAAAATGGTACCGGACTGTTATGATGTTAATGTTTGTAATCTGAGCATGTATAGACATTGTACATTGTTAAATGCTGTTATATGGCCCCAGAGGCAAGGGCAGAGTTTAATAAATGCGTATTAAGATTACGATGATGTTGAAAGTAGTCTTTATAAGGAAAATATGTTCAAACAGATCTTAAAATGTTTCATATAGGTGGAGAGTGCAATGTATTGGATGTGACTGAGTGGGTGGTAGGGGACTTGCACTGGTGACCCATGCAGGGCAGTGCACTGCCATGTGCCAGACCCACCTGGCTCTGAAACTGAGGTAAACACTCTATGACTTGCCAAAATTTTATCCAGTCCGTAGTGCACAAGCTCATACATGATGAATGAAAAATGGCAGCTATTAGTGGCAGAAGAGCTTCCTAGTGAGACATACCAAGTAGACACTCTGGATGATGCTCTTGGAGACGTGAGGGAGAGATTTTTAGGGTTATATGAGAGACTCCCAGGGTACGTGAGGGAGAACTCAAAAGATTCAAGAACAGAGAAACTGAAGAAGGCATCCAGGGAACCTAGTAGTCCTACCCTGAGTTACGTGAAGCATAGCCAGAACCTCTATGCTGACCCACCTGCCTTTTGTCCCAGACCATGCTGTCTTGTCTTTGGGGCTCAGAGGTCATGTAAATTATAAAACTGCATATATATGATTGAAGTGTTTTAGTATCCAAGTCCATTTAGTTTCCATACTATGTAATCTTAAACCATGGTAGTGCATGTTAATAATTAATAATATTAATAATAATAAGGACACTTCTGTCATATGCTGTTGGACAGAAAAGTACTAAAAACCTTCAGACTAAGCAGTAGTTCGACATTAGATAGCTCCTGTATTATGGTGGCTTGTTAGAACACACTGGATATCTTTAAGTAGGCAGAGGCTCTACATAATGGGGAAGGACAGAGGTGAACAGAACTGAAAATTACCGGCAGCAAGACAGTCATAGGTGGACAAGATTTCATAGCATCAGTGAAGTTAGTTTCAATTGAGGGGTAATGAAAATATGAATGACAAGAAAAATGCTGGAGTAGCTTTCCTAACTGCAATGGACCTGAAGGAAGAGAGATAGTGGTGGTAGATTTCAAATTGTCTATAAGCGTTTGTGTATTGAAGACATACTTAGCTGGCTGACACGCGAATAGACGGACTCTACAACCTGTAAAGTTGTAAAGTAGGTATGTTTATTCAGCACTGGGCAGCACGGGGGCTAGTCCCACCAAAACTGTGCGCGCCTGCCTCAGAGCAGGACTCTGTATTTATAGTACTCNTTTATATATTAATTCTTGCTGTGTTACTCATGAGAAGGTTAAACTAAGTTCAAAACTTCGTATGATTTCATACGAGTTGTAGCAAGATTGTAACTATGATGGACCTTTATAATTTGTTGATATTTTCCAGTCCTCCTCATACAAAAATATCGATTCTAGTACAGTAAGCCTTGGTGGTTTATGCCTACAGCTCTAAGTTAAGAGATATTTTGTTTTTGTTTTTGTTTTTGTTTTCTTTTTTCCATAAAGAAACATTCTGAAAAGTGGACAATTTTGTAGCCTTGGTTGAGACCCCCAGTAATCAACATAAGTGTTAAACAGCTTGTATGAACTAAGTTATGTTCCACAGGTCAAGCAGTTGAAAGAATTTGGAGTTCCTCTGCTTCTTGCATCGTTAAAGTTCCTTTGCTTCAAAGAATGTGTGCCATTTAGAGGGTAGAATGTTTGGAAACATCCAAATTTCTGAATTTATACACTTTATAAACAGAAGGTGCCACCACTTCTTCAGACATTCTTTGACCTTCAAGACACTTAATACTGCAGAAAAAAAATGTCATGATACATTTATCATTGTTGACTGGCTGTTGGAAAAGAAAGCAGAAGACAAAATGACACCAAAAACAAAATGACACCAAAAACAAAATGACAAAAAAACAGTGTAGAGTGAGGAGTATAAAAACTGCCTTTGAGCTTACACTTTCCAAGAAATGTAGTATATATGTGTCCATTTGTAGAAGTGCTGGCGCATGCACACTGGACAAAGTTTGAAAGATTCAAACTTAAATCATACCAAGATATATACAAACATGGATCTTGGATTTTTATTGCAAGAATTGGCTTTTGACCTTACTTGACCGAAAAGATTTGGTTTATAGTCAACCAAGGAGAAAAAATGACAAGGCTGTGGTAGAACTTGCTGTCAAATCTCTTAAATTGTATTAATCCTAAAGATCATTTCACAACTAAATAGTTTACCTAATTTGCTGGTTGTATGCAGTTCATTCTTCACAAATTTGCAAAATGTATGGTTTGAATACTACTATGAATTAATCTAAAACTTTTTTTTTTTTTTTGTGTTCTAGGTAAGAGAATATCAGGTTTCTCACTATAATCAGACTACATCAAGGTGACAGATTTCAGGTATTGGAAGCCTATGATGGGACTACAATTGTGTGTGTGTGTATGTGGGTATTGGATTCTCTTGCATATGAAAAATGGCTAAATCAGTAATAGATTTAGTTTCCAAAGGAAGCCACCTCTAGCAAATCTTTGGCAAACAATGAAAATCTAACAGAAATAATTGCGTTCTATGCTATAGTCTTTATAGGTATGCACTACTTTTTTTTTTTTCTGTGAAAACTATTTAATTTGTGTTGTCACCATATTGGATGTTTTTTGTATGTCTATAACTTTGCAAAGTAAGACTAAAACAACAATATGGTCACTTTGTGAAGTGATTTTAAAAAATAAATAAAAAAGTTTAAAAAATAGTTTTATGCAGATAGTAAAAAAGAATGGAGTTGCACAGGTACTTCACGAAATTAAAGTTTAAAGTTCCTGAAGTACCTGTGTGCCAGAAGGATACACCATACTTGCTTCTACTTATGGATAGTATATGTAGGTCAACATTTTGCTAAAAGGTGATACTGGCACAGCTTGCGATGTTGGCTAGAGTGATGCTCTCAGGCACTCAAAAATTTTGTATTACCACAAAATAGACAAAAAAAAAGAAAAAAAAAGAGCAATTACCACATTCTTCCTTTTGTTTCTTAATGTTTTCAGTTCAAAAACAAGTGTTCATACAGCTTGGTTTTTTTCTTTGATTGTGAGTTAGTGTTGAGAATAGACAATTTTAAACAACAAAAAAAACCCACAACTTTTTACATCCTCTGTGTTAGTCAAGATTTATGGATATGACTCTTGTAGGAGTCATGAATTTTGAATTGACGACTGGCCTCTTTTATCAACCTGGTTATGGAAGTAAGACATGGTAGATTCCTTGTGGTTAAGCAATCAGCAGTAGTTTTAAGCCAGACTGATTTACTAGGATGTGTCACCTACAGCTTGCTACGGTTTTCCTGGAAAATGTAATTAAAATTGATACCTCTTATTCCCCTAACAAATAATCTGTAGTTTTGAAGTCCTTGATATGGTAGCTTTCCAGCAAGAGTAGCGTGTAACATCTTCAAAACAGTCAAACATTTATAGTAGTCTTTCTTTTGTTTATCATATTTTGAAGATGGGATGCAATTTTAAAAAGAATGGTAGTGCTGGTGTATCCTTGATGATGCTCTATTTACATTTCAGCAACTGAGAGATTTTATTTTTTTTTGTTGCCAGTATCTGGACTGTTGGATACTGGAATACATAAAATCCTACAGTTATACAGAGGCAAATAAACAGCATAAATCCTTTACTGCTAGACAGAATGCTGTGATGCATCTAAATGGCTTTTTAAAGGTAAGGTTTGGTGACGTGTCCAGAGGTTTCAAGATCATTTAAGTAAAGCAGAAATGACCAAGAGCTCTTTCATAAATAACCTTGGGGCGGGTGTGTCTTCCCTTGTCCAGCTGCTGTTTGAATGCCTTGTTGGTGCCATTAAATCAGCGTAAGATTGGTAGTTATTTGATGTAGGAACATCTGTTGTTCTGTGATGTACTTCCAGCAGATGCTCTTACTTTAAATGTTATATGCTATTTGCTTTCGTCTTGGATTATGTTACCTGTAACAGATAAAACCAGCACTGCAACTTTACTACCATTTGAAACTATGAATTGTGTATCTATAATTGATACCTGCAAATGTGCAGAACACCATTAAGTTTAGTAAGGATGGTAGTTGGAAGAGTTTCTGATTTATTCCACATATTGACATACAGAATTCTTCTGACCATAAGGCAATTTGTGCTTTTTTCTGTTTGTTGGTTGGATTTTTTTTTTGTTTTGTTTTCTTCCCCTTCTCTTCTTTCCATCTCTCTCTGTTTCCAGTAACTATCCTTTTCTGTTCTTGGTGAATCGATGAAACTGCATGGATGTGTATTTTATCAGAACTAGAAGATCATTCCCAAAGTTTGTCACTGTGTTTTTATCTGTCATATAATTTGAAAAGCTGTAATAAGAAATATATCCAGTGATGAAATCTGCAACTTAATTCACTTTGCATTTGTAGCTTGATGGCAAATGATAGTATTTAAGATAAATAAAATAGTGATATCATCAAGTATTCCTCTAGTCAAATAGAAGGGTTTGGTAAAAAATGCTCCTTTTCTAGAAGGAATATTATAAAGCAGAATATTGTTCAATGTAGTTCTTTTAAATATGTTTGCATGGCAGGGTTTCCGTATTTCTTGGTATTAATAAATCCACTCGTAAGTACCATTTTCTTCTTTCAAGGAGTGGCGTGCTGTCACTTGTATGTAAATCCTTGTTTCTGTTCCAAAGGTACAGGAAAGAAGAGAATCTTGTATAATGACAATATCTACTGAATGCAGCAGTTGTGGATGTTTGCTTGCATATTGCTAACTATTTAACCGACATGAAATCTGAAGTTACTTTTATGTTAAATTTTTTTAATAACTGGAAGAATGTTTTGCATTAATAACTCTGCATGTTTATGTTTTACCCAAAGAGGTAACAGGAAGCTATATGAAGCACTGTACCATTTTCTTTTGTTGTTTCTGTCTTCACCCTGAAATCTCAAGTAGTATGTGTGGAATACCTGTTTTGAGAATTTTCTTTCTTAAGGCTCTGTGGAGAATTAGAAAATTCTAGAATTTCTTTGACTGTAGGAGGGCTTAGTCCAGGCTCCATATGGGGATTTCTTTGACCCGTAGCTCTGTTTCTCTGTCAACTACCTATGCATTTTAAATAATAAAATCTAGCTTGTTGGGGTAAATAAGGCACTACCATATTTGTACTAAAAGAGACATTATCACAGTTCTTAAGAAATATATGCCTTTGGGTCTGGTAAAATTAATAGAAGTTTCTGAGCAGTTTGATGAAATAGCTAATCACAAATATATTAATGCAGTATAGTCTTATATAAAGGTACATAATGATTAATGAAAACCACTCTACATAATTTGTGAGAAAAGATATTATAATCCATTAGACATAAATTGCAAGGCAATTTTCGGTCAGTTTTAAGTTGTGACAACAGTGTGTGCTGTAAATTATTATATGAATTGTACAAATTCTTGTTTTTTCATATCATTTTCACATACAACTACAGTATTATAAGCAGCCTTTTTATATGTGAGGTTACATTAGGGCATATTGGATTTTTGTCTCTGTACCTATTGTGAATGGAGGTATGGTGTCTTTGTGATAAAAATGGGTAGGGATAATGGATAATCCCTTCTTTTTACCTCAGCATCTCCAGTCTAGGAAGAAGTAATTGAACAGAAGACTCGACTTTGCCAGTAAAATAAAATCCCTTCAGTCCATGAGCTTTCTTGCCATTGCAGGGATTAAATTAAATTTGGGACTGTAAGTAGATTTATCGGGCTAAAAGCGTACTGATTTCCCCCCTCCCTCCTCTCTGTAAACTGTCTAATGCCATGAATGAAGAGGGAGTTGTGCAGAAAAGCTAACATAAAATTAAATTGTTAAAGCTTGCACTTTTATGTGGAATCAAATAAAAGATTACGTAGAAATTTTATTTTTTGCAACTTCTGCTTTATTTTTCAAATTTTAACGTTCTTGTATGATAGCTTCTGTGTATATTTCTTCAATAGATTTCCAAATTTAAGACTTTGCTACAATTGAGGAACAATTTAAAAGGGAAGAACAAATATCAAAATTACCTATGATACCATGTAAAATGAAAAGAAAAAAAAATTATATCCTTCAAAAGTATATTTAGTGGTGACATTAGTAAGGAATTAATCCTTCACTGTGCAATATAGGATCCTATGCAGTTCTAGTGTAGATACATATATTTTCCCTTTCATATCCTAATAACGTTTTTGTGGAATTTGTCTTGTACATTTACTTATGCTGTGGCTTTGTATGCTGTGGCAGGCAGCGATCTGAAGTGATTTACCTAGTCCTTAGATATCTGGCAAAGTAACTCAATCCTCCTTCAGAATTCCTCCAAAAGCAATGCCATATTGCATTGTCCTTGACACAGGACACATTACTATCTCATGTTTTAGCTTACAACTACAGACCATAAAATCTTAATGCATGTACACACAAATCAATAGCAAGCTGAAGCAAAGCTCATTTCTGTAGTAATCAAATTATTCAGTAGAAAAGCCAGCAAGATTACTCTACTGTTGTGATAATAATTAAAGAAAAAAATATATTACTTTGCAAATCATACAATTTCAGAAGAAATAAAGCTAGAAAGCTAAATCAAAACTGTTTTCATATCAATCAAACAGCAATTATTTTTAAACTAGATTATTTAACAAGAAACCTTCAAATTTCAACTGCTATCAATGCATTAAAAAGTAAATGCAAATAGGTTCATTTCCAGATCATAGGGTTTCAAACCAAAAAGCAAGTTCTGGTAGAATATAGTCATCTAAATTTTCCTCGTCGAAGTCATTCGACTTTTCATCAGTGTTCTTTTTGTTCCCCTTGATTTGACTATTCAAAAATTCCATTGCTTTCATCCATTCATAAAAGATTTGGGTTTTTTCCCTTTTTTTTTCCTTTTTCTTTTTGTTTTTTTTTTTTTTTTTTGTTTTATTTTTTTGTTTGTTTCTTCATACTTGGCTTCACAAAGTTCAGTGTAGAAAAGAACATTACTATAGTGTGTTCTGGTGCTCTTGGTACATGGAACAGCAGGTCATTTGTAATACAGTCCTGCATAGGTGACATTAGTAATGAAGACTCAGATCTCAGATGGAACTGTTCAAGCCAAATATGTAATGTGACCACATGTGAGGTAGTTGTAGCCCATGTTAACGTCTGTGTCTGCATGTTTTGTTGCTTATTAAAGATCCTTTGGGAAGGCATAATCACACCAACACTGCACGTTCTTTTAACTGTGTGGATATTCCCTTAAAGTAAACCATGTTGCCTCCCTCTGTGTAAGTCAAAAATATAACTTACTTATTCCAATAGGTATTTATTCCATTCTAAAAATCATGATACCCAAGTTCCCTATACATGAGTAATGAGAAATTTATTATGTAGGGTGCTTTATATTCTTCTTCTATAGAAGTACTTTTAAAGTTGTTGAAGAAAACGTCTAAATTTGTTTTGTCCACTTAGAGATTTATTAAAAACCAAAAATACTTATGTGGGCACTGGCAGTTATTGACTTAGTAACAGGTCAGGAGACATTGCTGAATGTCTAACACTGGTTAGAAGACTGAAAGAAGACTCTTTGGTTAAATTAATATTTTGATATTTTTGGTTTTGCAGTTGTTCTGTATTCAAGTAATGTTAACCCATCATCATCTCAGGCTTCTTCATCTTGCCACTAAGCGTTTTACCTGTCTTCTTATCAAACTTACAGTGCAGGAGAACTTAATGAATGAGTTTGATTTTTAATTATGAGCTTATATCTCATAATGAAGGACATTTAAATTTATACCTAACTATAAATACATGATTAAGATCAATTCCCTGAAAGGATTTTCTTTTAATTTTTGATAAGTCCTTCATTGTTTACTCTTGGTAGCCGTAAGTGTTGACATGGTCATTTAGGGAACGCCAAGCTCATTGAGGTTCCCATTGTTATTTGGGATTTTTGGTGCAAGATTAATAAAAAGAATTTATGAATAAATGCAGAAAATATTTCAACAATATTGTCTAAGAACATTTTTCTTGACAATTATTGCTGTTGATGTAGAAGATGAGTTGGAGAATGGAATGAGTTGCAAACAAATAAGTGAAATGCTGTAAGAGACCCATCCCATAACTTTTAAATTTATACTGCAGTGTTTAGGTCTACATAGCTAGAACTTTTGTTTCAGAATATTTTTGCTATTTTTGTTGAATAGTTGGGCAGATTTGTCAATTATTGACCTGAAATATATCAGGGTCCAGGAAATCTACCAGTAATCCTTGTTTTGTTAGAAGAAAATCTGATGAGTTAATTGCCTTATTATCACTTGTAGTACAAAAAGGATTGTTGTAGTTTTGGGGTTTTTTCCTTATCTTATGTTCTACTCTAGAAGTCACAGGAATACTCACTGCTGAAAACTATTCTGCAAAATGTTTTTCATTTCTCTTTAGAATTAATTCTTCTAAGAAGAGTTCAGTTCTGGCATAACATGAAATACCAAGGGATTGGAATTTGGAAGGTCACAACTATTCCTTTAAAGGAAAAATATGCATTGGGAATTAGTAGCAAGTGTTCCACATTTTGGTGCAAAAAAACCTCAAAATAGTTCCACCCTCTATTCACCTATATTCATTAAGTATTCTTCATTGGTATTTGCAAAGCAGGATGATCCTGGCATTGTGCAGCAGGCAGCACTGACAAAGGAGTTAATGAAGGTTCCTCAATGATTTTCAGTTCATCAGTCCAATTAACTTTCATTCCATTGCAGTGGCAGCATCATGCTTGTGAGGGGAAAACTCTTCAAGAAATATCCAGGTTTCTCCTATTGATTGGCATCCTTCATGCAGGTTCTGCTGCAACATTCTTTTTAACATATGCCTAATCCCATTAAAGTAAGTCCTTGAAGCCATAGAAGACCTAAGCCTGTTTTGATGCTCACTGAATGAACAGATCTGTGTACTGAAGCGTTTTGCTGAATTGGGGTCTAGTAGCAAGGAGGGAATTAAAACCTTTGTTTTATGAGTCACAAGTTTCGGCAGACCAGTATAAGAGTATAGGGTATCTTGAGTTGGAAGGGATTCATAAGGATCATCGAGTCCAACTTGCTACTCCTTGCAGGTGTCATCCTGTCTGCTTCTCCCCTTATCCTCCCAGAGTGTAAGCCTTATGAAGGTAAGACAGTTTATCATTGAGCTGAATTTTAAATTCAGTCACCAATAATTTAGGTTTACATTTTTATAGTAAACTTCTTGAATCACTAGAAGTGACAGAGTTTTTTAGAGAGCCCATACTGTCAGTTCCGGATTTGTCCCAATTTAATTTTTATGGTCACATAGTAAAACCTCACAAGTGGTCATTGGATAATAAGTCTGTAGATGTTATCTATGTTTCCTCTTTTATATAACTCTACAACCTTAATTATTATCTCCTGTTTGAGAGACAGCTCATTAATCGTTATTTCTTCCTATTTACTTCTGTGGCCCTCACTGTTCTTACAGGAGTCCAGGAGGTGTTTGCTATAGCATCCTTAAATATGTCTTCTTCAGTCATCTTCATTTTGCTGTGATTAAATTTATTAATAACAGGTAGAAGTGAAGTAAATGTTTTTATAATGGTGTAAACTGTCAGAGGCTGAAAACTGTTCACAGTAAACACAAGTGCATCTTCTGTGATATTCAGGAAAAGTTGGAAGGGTCTTATTATATAACCTTGTAAACAGACATCCTTATCTTTATCATCACCTAGCCTTATCCTGATCTTTAGTTATTTTTCAGACTATTTTTGAAAATTGATTTTATAAATGAGTAAAAGACCTGTGCCAGAAAAAAGTATTTGTTGTGTCATGAGTGATGTATTAGATCCACATTTGTCCCCATTTGTAAAGTCTTTCTTTTGCCCCACATCTCTTCATTCCCTTACTTCTAAGCATGTTTGCACAGGCATATACAGAATCCAAATAGCAATAATCTGTGCAAAAAAAAAGTATACCGAAACACCTCAGGTGCTCTATTTAGCTGGAATATGCATCTAATGCAGTGCACACTTTGGCAAAATGATGTGACTTTCAGACTTAACTGTAAGAAGAATCAGCAGTGAAAAATAACAAATGGTAGAAAAGGCAAAGAAATACAGACTGCCTTTTTCTGCATGCCAAATTTGGAAGACTGTTTCACTATAATATGTGATTTTATTTGAAATGCAGAATGCTGCAAACCAGCCAGTTCTGTTAATCATTAGCACTACTAATACAAGCTCTTTGTGACATCTGTTCTCTGTATTTGATTCAATGGTGGTCAGTTTGTACATGTAGATGTGGGGAAGTCTACTTGGGAATTTCCCACTCAGTATACCGGTCACCCATCAAGCCTCACTTTGCATTTCTGTCCTCGATGATCACATAATTTCCCATTAGAAGCTAAGGATTATACAAGATCCACAATCACCTTAGGCAAACAGCTCTGCAGCAGCGTTTGCCCCTGTGCCGGACTGCTTTTTAAACTAGTGCCTCTGAGACTCCAGTCTCTCCCAGGAGTGTTCAGCTCCTCATGGCGTAGACTATTGTCCGCTTTTCCTCAAAGACACCAAAATTCTTATTTCTCCTCCCTTTTTTTTTTTTCCTTTTTTTTCCCCCCCTCCTTAGCGTCTTTAGTGTAGAAAACGAACCTCTGCCAAATACTGGGGGATTTGCCAAACCTGCAGCTGTTTTAAAAGAGGTTGAGACCTTGGGAACAGTAGGAGACCTGAGTATGCAAGTCTGTCAAAAGCATAACATTTTTTAGAGAGGCCTGCATACAAGTGACAGTAAGATAATTTGCTTTCATATACACATCTGTGTAAGTAAGTCTGTCATATTTAACTTGGTCAGCCTTGAATTGGTCAGGCAGTTGGACTAGATGATTGTTGCAGGTTCCTTCCAACTGAAATATCCTATCCTATCTGTTCCACACACTTAAATTGTACAACTAGCTGTTGTCCCCTAGGGTGCTGCTTAGAATGTTAATAAACCTTTTCATTTAAAAACTTTTGAGAGAAAAATCCACCACTTAAGTAGTGTATTTAATTTAATGACAATTTTGTTACCTTTGTGAGGCTTTATTGAATTCATACACTTGTATATTTCTAGACAAAACTCTGGTTGTTTTTTTGAATAATATTGCTTCTGCCTAAAATATATATCACAAGCAGTGCAGAACACCCAAATCCCACTTAGCATTAATTGGCATGGTTTAAGTGAAGCTAGAGAATGAGTGGCAGCATTAGGTGTGGCCAAAATGCTCTAACAAAGCAACTTGTTTTCAAGTGATCTGCATAAAGAATGCTTGTCTGACTCTATGCTCAGTATTAATGATGTTTTAAACTCTTAATTTAAAATTAAGTTGGGCATTAAGTACTTCAGGTCACTGATCAGTAGACAAAATTACAGTTCCTAAATTTATTGTCCTGAAACTGAATGATACATAAGATTCTTCTGATGTTTGTTTATTATATTTTATTCAATAAACAGTGAGAGTGCTGGTGACATGTGATGAATCCATAAAAATGCAATATTCACTGGGAAGCTACCTCCACCTTGTAGTGTTTCTAATTTGAGATTATTACCTATAATTTGTGATTTATTACTATAGTGGACAACTACAAAATAAGTATATATTAACATGGAAATTGGGCTATAATTTCTGAGAAACTGTAAAGAAATTGACCATTTCTAAGAAACTGATTTAAGTCATTCTTATTTGCATATAGGTAATTCTAAAGAAATTAACTCAGAGTTCCTAACTCACTGGGATTTGCCACTGAGTACCTGGTGGCTAAGGGCCTTATTTTCATTTTTTATTTTTGTCCTGGTTTCCAGCAGGGACGGGGTTGATTCTCCCCTGTCTCTNAGGTGAAACATGACGAAAATGAAATGAAGTTCATTAAAGTCCCAAAACAATTTGTTTCTCTTGAAAATAATAGAAAATATGATATATCCTGAATATAATTATAGAAATATCTATAGAAACAAGCTTTACTTCAGTTAGAGGCTTCACTGGAGTAATTTTTTCATTAATCAAATTAGTGAGGACTTCAAGAGTTAGCTGATAACATGGTTGGGGGTTTGGGGGTTTGTTTGTTGTTTTGGTGTTGAGGTGGGTTTTCTTGTTTGTTTTGGTTGGTTGGTTTTTTTGTTTGTTTTTTTTTTAAGTAAAGCCACCTTTGTTTGTCTTTAACAGAGGTCAGCTGTCTTGTCATCCTTGTTTCCTGGTTGTTGTTGATGTTGGTTTCCATCTATGACCTGAGAAACACCCTGCCCTTGAAAAACTGAGCAAATCAGTTACTAGCATGCAGTGCATTCAGCACATTGAATCTCCTAGCTTTGGCAGTAGGACTTTTCTGTTCTACAAAGAAATGAAATTTTGCTGCTTTTACTGCCAGTTTCTTTCTTTGGTTATGAAGTGTCCATGTGCACATGCAGAAGTGCAGAGACATTTGCTCATCTATGTTTTATTGATCAGACTCTGTCTGCTTCTCTGACAAATACTGACCTAAACTTGAGAAAGTGACACTATATAAGAAGTGGAATACTCTATCCTGCTCTGAAGCATGCATGAAAATTAAAGAACTCCTTTTTCACAAAACTGAATACTTTGCTTTACTTTTTTTTTTTTTTTAAACACTTAGCTCTGATCCATTAAGTTGTTTATTTCTGTGTTAAGGCTGGCACCAGGTGTTAATGATAAAAGCAAACTGAAAGCAAGCAATCAAAGAAACATAGGTGCAGGTAGCTTAAGCAGCAACTTCATTCTCTGGAAAAATGTGACTTTGTAACAGTAGGTTTAGCATGTCTGTTCAGTAGAACAGAGCGACTCCTGTAGTCAAAAATAAATGTTGGTTGTTTTTGAGGGCTCTTTGTTTGCCTAAACTACTTCTTCAAGTATCGAGGATAGGTGGTACTTATGAGCATCCTTTGTATGTGTCTGTTATTGTGGGGAAAGAGGCGAAGAAAGAAACGTGAGTTTGCCTGATAAGAATATTTACTTCGTTTTCTCAGTGAGGCTTTTCTGTTGAGAAAGTGTTGGAGGTTTAACTGTTGAGGCCTTGACAGCCTATATAACCCCTCAGCACCCATTTAATTAATGGAAAAGAACACTTTAACAATATTTTGGTTTGAGAATCTTCACAAGAGGAGGTGACAGAAGCTGAGTCTGTTATTCACCTTATCCTTTCTGTAATCTTTTATCTCGTCTGCCTATCAAGTGCTGATTCAATATCTCAGCATTCCCCTTGCTGCATGCTGCTGACCCAGAGGGTCTGCATCAGTGCCGATATGGGTCAATCAGTCATGGGATGGATTGCTGACTACACTACAGGAGGTTAAAATGTTTCCCAAGGTTCATCAATAGGATGAGAGAAAGGAGGCAGGGGAAGTTTAAGATAACATACATAAGTGCAGAATTTCACTCAAAGGGGCATTTTAATTTAAATACCTCTATTAAGAGTTTAATAGAGTTGTAGCTTCTATCCCTGCTGTGCTGACAAGTACCTATTTTTCTCCCCCTGTCCTTACTGTTTACATTTGCTTCTTTCCACCAAATGTCTTTTTCCTTAGGATTAGTAGAGATACACTTGAGTTGCTGCATATTTCTTGTAGGAATTAAAATCATATTAGGAAATATTTCTGCTTTCAGAAGCAAGTGTGTGGAATAGCGATGCTTAAAAATGAAAGAGGAATTTGAAGTCTTCAAGGGCAACTCTGTGAGAGCAAGCAGTATACAAAGTTGCAAGTACTTGTAGGGATAGAACAGAAGTAGTAAACACGCAGGCAAAGAATAAACATTCCTCATACTTCCTTGAAGATAGAGCCAGTTATCCCTCACTGAAAAAAAAAAAAAAAAAAAAAAAAAAAAAAAAAAAACAAAAAAACAAAAAAAAAACAGAAAAAAGAAAACCAAGAAACCAAAAAACCAAACCTGAAATGAAATTGAACTTCACTGTAGAAGAGATAGCTGAAATAATAGGCACTGCAGAAAATGCAACTTGCAGGTAATAGTGAGATTATATGAAAATGTAAAAGCAGATGTTGATAGAGGCATACAAATTCTGCAGAGGAAGTAGAAAAGACCTAGTAAAGAAACCTAAGTGTCACAGTAACACTTGTAACATTAATATAAGTAGGTTAAAAGGATTCTTCAAATTACTATTTCCTGATAGGTTCATGCTTTCTTGAGACCAAATCTAAGAGTCCTGTTATATAAAAAGTTATTCATATGCTTCTTGTAAGTAGAAATGGTTTCTGTACCAAATAAATACTGATTTTTATCCTTAGCTTTCCCTCCAAGCATTATCTAGAAGTCTGGTTCAAATGGATAAGTGTACACTAGTGTACTCAATCACTTTTTTCAAAATTTATTTGAAAAGTTATAACACTTCAGTTGTCTGATACATACGTGTGTGTGCATACATACATTTATGCTTATGCATGTGCCCACAAATTATTCCTAAAAAAGCAATTTTGTGTGGAAGACTAATTTTGGTCCCTTTCCTGTTAACCATTCTTGAGAGAGGTTCTGCTACTCTTTGTACTAATGATTACATTAAGAAGCAAGCATGGAATTCAGCTTTCCAAGTGCCTTTCCTAGTGTACTTAGACAAAATCTGAACAATTACAGAAGAATGGCAAGCTGGCACAGGGGATTTGAAGTCATTTGCTTCTGCAGCAGCCTGTGTAGGTAAAGGTGCAGTAGGGTTGATCAGGTAGATTATAGAATGAAGGAAGGAGTTACTTGATGTTTGCCAGTCCTCTGCCTTGTTTGACGCAGGATATCAAATATATATCCTTAAGCAGAGTGTATTCATGCTGTACATTTGGTGTGTGCATCTGCTCTACGGTGGTGTCCCTGGAACACTGAAAAAAGAAGCTCCATGGTAAAGTCCTCTTCTACTTCCATGAGGGAAGTGAGGATTGCCTCTGTTTTAATCAGAGGATTGGTGGGAGGAATTGTAATATAGACTTAGGTCTTACTTTTAAGCAACCTCTTAGCATAGAATGAAGAAAATAGCGAAATTTTTTTCCAACCTATCAGCAATGTTGAAATCCAGGTTTCCTGCAGGTAGCCTGCAGTTTTAGGCATTGCCTACTATTGCTCTGTGTAGAGCTTGTCTGTTTTTAAAACTGTTTTTGTACTCTTCTGTAGTATTTGATAGCTTTTACCTCAACTTTTTATTTCTGAGGATAGAATTGTTACTTTTCTATAAACTATGCACCTATGTGAACTAAAATACCCATAATTCTTGAATCCCCTGTGCAAAGGCAAACCTATGCAGTTAGCACTATAGCTCAGATCCAGCTTTCTAAAATTGCTTTATTTATGTGAATTCGTACTCTATTGTAGAGTTCCTTATTTCTAGCTTTATGTTGCATTTTTAATAATGTTTAGCTCTCTTCAGTTCATAAATAAAAGACTGTCCTTTCTTTTGTAGACAGGAGTACCAGTTACAAATTACAGTAGCTGAATCCTGTTACGCTGTAAGTCAGTTGTAGGCAAATAGATTTTCAATTATTGACTAACCAAATCAGTTTATTTTGTTTCTCTGTATTATTGCATACACTGGCAACACCATTAAATAGGAATTAGCCTGTAGTCTTGAAACTCCTACTGTTTAATTTGTAAATGCTACTTTCCTGTAGTTATTTTTTTTTTTAATGGAGCCTAGGCAGTGTTTTATTCTTTATCCTTGTAATTTCTGGTAGATCTCTTAATTTGCCATCTCTTTCTTTTCTATATGGAGCTCCACGTCATGGTAGCTTTATACATTTCAGCAAGGCTGTAGTTCTTCAAAGAGGCAGCAAGTAAGATCCTGTCCTTTCCACCAGGTTTTCATTGATCTCCATGGCATTATGTGTATGAATAAGGGTCTGCCTAACTCCTTTTACAAAATCAGACCTGGAGCTTACCCTTGGAATATAACTTTGGCATTGTAAACGAATCTGCCTTATCTAGAAGGCGGCCTTTGCAGCTGATATATAAGTAGCTCTGTAGGCCTTCTACAGAATATTGCAGTAGGGTATCCTCCGTGCTGTGATCCATAGAGGGGGTAAGCATTATCACTTTCTCAATCCAAACTGCTGTAGGCATTAGCTAGTGTTTCGGGATTTTAACACTGTCTCTGTGAGGAGTGTATATACACACACACATATATACACACCTGTTACAAGCTATAAGAAGTTCAGTTAACAATATGTTATCTGGTGTTCATTTTGTGTTTACAGACTCTTCTGTTTTGTATGCAAATGACTCATACCTCAGAAAAAGAATATATTAATCTGATTAATTTCTTACCTTATTTAAATCTTATGAAATGTCACCTGCCATTCAATCTACCCACCAGTTATGACAAAACAACAAATGTTACAAAGAGGCGAAGCATTAAATTTCTCCTAATCACAAGGCAGATATGACAGGTCTCAGTTTATGCATACAAACATTGCTGAGTGTGCTGCAAATATGGAGATACTTTTTTCTTCCTTCACCAAACTCATTAGAATAAAACCTTAGATTTTAAATGTGTAGCTGAAAGTGTTTGTTCTTGTATCATGGAAAGTAAATACAGTGTTCTATACATTTTCTGGTGAGACTGTGAACAAGAGTTGATTATTTTATTTTATTTTTTTAATAGAAGCAAAATATAAATGAAGTAGAGAATATCTTGATAGATTGGAGGATTTGGTGTGTTGTTTTTGTTTTGTTTTGTTTTTTTAAGGGCATGCTTTGCTATAGACTCTTAACAATTTTGTTTCTGAAGCCTGATGTTTATTGAGAAGAAATAAGTTCCTTCATGCATTCATTTCATAGAAAAGTTAAGTGTTGTACCCTTGTGTGTTCTCTGGGGCATCTCCAGTGGCTAGCCGGTCAGTTCTGTTACTACAAGAGGACTTCTCTCAACTGTCATTAGCTATCCCTCATGCTTTGCTGTAGAAAGTCTGTTTGAAACACGCTGAATTTAGTTTATCTTCTGTGAAAGAAGGGTATTTTTAAGTGCTAGTCCAGCATTTAGGGCTTAAAGATCTAGCCTCAGTTTACCATACTTGTTTTAGACTGGGCAGATAAACTATTCTATGCCAAAGCTTTAGTTGCAATGATGTAGATGATTATAGCTTTCCCTAGGCATTTTGTGAACCATAATGATTTTTAATCTTTTCAGTTTAGTTTGCTTTCTTCTAATGTGAGTGATGTACAATTCTAGTATAATAGTAGTGTTATTGTGATTGGTTGTTTACTCCATTTCAGGCTTGCAAATAGATTTCTTACGGTGTTAGGCCTCACTACTATCTTTTGTTGAAGAAATTTGCATCTCCAACAGCATGAATTAAGATTTAAGCTTTATATGTACATACATAGATTTTTGGCCACATATATAACACAGATGCTGATGGAAACGTTCCAAATTTTTATTTTTTTTTTTGAGAAAGTGATTCTAGGTTTGTGAATGCTTTGTGCATTATTTTTCCTGGAACAATTTACTTTTATCATGGAAATTATGAGACAGGTTAGAATAATCTTAGTAGAAAAAATGTAATATTTTCTTAGTTAAATTTTCATTTGAAAAAGGATATTTCGAAAACTATTCCATATGAGTAATATCTACCTAGATTAATAGTCTTATTATTAGTGTCTTTATATTATATAATTTAATTGATGTTTATAAATAGCTTCGTTCCCTGTGGTTATGAAATATAACATTTACCAAACTTCTTCTTTGAAGGAATTTACATATGGCACATCATGATGATTAAAAGCCAGCCGTCTTTTCACAGCATGGCAAGAAATAGGATTTGATTTATCTTCATTGCTTGCCTACCACTTGCTGTGACTGTACTTTTGAAATTTTAATATTCTCATTTCTCAAAAGGAGCTTGTTATGTAAAGTATTATGTAAATATCTTTTATGCTTTGTTTTTGGCTTTCTATGTTAAAAAAGGCAATTTCAGTGTGATAAGCATACAAAGAAGGAAGGTGGGAATGACAAGTCATCTTAGCCAAAGAGATTTTTTTGGCAAAAGAAGCATATTTCTACTTTTAAATCAGAAAGAATTTAAGTGCAGTGTAATGTGAACAGTGTGTATTGAGTCCCTTTCATATGAGCTGTTTAACAATTGATGAATGAGTGATTGGAAGTGTGTCACACTTAGGTTTCTGTTCCTAACCTTTTCTAGATTAGTGCAAATACAGTATGGATTTCAAGACAGACCACCAACCCACTGCATGTGAACGGACAGATCTCTTCTGCCCTCCTTCACCCTCCCCTCTCACAACTGCCTCCCCAGTAGCAAATAAAACATAAAGTCCAGACCGTAGGCTAGTCAGGCTGTGATATGATAATCTTTATGGGATGGAGATGCAAGAACCTGTGTCTGCTACAGAGAACATTTTGAAAGGGTAGGGACTGTGTATTCCTGTAGCAACTGTTCAGACTTTAACACCCTCCCTCTTAATGCTTCCCAACACGAGATTTGAGTAAGGTGTTCTTCAAAATTCTCTGCCATGCTGGGAAAGTCTAGTATAAACCTGTTGTCTGTCACCTTCTAATTCTTTTTAAGCAATTACGCACCTGCTGATTTACTGAGGTTACACTAGGATTTTCACTTTGATTTTTCTCTGTATTTTAGCTTGGTTCTTTTTTTTCTTTTTTGTTTTCTTTTCTCTGTTGTTGGGCTCAACAAGAGAGTAAAAGTAATTTGACTCTCCTCCTTTCACCTCCTTGTGAAACAGGCACTGCCTACTATACATCTGTTTCTTAAAATGAAAATAAAGACAAATTAAATGTACTCAGTCATATGGTTTAGAAAACTGAATACAAAATCAAGTACTAAATTCGAATAGAATATTGTCTAAAACTACATATAACAGAGAGAATTAACTACTACCTGTACCAAAGGTTTGAAACAGGAGATACACACTAGGTGGTTTTTATCACATACAGGGAACCCACAGATTGGGGATTATTTTTTTTATCAGGTGGTGGTGTTTTTTGTTTGGTTATTTTTGATTGTCTTTGTGAAAAAAACACCATTTCCTTTATCAATGTGTCTACCTCCTAAAAAACTTGCAAGACATTTCATGTGCAGAGAAAGCAGGAATGAGTATACCAAGGGCAACTAAGGTATACATAGCTCTGGCAGTTTGAACTAGTGAATGTAGCCTCTATGCAAAACAATTCTACTTTGTTACACTATTACAAATAATAGGAAGCAATCACATCCCTCTAGTAATTTTTAATAGAATGTTGCATACTCTTGTTGGTTCTCTTTGCCAGTTTTTAGAAATGAGTAATTATCACTTCTAAATGTAACAGATAAAATCATTCCCGAAGTAGAGCCCTGTTGGAGCTGGAAAGCTGGTTAAGACAGGGTTTTTCTTGGAATGCTGTCAGGTCCTGCCCCATGAGATGGTGTACATCCTTAAATCCTGTTGGATCTGAATGGTAAAAAGGATTAAATGCTCTGCAAGACAGAGTAAATGACTTCCTGTCTTAGTGAGAATAAACGTATAAAGCAAGTGCAAAGTATATTTTTCTTGCTCTGTGCATTGTTATAAATGCTATTTGTTGTGATAAAAAATCTATACAAATAGATTGTAACCACATTACCACGACTGAAGCTTGTTTTGCTAGCTATAGGAGCAAAAAAAAAAAAAAGAGGATTAGTTAGGACTTCTTGGGATTTAGTTTATAAACTGTAAACTGTGGCAAATCTCTGTTTAAATAATTCTGAAAGGAAGCATGAGACTCCTGACTTTCAAATTCAGAAGTTTCTCACTTGCAAGCTGGGTCTGCAATGGTGAACTCATACTTTTCCCAACAAGCTATTAAGCAACAGGCTGCTCTGTCTTGAGTACAAAAGCGTTCTGATTTCTAACACGGCGATTTCAGACACTCTGGATATTTTTTTTATCATTTCAATTACACAGCAGTATAGAAGTCAGTAACTAACCAAGAAAATATGAGGTGAACTATTCAAATAACTAAGCTAGCAAATAGATCCCAGTTTATTATTTGTCTTTAAACACACGCTTTCAAATCACAATAAAGACTTCATGAAGCTATTGTTTGTGTAACGGGAAACTGTAACAGACAGCTGTCATTTAATAATTTTCTATATCCAAACGATACATTATAAGGAAAACAAAATGGTATAAATGATTTATGGTTGGTCTTTCATAGCCCTGAAAAAATATTGTAACAAAGAGAAAAAGTTGGTTTTTTTTCTATCCACCATAGTTTTATAAGATGATTTTTGGATACAAGTATTTTAAAAGTTGTTATATAATGCTAATATTTAAG
Source organism: Thinocorus orbignyianus (assembly GCA_013400375.1). Taxonomy (NCBI): domain Eukaryota; kingdom Metazoa; phylum Chordata; class Aves; order Ciconiiformes; family Thinocoridae; genus Thinocorus; species Thinocorus orbignyianus. The sequence goes on from VXBW01004280.1 coordinate 29,332, forward strand.
CAGGGATAAATATTTTTTTATTCCAATCATACATTCATATTTTACTGAAACATAAAAACCAGCTTATCTTTGTCTTGCAGAACAGAGTGTAATTTGTATTTACCATTACTGAGGAATGCTGTAATTATACTTGTGAAGATTGAGACACTGATGAAAAATGAGGGGCCTTTTCATTGCACGTGCCGGGTAGGGCATAGACTACACAACCATGCTTAAATTGCTCTACTGCTGATCTTAGGCATGCCCTGTTCTAATAGAAAATTTCTATGCCTGCTTGCCTGAGCTTCTACTAAGCAGAAACAGTTGCTGCAGTGGGCCTGATAATTTTGTGGGTTTGTACATACAAAACAATAAAGTATGTATGTGGTCTCATGATGGCAGGAACAGTAACAAACAGATGGCTTCAGTTTATCCCTACAGTGGGTACCCAATGGGAAGTGGGTACAATATTTTGCATTGTTCTCATAAATCTGTTTCACTGTACCTATTCACGATGTGACTAGGTTCAGAATAACAGTAGCAAAATTGTATAAACAAAGCTTAACAAATGAAAGAAGAAAGTACTTTTGTATTTAATTTTGAATTTGTTAAATGATTATTAGATACAGGCAGTGTTTCTCAGAATATCTGTATAATGTTATTAAAATAAGAATATCACAAAGCTTAGTCATAGTATGGGTTCATGGTAGCCTATACCTGTCCTGAAGCTTGAATGTATCACTCATGTATAATAAAATGTGGGGGTTTTTTGATTGCTTTTTGTTGGGGTTGAGTCATTGAGTGATCTGACCTTAGAGATACTTGGTTCAGCCTGAGATGCTTAGCTAAAATGAAACTAGTTTAAGCTATGGCTCAGCTTTGAGGCAAATGTCAGAGAAACTAGCGTTCTAAGAAAACTCATAGCAGGGAACTTTGTACAGACCAATTAGACATTTAGTGGTTGGGCAGATGTGTCAAAACTCCTACAATTCTAATTTGTTTAACATACTTGTAAGACACCTAGAATTTTTAAAAAGGTAGAGAGAAAAGAGGAAATAGACTTAGTCTGCTTTAGGAAGCATATGAGATACTGCTACAGTTGATAGCTGTTGTTGCATCTAAATCAAGGTTATCACTAATAGATTGTAAGAATTTGCATTGCAGTTTTTGCACACCAAAAAAACACACCTCATGTACAAAGTAAGGAGTTTATAGTTAGTCTCTTAACAGTCTAGTATTATTTGAGCACTGTTATATACAAATAAAGTAGAAGAATGATATTACAGAGAAAGTCTCAACAATACTACTTTTAAAATTGTTACATACACTTCCTCATATTTGTCTCTTTGCTCTGATGTTAACTTCCATTTTATCTCTGAGGCCTTGACAGCTTTGGTCACCCTCTAGCAGCAATGGAGGTAAGAGCAAATTGCAATGAGCCATCAGCATCCAAAGTTCTTTACTAGGATGAGTGTAAGTGCTTTATTTGTCCCTGACTTTAAGGTTCCTTTGAGGCTGATTTAACTTCTTGTTACAACATGCTGTACACCTTGCTTTTTCTTCACTGGCTTACAGTCTTACGTTACATTATGTTTTATAAATATTGGATGCTTGTTCTTTTTTCTCTTATGACCCAGCTCCCAAGGTTCCATCCTTTAGTGACCAATAGTTGAGTACTGAAGATTTTTCTACTGTTCTGGGTCTTCTGTCCATACTTTGAAGGCCTCTGCTATCACTCCATGCCTGCATTCCTCTTAAGCTGCTTTTTTGTGCTAGACTCAGCTTGCTATATGCAGAATAGCCACTCACTACTGTTTTCTATTAGCTGTAAAAATATATCACAGTTCTAATAGCGAAGGTTTTTACTCCACACCATTGTACAAAGCTAAGCCAAATCAGGTCATAAAGGAGTTACTTGTGAATTAGACAGTTGCTGTAGCAGCAACTGTTAGCTAAATTAATGGTCTAGGCAAGCCTATAACCAGTTTAGACGAAAGCTAACAAGTCCCTGTATTGAGGCCTTGCAGGTAGTGCAAAGCTTGTTATTAGCAGTGGCAACAACTTTACTGGCTTAGTGAATAGAAGCAACTGTTGCCATTAATTATTACTGCTTATATGATTTCATCATGAAATCACATAATTGGAAAATTTCCTTCTCTGTTTGCAATTTTTGGTGTTATTTTTCTATATTTGGAGTTCTGAATTGTAATAGGATTGTTCCCATCCTATAATGAAAATACTAAATAGGAAGACAACCCAGGAGCATGTCTGCTGTGTTTTAAAAAGGGGTAGGTTTGATTTTGTTTTGCCTTTAAATTAATAGACTACCAGCTAAATCATGATAGTTTTAGTTGCCTCAAGTTGACTGTCCGTTGGGCTAGAGCCCTCTGTCCTGCTTTTTTCCCCCTAAACAACTGGAAAAATCCCTCTGGAAATTCTCAAACATGCATGACAAATAGCAACCGAATCCTAAAACTAGTTTTAATTAGCATAGAGTTTAAGTTGCCCAATGATATCATGTGCCTTCTCAGAATGTGTCAAAGGAGGAAATAAAAAGACAAAGGCAATAGGTCCTTATGATTTCAAAGCTATGCCTTCTGAAGTTAGTAAAAAGTGTTTGTGAACAATTCAACCACTTCTGTGTGAAGCATTCCAGTACAGCATGTTGGGAGGATTTACCACAGCTTGGCAAAGTACTTTGTCATATAAAACACCTGGGAGGACTGTGCCCTCAGCCTCAGTGCCTTGTATGTGATCAGTATAAAAAGGTGCGTGCCCCCTTAAAAGAGATTCATTAGCTTCATTCAGAGTAGCTTTGTGTATGTTGGGCCAAGGGCTGAGCCAGTTGTCATCTTAAGGGATTTTTTGCAATTAACCTGTATGTTTTGGAGGCTTAATGCTTGGTAAGTGAAATTATAGATTTACGTGGATTATGTGCTTATGGGTAAGGAAGCTGTAGAATGGGAAAGATACTTGGAACTTACCTTTTCTGTGGAGTAGACTGGAAATGAAAGATGACTGAGGGAGGAATTTAACATAGAAAACTGCCAAAATAGAGGAGTATTAAAATAATGAGTGCTAAAGAAAAAATGATAGTGTTAAATTTTACAGTACAGATATATAGGTACTGAATGGTGATTTGTTGTTAGTTGAGGAAACTGGTAAATTATGAAAAAGCAAAAGGAGGTACTTTGAAGGATTATTCAAAGTGTAACTGTTATGGGTTGCTGTTATAGAGTATTGTGGATATCCAAAATCTGGATGCATTGAAAAAATATAAAACAGATAATGGGAATGGAAACTGAAAATGCCCTTTGTTCTGCGTCATCTTTGGACCTCACACTACTTGAAAGCAACTGGAATCTCTGCTGCTGTTGTAGTCCTCCCCTCTGTATCAGCTTGCTACTTGTTGGTATCCGGCTGACAATTCCGTGTTCACAGAAAGTAAAAACTGAGATGCAGCCAGCTATTCTGAAAGGTGTCTAGGTATCTGTCTAACAAGGAGAGAAAAAGGTAGACTTTAACCCATATTTACACTATCTTCCAAGCTTTATTCTGTATTTCTAAGCCCTTATTCCCTCTCCATAGAAGCCATGTTCACCGTAGTATTCTCTAGTTTCATTTAACGAAATGTGCTACAGAGCTCCCTTCCTTTTTCACCTGCCTGTGTCCAAATGTTAGTCTCACTTTTATAGTAACTGTATAAAAAGAGCTGTATTGTTGCAAATAATCTGCTTAAAATTATCCATGAGTTGTTTGAAAAGAAACAGCATCGGCCCTTTGGTTTAGGAAAAAGCCCACAAAACAAACAAATAAACAAAAAAGGAAAACAAACAAACAAAAAAAGAAAACAAAAACCAACCACATCTTCACTAAACATTTATGAAGTAGGCCACCATTGCCCAAAGAACGAAGTAGAATCTTCAAATCTTCTAGGTTCTTACAGTATTTTCACAAGGACTGAAATCTGTAGCAACTGGGTTTCAGTCTTTGACACGTAATGCAACATTAATAAAGTGGGTGTCCATTTAATTTTAGAAATGACTGCCAAGGGTAACTCTTGGATAGAAACAATATTTTCTTAAGTAAGCTGGAACATATCAGTGTACATGGGTTAAAGCAATTTATGCTATTAAACTCTTATGCACCAGCATAGAAACTAGAATTGTAAGGCACATATTTTATTTTCTATTGTACCATAGGCCTCCTTCTTTTGGCAGTTAGCTGAATCTATCTATTGCAATCAATGAACTTGTTAAAGAATAATTATCCACATCTGTGTTCTTAATGTAGTTTGAGTTACTTGTGTGTTCATTATAGGTGCACAGTATTGATATTTGTACTGTATTACATACAGGAAAATTAAAAGCATGAACTAGTCTTTATTAATAGACAGTGTTTTAACTGTATTGGACAGGGATTTTGCTGTCACCGTGAGAGCAGAAAAAACCCTCTAGTACAGTGCCTAGGTAACAAGACATCATTACTGTGTGTTTCAGTGTTGGCAATTACAATTTGGACAATTATTGTTAGGGGAATAAATTATATATTGTAGGAGTTAACTTGTCACTTGTTTGTGCAGCATATTACTTGTATCAAAAGTAAAGCAAGAAGGAGCAATAGAAAGCAAGTTAAGAATGTTGTTGAAAATATAAATTAGTTTATATTTAGAGATTCATGCAGAGATTTTGTGTGTACAGTTTAGGCACAAAACTAGTCTAATTAATCGCCTTCTACAGATGATGTGTGTGCACTATCAAATGATCAGCTATAAATGACAATACTAATCCATCAAATAAAAGGCCTAATTCTCTAGACAATAAACTTTTTTTACTTCTTTGCTAGCTGTCATTCACAGCATGCACGGATAGGCGTGGCTGCCAGTGCTGACAAAGCCCATATCTGTATGGGAAAAGTGAGAGGAAGGGCAGGGTTGGCTGTGCGGTTTTCCAGAGTGATACTTTGGTCTTTGGACTTCATGCAAATTGTGTAACAAGCTAAGGTTTTAAATGTTAAAATGTTATAACTTTTGACAATTTTATATCAAGACTTACAGTCTTTTATTTGTGAAATGCTGAAGGCTAATACTAAGACAAAGATTTTAAATTTTAGAAGAGTAAACTTCAACTCGGTCAGAGCTGCTGGGAGGGGAAGCTTCCATGAAGGATAAAGGAGTTTGCAGCTGCTGGGAGATTTTCAAGAACACTCTCTTGGAAGCATAAAAACAGTTTGTTCCCTTTAAAGGTAAGGGAAGTAGGTGGAACAAGAGACCCCCTTGGATTAATTGTGAGTTTTGAGTTTGCCCAAAACCAAAAGAGGAGTGTATCAGAGATAGAAAAGCAGACAAATACCTATTGAGAAGTACAGGGGTATTGCCATGGCATGCAGAGATACAGCTAGAAAAGCAAACGCTCAACTTGGATTGAAACTGGCCAGAGATATCAAAAACTACAAGAAAGGGTTCTTCAGGTATGTAAACAATAGGCAGAAACAGAAGGAAAATATTGGTGGGCAGAAGAGATGAATGAGTCAGTAACAATGCTGAAAAGGCATCTCAACACTTTTTTCACCTCTGCCTTTACCTGCACTGTTAGACCCAGACCTTGGGAGCAACAACGCATATTAATGCAAATGCAGATCTACTGTCGGTGAAGCAAGAGTTGGTATGCAAACTGACCCCTACAAATCAATGAGCCCTGATGCTGTACACCTGAGGGCTGATGCGGCTGCAAAGGTGCTCTCCATAATCTTTGTCAAATTGTGGAGATTAGTGAACATTCCAGAAGACTGGAAGAAGGCTAAATGTCACCCTCATCTACAAGAAGAGCTTAAAGGAGGATCCAGGAAATCATAGGCTCATCAGTTTTTCTTCAGTCTGTTCAAAAGTTGTGGATTGAATCCTCGTGAAGACTATTGCAAGTCAAATCAAGATTGTGATTGGGAAAGCTCAACATGAGCCGGCAGTGCGCACTGACAGACCAGAAAGCCAACTATATCCTGGGCTGCACCAAAAGAAGTGTGACCAGCAGGTCTCAGGAGGTGATTCTTCCCCTCTACCCTGTGCTCATGAGACCCCACCTGGAGTACTGTGTCCAGCTCTGGAGTCCTCAACATAGAAAGGACATAAACCAGCGAGTCCAGCAGAGGGCCACGAAGATGATTAGAGGGCTGGAGCACCTCTCCTATGGACAGGCTGAGAGAGCTAGGGCTGTTCAGCCTGGAGAAGCGAAGGCTCTAGGGAGATCTGATAGCAGCCTTTCAGTATCTGAAGGGAGCCTACAGGAGAGCTCAAGAAGGGGCTCTTTGTCACGAAGTGTAGTGATAGGAGAAGGGGTAATGGTTTTAAATTGGAAGAGGGGAGGTTTAGGTTAGATATTAGGAAGAAATTCTTTCCTGTGAGGGTGGTGAGGCACTGGAACAGGCTGCCCAGAGAAGTTGTGGATGCCCCATCCCTAGAAGTGTTTAAGGCCAGGCTGGATGGGGCTTTGAGCAACCTGATCTGTAATACTGTGTTCAGTTTTGGTCCTCTCTATGCAAAAGAGATGTGGACAGGCTGGAGAGATTCCAGAGAAGGGCCATGAAGAAGCTCAAAGTACTAGGAATCCTGCCATATGAAGAAAGGCTGAGAAAATTTGTTTTACTCATCCTTGAGGAAAGAAAGTTTAGGGACACCTTACCACCGTGTTCCAGTACTTAAAGGGTGGGTATAAAAAAGACAGGGACTAACTTTTTACAAAGAATCATATGAAAAAGAAGGAGGAGTAGTGGCTACAAGTTATTCCAAGGACACAAGATTAAAAATTTTCACAATGAGAGCAATTCACAATTGGAATAAGCTCCTCATTTGACACATTTAAGATTCAGCTGGACAAGGTGCTGGATCATCTTGTCTAGACTATACTTATGCCAGGAAATACTGGACTAGATGATTCCTTCCAACCTAGCATTCTATGATTCTGTATGATTCTATGACACTATGTGATGTTAATTAAAATGACTGTTTTAAGGTGTCTGTAAAGAAAGGAAAACACCTTTTTCAAAATCCAGAGTATTTACTAATCTTGTAGTCCATACTTGAATATGCTTTGATCGGCAGTCTCACAAGTTTGAATGTGGAAATTACTTGTGTTAACCTGTCATGTTTGTGTTCCCCGTTACAGAGATCTAGGGGCTGCCAAAGTGCTCTCTCATGCCAAAGCGGAGAAAGTCATTAAAAGCAGTTGCTTTGGGTCGCTGGCGTATGTTT